>CM054143.1:35311093-35333593 GCA_028751875.1 Rapana venosa
TCCTCTCTCTCTCTCTCTCTCTCTCTCTCTCTCTCTCTCTCTCTCTCTCTCTCTCTCTCTCTCTCTCTCTCTCTCTCTCAAGTACCCAGTATGTAGTCAACATAATAATAACGTCAAAATGTGAAAACTTACATAGCATATGTTTCTATCTTGCATGTAAACCCTGTCTAAGGGGCAATGCCCCCCCCCCCCCCTACCTCTCTCTGTCTCTCTCTGTCTCTCCCTCTCTCTCTCTCTCTCTCTCTCTCTCTCTCTCTCTCTCTCAAGCACCCAGTATGTTGTCAGTATAATAATAACGTCAAAAAGTGAAAACTTACATATAATATGTTTCTATCTTGCATGTAAACCCTATCTAAGGGGCAATGGCCTCTCTCTCTCTGTCTCTCTGTCTCTGTCTCTGTCTCTCTCTCTCTCACTGACACAATCGAACGCACGTGCGCACGTGCGCACACTTGCATACAAAACAATTATCCAGGGGATAGCATGCATGCGACCCTCTGATGGCGTGTACCAGCTTTCTTCCTTGTTAACAGAGTTTTTAATGCAGTTGTGTTTGTTAGACAAGATTCCGATGGACACTCTTTTGTCTGCCCGTTTGCTTGTTTGTTTGTCTGTTTGTTTGTTTGTTTGTCTCTGTATCTATGTCTGTCTGTCTTTTTTGTCGTTTTTTGCTCTGCGTGTTTTTGTCTTACTGTCTATCTCTGTGTATGTCTGTTTGTTTTTGTCTCTGACTCTGTGTCTGTTTGTCTGTCTCTTTTTTCTCTCTGTGAGTCTCTGTCTGTCTTTTTATCTGTCTCTGTGTATGTCTGTCTGTTTTTGTCTCTGACTCTTGTGTCTGTCTGTCTGTCTATTTTTTTGTCTGTGAGTCTGTCTGTCTTATTGTCTGTCTCGTTCTGTCTCTGTCTTTCTGTCTGTTTATCTCTGTCTCTGTCTCTGTCTGTCTGTCTGTCTGTCTGTCTCTCTCTCTCTCTCTCTCTCTCTCTCTCTCTTCTCTCTCTCTCTCAAAAACCCCCCCCCCCCCCCCGGCCCGGGGGGGGGGGTTTGGGGGCGGGCCCCCCCCAAAACCCAAAGGCCCCCGGGGGGGGGCCCCCCCCGGGAAAAAAAAAAAGGGGGGTTTGGGGGGGGGGCCCCCCCCCCCCCCAAAAAGGGGAAAAAGGGGAAAAAAAAAAGGGGGGTTCCCCCCCCCCAAAAACCCCCCGGGGGGGGGGAAAAAACCGGCCCCCCCCAAAAAAGGGGGGGGGGGGGGAAAAAAAGGGGGGGAAAAGGGGGCCCCGGGGGGGGGAAAAAACCCCCCGGGGGGCCCCCCCCCCCGGGGGGGGGGGGGCCCCCCCCCGGGGGGGGGGGGCCCCCCAAAACCGGGGGGGGGGGGGGGGTTTTAAAAAAAAAGGGGGGGAAAGGGGGGGGAAAAAGGGGGGGGGTTTTTTTGGGGGGGCCCCCCCCTTTTTCCCCGGGGGGGGAACCCCCCGGGCCCCGGCCCCGGCCCCGGGGGGGGGGGGGGGGCCCCCCCCCGGGTTGGGGCCCCCTTTAAGGGGGGGGGGGGCCCGGGGGCCCCGGCAGCGGGGGGTGCCGGCGAGGGGGCCGGGGGGGGCCCCCCCCCTTTTTTTGGGGGGGGAAAAAAAAAAAAAAAAAGGGGGGAAAAAAGGGGGGGAAACCCTCCCAAAAAAACCCCCGGGGGAAAAAACCCCCCGGGGAAAAAAAAAGGGGGGGGGAAAAAAAGACGCCCCCCGGGGGGGAAAGCCGGGCCCCCCCAAAACCCCCAAAAAGGGGGGGGCCCGGGGGGGGGGAAAAAAAAAACCCCCCCCCCCCCAAAAATTTTTTTTTTGGGGAGGGAATCCGGCCCCCCGGGGGGGAGGGGGGGCCCCGGGGGCAAAAAGGGGGGGGGGAAAAACCCCCCCCGGGGGGGGGGGGGGGGGGCCCGGGGGGGGGGGGGAGGGGGGGGGGGGGGGGGGGGGGGGGGGGGGGGGGGGGGGGGGGGGGGGGGGGGGGGGGGGGGGGAAAGGGGGGGGGGGAAAAAAGGGGGGGGGGGAAAAAAGGGGGGGGGGGGGGGGGGGGGGGGGGCCCCTTTTTTTTTTTTGGGGGGGGGGGGGTTTTTTTTTTTTTTTTTTTCCCCCCGGGGCCCCCCCCTTTTTTTTTTTTTTTTCCCCCCCGGGCCCCCCCCCTTTTTTTTTTTTTTTTTTGGGGGGGTTTTTTTTTTTCCGGGTTTTTTCCCCCCCCCCCCCCCCTTTTTTTTTTTCCCCCCCTTTTTTTTCCTTTTGGGGGGTTTTTTTTTTTTCCCCCCCCCCCCCAAACCCCCCCCCCTTTTTGGGCTTTTCCCCCCTTTTTTCCCCCCCCCCCCCTTTTTTTTTTTTGGTTTTTTTTTTTTTTTTTTGGGGGGGGGGGGGGGCCCCCCCCCCCCCCCCCTTTTTTTTTTTTCCCCCCCCCTTTTTTTCCCTTCCCGGGGGGGCCCCCGGGGGGGGGGGAAAAAGGGGGGGCCCCCAAAAAAAAACCCCCCCCCCCGGCCCCCCCTTTTTGGGGGGAAAAACCCGGGGGGGGGGGGGCCCCAAAAAAAAAAACCCCCCCCCCGGGGCCCCCCCCAAAAACCCGAGGGGGCCCCCCCCCGGGGGGCCCCCCCGGGGAAAACCCCCCCGGGGGGGGCCCCCCCAAACCGGGGGGGGGGGGGTTTTTAATAAAAAAGGGGGGGGGCCCCCCCCCGGGGGGGGGGAAAAAGGGAAAAATTTTTCCCCCCCAAAAAAAAAGGGGGGCCCCCCCCCCGGGGGCCCCCCCCCCCCAAAAAAGGGGGGGCCCCCCTTTTAAAAAAAAAAAAAGGGGGGGCCCCCCCCCCCCTTTTTTGGGGGGGGGGGCCCCGGGGTTTAAGTTTCCCCCCCCCCCGGCGGGGGGTTTAAAACCCAAAATTTTTCCCCCCTTTTTTTTGGGCCCCCCCAAACCCCCCAAAAGGGGCCCCCCCCCCGGGGGGGGGGGGGGGGGTTTTTTTTTTTGGGGGGGTTTTTTTTTTTTTTTCCCCCTTTTTTTTCCCCCCCCCCCCCTTTTTTTTTTTCCCCCCCCCCCCCCCCCCCCCCCCCCGGGTTACCCCCCGGGGGGGGGGCCCCCGGAAGGGGTTTTTTAAAAGGGGAAAAAAAGGGGGCCCCCCGGGGGGAAACCCCGGGCCCCCGGGGGGGGGGCCCCCCCCCGGGGTTTATCCCCAAAAAAAAAACCCCCGGGGGGGGGCCCCCCCCCCCCAAACCCCCAACCCCCCCGGGGGGCCCCCCCCCCCCCCCGGGGGGCCCCCGGGGCCCCGGGGGGGGCCCCCCCCCGGGGAAAAGGGGTTTTGGGGGAAAACCCCCCCCAAAAAACCCCCGCCGGCCAGGGGCGGGGGGGCCCCCCGGGGGGGGCCCGGGGGGGGGGGGCCCCCCCCGGGGGGGGGGGCCCCTGGGGGGGGGGGGGGAAACCCCCCCCCGGGGGGGAAGGGGGGCCCCCCCCCCCCCAAAAAAACCCCCCCCCCCGGGGCCCCCCGGGGGGAACCCAAAAAAAGGGGGGTTAACCCCCGGGGCCCGGGGCCCCCCCCAAAAAATTCCCCCCCCGGGGGGCCCCCCCCCCCCCCCCGGGGGGGGCCCCCTTGGGGACCCCCGGGGCCCCCCCCCGGGGGGGGGGGTTTTTTTGGGGGCCCCCCCCCCCCCCCCCGGGGGCCCCGGGGGGGGGGGGGCTTTTGCCCCCCCCCCCCCCCCCGGGGGGGGGGGGGGGGGGGGAAAAAAAGGGGGGGGGGCCCCCCCGGGGGCCCCCAGGGGCCCCCCCGGGGCCCCCCCGGGGGGAAAAACCCCCCGGGGGCCCCCCCGGGCCCCGGGGAAACCCCCCCGGGGGGGCCCCCCTTTCCCCCCCCCCGGGGGGCCCCCCAAAAAGGGGGGCCCCCCCCCCGGGGGGGGGGGGGCCCCGGAAACCCCCGGGGGGCCCCCCCCCCAAAAACCCCGGGCCTCCCCCGGGGCCCTGGGGCCCCGGCCCCCCCCCGGGGGGGGGGCCCCCCCCCCCCCCGGGGGAAAAACCGGGGGGCCCCCCCCCGGGGGGGGGGGGGGGGGGAAAAAAAAAAGGGAAAAAAAAAGGGGGGGGGGCCCCCCCGGGGGCCCGGGGGGCCCCCAAAAACCCCTCCCCCCCCCCCCCCCCGGGGGAAACCCCGGGGGGGGGGGAAACCCCGGGGGGGGGGGGCCCCCCAGGGGGGGGGGCCCCCCGGGGGGGGCTTTTTCCCCCGGGGGGGCCGGGTTTTTCCCCCCCCCCCCAAAGGCCCCGGGGGGGGTTTTTTCCCCCCCCGGGGGGGCCGGGCCCCCCCCCCCCCCGGGGGGGCCCCCCCCGGGGGGCCCCCTTTGGGGGCCCCCCCCCCCAAAAATTTTAAAAAAAAAACCCCCGGGCCTTGGGGCCCCCCCGGGGGGGGAAAAAAAACCCCCCCCCCGGGGGGGGCCCCCCCCGGGGGGGGGGGGGGGCCCCCCCCCCCCGGGCCCCCGGGGGGGGGGGGCCCCCAAAACCCTTTCCCCGGGGGGGGAAAAAAAAAAAGGGGGGCCCCCCCCCCGGGGGGGGAAAAGGGGGGCCCCCCTTTCCCCCCCCAAAACCCCCCCCTTTTTTTTGGGGTTTTTAAGGGGTTTTTGGGGGGGGGGTTTCCCCCCCTTTTTTCCCCCCTTTTGAAAACCCCCCCCCCCCCGGGGGGGGAAAGGCCCGGGAAAAGGGGCCCCGGCCTTTTCCCGGGGGGGAAAGGGGGGGGGGCCCCCCCCCCCCCCTTTTTTTTCCCGGGGGGGGGCCCCCCGGGGGGGGAAAAAAAACCCCCCCCGGGGGGGGGCCCCCCCCCGGGGGGTTTTTTCCCCCCCCCCCCGGGGGGGGGGGGAAAAAAAAAAAGGGGGGCCCCCCCCGGGAAAAAGGGAAAAAAAAAAGGAAAAAAAACCGGGAAAAAAAACCCCCCAAAAGGGTTTTGGGGAAACCCGGGGAAAAGGTTTTCCCCCCAAATTTTTTAAAAAACCTTTTTTTTGGGGGGTTTTTTTTTTCCCCCTTTTTTTTTTTCCCCGGTTTTTTTTTTTCATTTTTTTCCCCCTTTTTTTTTTTTTTTTTTTTTAAAAAAAACCCCCCTTTTTTTTTTTTGGGGGCCTTTTTTTTTTCCCCCCCCCGGCTTTTTTTTAAAATTTTTTCCTTTTTTTTTTTTCCTTTTTCCCCAAAAGGGGGTTTTTTTTTTTTTTTGGGTTTTTTTTTTTTTTTTGGGGGAAAATTTTTTTTTTTTCCCTTTTTTTTTTTTTTTTTTTTGTTTGGGGGGGGTTTTTTTTTTTTTTTTTTTTGGGGAAAAAAATTTTTGGCCCTTTTCCCCTTTTTTTTTTGTTTTTTTTTTTTTTTGGGTTTTTTTTTTTTTTATGGTTTTTTTTTTTTTTTTTTTACGGTTTTTTTTTTTGGGGGGTTTTTTTTTTTCCCTTTTTTTTTTCCGGAATTGGGAAAAACCCCCTTTTTTTTCCCCCCCCCTTTTAAAAGGGGGGGGGGGGTTTTTTTTTTTTTTTTTTTTTCCCCCCTTTTTTTTTAAAAAGGGGGGTTTTTTTTTTTTTCCCCAAAAAATAAAATTTTTTTTAAAAAAAAAAAAAAATTTAAAAAAAAAAAAAAAAAAAGGGGGGGGGGCCCCAAAAAAAAGGGGGAAAAAGGGAAAATTGGGGTTTTTTTTGGGGGAAATTAAAAAAAAAAAAACCCCCCCCCTTTCTCCCTTTTTAAAAAAAAAAAATAAAAAAAAAAAAATTTTTTTAAAAATTTTAAAAAAATTTTTAAAAAAAAGGGGGGAAAAAAATTTTTTTTAAAAAAAATTTTTTTGGGGAAAAATTTTTTTTTTTGGGTTTTTTTTTTGGTTTTTGGGGGTTGGGGGTTTTTTTTGGGGGGGGGGGGGTTTTTTGGGGGGAAAATTTTTGGGGGGGTTTTTTTTTGGGGTTTTTGGGTTTTTTGGGGGGCCCCCAAAAAACCGGGAAATTAAACGTTTTTTTTCAAATTTTTTTTTTTTTCCCCCTTTTTGGGTTTTTTTTAAAAAAAATTTTTTGGGCCCCCAAAAAAAAATTTTTTTTTGTTTTTAAATTTTTTCAAAATTTGGGGAAAAAAGGGGTTTTTTTTTTTTTTTTTGGGGGTTTTTTTCCCCCCTTTTTAAAGGGGCCCCCCCCTTTTTTTTTTGGGGGGGGTTTTTGAGGGGGGGGAAAGGGGGGAAAAGGGAAAAGGGGGAAAAGTTTCCAAAAAAAAAATGGGGGGGGGGGTTTTTTTAAAGTAAAAAAGGGGGAAAAAAGGAAAAAAAAAAAAAAAATTTTTTTTGGGGGGGGAAAAAAAAAAAAAAAAAAACCCCCCCCAAAAAAAAAAAAAAGGGGTTATTTTTTTCCCCCTTGTTTTTAAAAAATTTTGGGAAAAAAAAAAAGGGAAACAAAATTTAAAAAAAAAAAAGGGGGGGAAAAAAAAAAAAAAAAAAAGGGGGGGCCGGGGGAAAAAGGAAAAAAGGGAAAAAAAAAAAAAAATCCAAAAAAAAAAAGGGGGGGGGGGAAAAAAAAAAAAAAAAGGGGGGGAAAAAAGGAAAAAAAAAAACCCCCCAAAAGGGTTTAAAAGGGGGGTTTTTAAAAAAAAAAGGGGGGGGAAAAAAAAAAAAAGGGGGGGGGCCAAAAAAAAGGGGGGGGAAAACCCGGGGGGAAAAAAAAAAAAAAAAAAACCCCCCCCCCTTTTTTAAAAAGGGCCCCAAAAAGGGAAAAAAATTTTTTTTTTTTTTTTTTCCCCCCCCAAAAAAAGGGGGCCCCCCGGGGGGAAGCCCCCGGGGTTTTGGGGGGAAAAAAAAAATTTTTCCCCGGGGCCAAAAAAGGGGTTTTTTTTTGGGGGGGGGGGGGGTTTTTTTTGAAAAAAAAAATTTTGGGGGGGGCCCCCCCCCCGGGGGGGAAACCCCCCCCCGGGGGGCCCCTTAAAACCCCCCCCCCGGGGGGGGTTTGGGGTTTGGGGGGGAACCCCAAAGGGGGCCCCCGGGGGGGGGGGGGGGGGGGGTTCCGGGGGAAAGGGGGGGGGGGGGGGGGGGGGGGGGGGGGGGGGGGGGGGGGGGGGGGGAAAAACCCCGGCCGGGGGGGGGGGGGCCCGGGGGGGGGCCCCCCCGGGGGGGGAGGGGGGGGGGGGGCGGGGGGGGGGGGGGTTCCGGGGGGGGGGGGCCCCCCCCGGGGGGGGGGGGGGGGGGGGAAAGGGGGGGGAAGGGGGGGGGGGGGGGGGAAAGGGGAAAGGGGGGGGGGGTTTTCCCCGGGGGGGAAGGGGGGGGGGGGCCCCCGGGGGGAAAAAAAGGGGGGAGGGGGGGGGGGGGGGGGGGGGGGGGGGGGGGGGGGGGGGGGGGGCCCCCCCCCCCCAAGGGGGGGGGCCCGGGGGGGGGGGGGGGGGGGCCCGGGGGGGGGAGGAGGGGGGGGGGGGGAAAGGGGGGGGGGGGGGGCGGGGGGGAAGGGGGGAAAAAGGGGGGGGGGGGTGGGGAAGGGGGGGGGGGGGGGGGGGGGCCCGGGGGGGAAAGGGGGCCCGGGGGGGGGGGGCCCCCGGGGAGGGGGGGGGGGGGGGCCCCCCAAGGCGGGGGGGGGGGGGGGGGGGGGAGGGGGGGCCCCCCAAAAGGGGGGGGCCCCCGGGAGGGGGGGGGGGGGGGGGGCCCCCCCCCGGGGGGGCGGCCCCGGGGGCAAAAAAGGGGGGGGGCGGGGGGGGGGAGGGGGGGGGGGCCCCCCCCCCCGGGGGGGGGGGGGGGGGGGGGGGGGGGGGGAAAGGGGGAAAAGGGGGGGGAGGGGGGGGGGGGAGGGGGGGGGGGGGAAAGGGGGGGCCGGGGGGGGGCCCCCCCGGGGGGGAAAGGGGCCCCCCGGGGGGGGCCCCGGGGGCCCGGGGGGGAAAAAACCCGCGGGGGGGGGGGGGGGGGGGGGGGCCCCCGGGGGTTTGGGGGGGGGGAAAAAAGGGGGGGGGGGGGGGGGGGAGGGGGGGGGGGGGGGAAAGGGGAAAAAAAGGGGGGGGGCCCGGGGGGGGGGGGGGGGGAAAAAAAGAAAAAGGGGGGGGGGGGGGGGGGGGAAAGGGGGGGGCCCCCCGGAAAAAAGGGGGGGGGGGGAAAAGGGGCCGGGGGGAAGGGGGGGGGGGGGGGGGCCCGGGGGGGGGGGAAAAAGGGGGGGGGGGGCGGGGGGGGGGGGCCCCCGGGGGGGGGAGGGGGGGCCCCGGGGGCCGGGGGGGGGGGGGGGGGGGGGGGGGGGGGGCCCCCCCCAAAATTTTTGGGGGGGGGGGGGGGGAAAAGGGGGGGGGGGGGCCCCCCCCCCCCGGGGGGGGGGGGGGGGGGGGGGGAGGGGGGAAAAAGGGGAAAGGGGAAAAAAGGGGGGAGGGGGGGGGGGGGGGGGGCCCCCCCCGGGGGCGGGGAAAGGGGGGGGGGGGGAAGGGGAAAAGGGGGGGGGGGGGGAAGGAGGGGGGGGGGGCCCGGGGGGGGGAAAGGGGGGGAGGGGGGGGGGGGGGGGGGGAAAAAAACCCCCGGGGCGGGGGGGCGGGGGGGCCCGGGGGGGGGGGGGGGGGGGGGGGGGGGAAAATTTTTGGGGGGGGGGGGCCCCGGGGGGGGGGGGGGGGGGGGGGGGGGGGGGGTTGGGGGGGGGGGGGGGGGAAAAGGGGGGCCCCCCGGGGGGGGGGGGAGGGGGGGGGGGGGGGGGGGGGGGGGCCCCCCGGGGGGGGGGGCCCCCGGGGGGAAAAAAGGGGGGGGGGGGCCCAGGGGGGAAAGGGGGGGGGGGGGGAAGGGGGGGGAAAGGCCGGGGGGGGGCGGGGGGGGGGGGGGGGCCCCCAAAAGGGGGGGGCCCCCCGGGGGGGGCGGCCCCCCCCCCCCCCCCCCCGGGGGGGGGGGGGGGGGGAAGGGGGGGGGGGGAAAAAGGGGGGGGGGCCCCCGGGGGGAGGGGGGGGAAGGGGGGGGGGGGGGGGGAAAACCCCCCGGGGGGGGGAAGGGGGGGGGGGGTTGGGGGGGGGGGGGGGGGGGGGGCCGTTCCCCGGGGGAAAAAGGGGGGAAAGGGGGGGGGGAAGGAGGGGGAGGGGGGGGGGGGGGGCCGGGGGGGGAAAAAAAAAGGGGGGGGGAAGGGGGCCCCGGGGGGGGCCCCCCAAAAGGGGGGGGGGGGTTTTTGGGGGGGGGGGGGGGGCCCCCCCCGGGGGGGGGGGGGGCCGGAGGGGGGGGGGGGGCCCGGGGGGGGGGGGGGGGAAGGGGGGGGGGGGAGGGGGGCCCGGGGGGGGGGGGGGCGGGGCGGGGGGGGGGCGGGGGGGGGGGGGAAAGGGGGGGGGGGAAAGGGGGGGAAGGGGGGGGGGGGAAAAAAACCCGGGGGGGGGGGGGAAAGGGGAAAGGGGGGAGGGGGGGGGGGGGGGGGGGGGGGGGCCCCCCCCCGGGGGGCCCCCGGGGGAACCCCCCCCCGGGGGGGGCCCCCAAGGGGGGGGGGGGGAAAAAGGGGGGGGGGGGGGCCCCGGGGGGGGGGGGGGGGGGGGGGGGCCCCCGGGGGGGGCCCCCCCCGGGGGGGGGGGGGGGGGGGGGAAAAAGGGGCCGGGGGGTAAAAGGGGAGGGGGGGGGGGGGGGAAAAAAGGGGGGGGGGGGGGGGGGGGCCCCGGGGGGGGCGGGGGGGGGGGGGGGGGCCCCCGGGGGGCCGGGGGGGGGGGGGGGGGGGGGGGGGGGGGGGGGGCCCCCCCGGGGGGGGGGGGGGGCCCCCCCCCCCCCCGGGGGGGGGGGGGCCGGGGGAGGGGGGGGGGGGGGAAACCCCCGGGGGGGGGGGGGGGGGGGGGGGGAAAACCCCGGGGCGGGGGGAGGGGGGGGGGGAAATTTAAAAGGGGGGGGGCCCCCCGGGGGGGGGGGGGGGGGGGGGGGGAAAAAAGGGGGGGGAAAATTGGGGGGGGGCCAAGGCCCCGGGGGGGCCCCGGGGGGGGCCCGGGGGGGGGGGGGGGGGGGCCCCCCGGGGGGGGGGGGCCCGGGGGAAGGGGGGGGGGGTTTTTTGGGGGGGGTTGGGGGGGGGCCCCCGGGGTGGGGGGGAGGGGGGGGGGGGGCCCCCCGGGGGGGGACCCCCCAAAGGGGGGGCCCCCCCAGTTCCCCCCGGGGGGGGGGGGGGGGGGGGGGGGGGGGGGGGGGGCCCCCGGGGGCCCGGGGGGGGGGGGAAAAGGGGGGGGGGGAAAAAAAGGGGGCCCCCCCCCGGGGGGGAAAAAAAACCCCCCCCGGGGGGGGGGCGGGGGGGGGGGGGGGGCGGGCCCCCCCGGGGGGGGGGGGGGGGGAAAAAGGAAGGGGGGGGGGGAAAAAAAAGGGGGGCCCCCGGGGGAACCCCCCGGGAAGGGGGGGGGGGGGAGGGGGCCCGGGGCGGGGGGGGGGGGGGGGGGGGGGGGGGGGGAAAAAGGGGGGGGGGGGGGGGAAAAGGGGAGGGGGCCCCCGGGGAAAAGGGGGGGGGGGGGGGGGGGGGGGGGGGGAGGGGGGGCCCGGGGCCCCCTTTTTTTTTTTTGGGGGGGCCCCCCCTTTTCCCCCCCCCCCCCCCCAAACCCCCGGGGGGGCCCCCGGGGGGTTCCCCCCCCCCCCCCCCCCCCCCTTTTTTTTTCCCCCCCCCCCCCCCCCCTTTTTTTGGCCCCCCCCCCCCAATTTCCCCCCCCCCCCAAAACCCCCCCTTGGGGTTTTTTTCCCCCCCCCCTTTTTCCCCCCCCCCCGGGGGGGGCCCCCCGGGGGTTTTTTTCCCCCCCCCAAACCCCCCCCCCCCCCTTTCCCCCCCCCCCCCCCCCCCCCCCCCCCCCCCCAAACCCCCCCCCCCCCCCCCCCCCCCAAAACCCCCCCCTTTTTTTCCCCGGGGGGTTTTTTTCCCCCTTTTTTTCCCCCCCCCCCCGGGGGGGCCCCCCCCCTTTTCCCCATTTTCCTTTTTTCCCCCCCTTTTCCCCCCCCCCCCCCCCCCCCCCCCGGGGGGGCCCCCTTTTCCCCCCCCCCCCCTTTTTTCCAATTCTCCCCCCCCCCCCTTTTCCCCCCCCCCCCCCCCGGGGGGGGCCCCCCCCCCCCTTTTTTTTTTTCCCCCCCCCGGGGTTTTTCCCCCCCCGGGGGGGGGGGGCCCCCCCCCCCCCCCCCCCCCCCCCCCACCCCCCCCCCCCCCCCCCCCCTTTTTTCCCCCCCCTTTTTTTCCCCCTTTTCCCCCCCCTTTTTTTTTCCCCCAACCCCCCCCCCCTTTTAAAACCCCCCCCTTTTTTTTTCCCCCCCCCCCCCCCCCCCCCCTTTCCCCCCCCCCCCCCCCCCCCCCCCCCCCCCTTTTTCCCAACCCCCCTTTTGGGGGGGTTTTTTTTTTGGGGGCCCCCCCTTTCCTTTTTTCCCCCCCCCCCCCCCCCCTTTTTCCCGCCCCCCCCCCCCCTTTTTTTTTGGGGGGGGCCCCCTTTTTTTTTTTTTTTTTTTCCCCCCCCCCCCCCCCCGGGGGGGGGGGGGGTTTTCCCCCCCCCCCCCCTTTTTTTTCCCCCCCCCCTTTTTTTTTTTTTTTTTCCCCCCCCCCAAAACCCCCCCCCCCCCCCCCCTTTTTTTCCCTTTCCCCCCCCCCCCCCCCCCCCCCAAAAAAACCCCCCCCCTTTTTTTGGGCCCCCCCCCCCCCCCCCCCCCCCCCTTTTTTGGGGGGGGGCCCCCCCCCCCCGGGGGGCCCCCCCGGGGCCCCAACCCGGGGGGGGCCCCCCCCGGGGGCCCCCCCCCCCCCCCCCCCCTTTTTTTTCCCCCCAACCCCTTTCCCCCCCCCCCTTTTTTTTCCCCCCCCCCCCCCTTTTTTTTTCCCCCCCGGGGGGGGGAAAAAAGGGGGGGGCCCCCCCCTTGGGGCCCAAGGGGGGCCCGGGGGAACCGGGGGGGGGGGGTTTTTTTCCCCCGGGGGGGGGGGGGGGGGGGGGGGGGGCAAAAAAAAGGGTGGGGGCCCCCCCCCCCCCGGGGGGGGGGGGGGGGGGGGGCCCCCCAAAAAACCCCCCCCGGGGGTGGGGGCCCCCGGGGGTTTCCCGGGGTTTTTCCCCCTGGGGAAAAAAAAAGGGGGGGGGGGGGGGGGGGGGCCCCCCCGGGGGGGGCCCCCCCCCCCCGGGCCCCCGGGAAGGGGCCCCAAACCCGGGTTTTGGGGCCCGGGCCCCCGGGACCCCCCAAATTTGGGGCCCCCCGGCCCCCCCCGACCCCCCCCGGGGGGAAAAGGGGGGGGCCCTTTCCAAAAAAACCCCCCCCCCCCCCCCGGCCCGGGGGGGGGGGTTTGGGGGCGGGCCCCCCCCAAAACCCAAAGGCCCCCGGGGGGGGGCCCCCCCCGGGAAAAAAAAAAAGGGGGGTTTGGGGGGGGGGCCCCCCCCCCCCCCAAAAAGGGGAAAAAGGGGAAAAAAAAAAGGGGGGTTCCCCCCCCCCAAAAACCCCCCGGGGGGGGGGAAAAAACCGGCCCCCCCCAAAAAAGGGGGGGGGGGGGGAAAAAAAGGGGGGGAAAAGGGGGCCCCGGGGGGGGGAAAAAACCCCCCGGGGGGCCCCCCCCCCCGGGGGGGGGGGGGCCCCCCCCCGGGGGGGGGGGGCCCCCCAAAACCGGGGGGGGGGGGGGGGTTTTAAAAAAAAAGGGGGGGAAAGGGGGGGGAAAAAGGGGGGGGGTTTTTTTGGGGGGGCCCCCCCCTTTTTCCCCGGGGGGGGAACCCCCCGGGCCCCGGCCCCGGCCCCGGGGGGGGGGGGGGGGCCCCCCCCCGGGTTGGGGCCCCCTTTAAGGGGGGGGGGGGCCCGGGGGCCCCGGCAGCGGGGGGTGCCGGCGAGGGGGCCGGGGGGGGCCCCCCCCCTTTTTTTGGGGGGGGAAAAAAAAAAAAAAAAAGGGGGGAAAAAAGGGGGGGAAACCCTCCCAAAAAAACCCCCGGGGGAAAAAACCCCCCGGGGAAAAAAAAAGGGGGGGGGAAAAAAAGACGCCCCCCGGGGGGGAAAGCCGGGCCCCCCCAAAACCCCCAAAAAGGGGGGGGCCCGGGGGGGGGGAAAAAAAAAACCCCCCCCCCCCCAAAAATTTTTTTTTTGGGGAGGGAATCCGGCCCCCCGGGGGGGAGGGGGGGCCCCGGGGGCAAAAAGGGGGGGGGGAAAAACCCCCCCCGGGGGGGGGGGGGGGGGGCCCGGGGGGGGGGGGGAGGGGGGGGGGGGGGGGGGGGGGGGGGGGGGGGGGGGGGGGGGGGGGGGGGGGGGGGGGGGGGGGAAAGGGGGGGGGGGAAAAAAGGGGGGGGGGGAAAAAAGGGGGGGGGGGGGGGGGGGGGGGGGGCCCCTTTTTTTTTTTTGGGGGGGGGGGGGTTTTTTTTTTTTTTTTTTTCCCCCCGGGGCCCCCCCCTTTTTTTTTTTTTTTTCCCCCCCGGGCCCCCCCCCTTTTTTTTTTTTTTTTTTGGGGGGGTTTTTTTTTTTCCGGGTTTTTTCCCCCCCCCCCCCCCCTTTTTTTTTTTCCCCCCCTTTTTTTTCCTTTTGGGGGGTTTTTTTTTTTTCCCCCCCCCCCCCAAACCCCCCCCCCTTTTTGGGCTTTTCCCCCCTTTTTTCCCCCCCCCCCCCTTTTTTTTTTTTGGTTTTTTTTTTTTTTTTTTGGGGGGGGGGGGGGGCCCCCCCCCCCCCCCCCTTTTTTTTTTTTCCCCCCCCCTTTTTTTCCCTTCCCGGGGGGGCCCCCGGGGGGGGGGGAAAAAGGGGGGGCCCCCAAAAAAAAACCCCCCCCCCCGGCCCCCCCTTTTTGGGGGGAAAAACCCGGGGGGGGGGGGGCCCCAAAAAAAAAAACCCCCCCCCCGGGGCCCCCCCCAAAAACCCGAGGGGGCCCCCCCCCGGGGGGCCCCCCCGGGGAAAACCCCCCCGGGGGGGGCCCCCCCAAACCGGGGGGGGGGGGGTTTTTAATAAAAAAGGGGGGGGGCCCCCCCCCGGGGGGGGGGAAAAAGGGAAAAATTTTTCCCCCCCAAAAAAAAAGGGGGGCCCCCCCCCCGGGGGCCCCCCCCCCCCAAAAAAGGGGGGGCCCCCCTTTTAAAAAAAAAAAAAGGGGGGGCCCCCCCCCCCCTTTTTTGGGGGGGGGGGCCCCGGGGTTTAAGTTTCCCCCCCCCCCGGCGGGGGGTTTAAAACCCAAAATTTTTCCCCCCTTTTTTTTGGGCCCCCCCAAACCCCCCAAAAGGGGCCCCCCCCCCGGGGGGGGGGGGGGGGGTTTTTTTTTTTGGGGGGGTTTTTTTTTTTTTTTCCCCCTTTTTTTTCCCCCCCCCCCCCTTTTTTTTTTTCCCCCCCCCCCCCCCCCCCCCCCCCCGGGTTACCCCCCGGGGGGGGGGCCCCCGGAAGGGGTTTTTTAAAAGGGGAAAAAAAGGGGGCCCCCCGGGGGGAAACCCCGGGCCCCCGGGGGGGGGGCCCCCCCCCGGGGTTTATCCCCAAAAAAAAAACCCCCGGGGGGGGGCCCCCCCCCCCCAAACCCCCAACCCCCCCGGGGGGCCCCCCCCCCCCCCCGGGGGGCCCCCGGGGCCCCGGGGGGGGCCCCCCCCCGGGGAAAAGGGGTTTTGGGGGAAAACCCCCCCCAAAAAACCCCCGCCGGCCAGGGGCGGGGGGGCCCCCCGGGGGGGGCCCGGGGGGGGGGGGCCCCCCCCGGGGGGGGGGGCCCCTGGGGGGGGGGGGGGAAACCCCCCCCCGGGGGGGAAGGGGGGCCCCCCCCCCCCCAAAAAAACCCCCCCCCCCGGGGCCCCCCGGGGGGAACCCAAAAAAAGGGGGGTTAACCCCCGGGGCCCGGGGCCCCCCCCAAAAAATTCCCCCCCCGGGGGGCCCCCCCCCCCCCCCCGGGGGGGGCCCCCTTGGGGACCCCCGGGGCCCCCCCCCGGGGGGGGGGGTTTTTTTGGGGGCCCCCCCCCCCCCCCCCGGGGGCCCCGGGGGGGGGGGGGCTTTTGCCCCCCCCCCCCCCCCCGGGGGGGGGGGGGGGGGGGGAAAAAAAGGGGGGGGGGCCCCCCCGGGGGCCCCCAGGGGCCCCCCCGGGGCCCCCCCGGGGGGAAAAACCCCCCGGGGGCCCCCCCGGGCCCCGGGGAAACCCCCCCGGGGGGGCCCCCCTTTCCCCCCCCCCGGGGGGCCCCCCAAAAAGGGGGGCCCCCCCCCCGGGGGGGGGGGGGCCCCGGAAACCCCCGGGGGGCCCCCCCCCCAAAAACCCCGGGCCTCCCCCGGGGCCCTGGGGCCCCGGCCCCCCCCCGGGGGGGGGGCCCCCCCCCCCCCCGGGGGAAAAACCGGGGGGCCCCCCCCCGGGGGGGGGGGGGGGGGGAAAAAAAAAAGGGAAAAAAAAAGGGGGGGGGGCCCCCCCGGGGGCCCGGGGGGCCCCCAAAAACCCCTCCCCCCCCCCCCCCCCGGGGGAAACCCCGGGGGGGGGGGAAACCCCGGGGGGGGGGGGCCCCCCAGGGGGGGGGGCCCCCCGGGGGGGGCTTTTTCCCCCGGGGGGGCCGGGTTTTTCCCCCCCCCCCCAAAGGCCCCGGGGGGGGTTTTTTCCCCCCCCGGGGGGGCCGGGCCCCCCCCCCCCCCGGGGGGGCCCCCCCCGGGGGGCCCCCTTTGGGGGCCCCCCCCCCCAAAAATTTTAAAAAAAAAACCCCCGGGCCTTGGGGCCCCCCCGGGGGGGGAAAAAAAACCCCCCCCCCGGGGGGGGCCCCCCCCGGGGGGGGGGGGGGGCCCCCCCCCCCCGGGCCCCCGGGGGGGGGGGGCCCCCAAAACCCTTTCCCCGGGGGGGGAAAAAAAAAAAGGGGGGCCCCCCCCCCGGGGGGGGAAAAGGGGGGCCCCCCTTTCCCCCCCCAAAACCCCCCCCTTTTTTTTGGGGTTTTTAAGGGGTTTTTGGGGGGGGGGTTTCCCCCCCTTTTTTCCCCCCTTTTGAAAACCCCCCCCCCCCCGGGGGGGGAAAGGCCCGGGAAAAGGGGCCCCGGCCTTTTCCCGGGGGGGAAAGGGGGGGGGGCCCCCCCCCCCCCCTTTTTTTTCCCGGGGGGGGGCCCCCCGGGGGGGGAAAAAAAACCCCCCCCGGGGGGGGGCCCCCCCCCGGGGGGTTTTTTCCCCCCCCCCCCGGGGGGGGGGGGAAAAAAAAAAAGGGGGGCCCCCCCCGGGGTGCTGTGATTTTGGGGTTTCCCGTTTTGGCTCGAAACATTTTTTCCCCCCATTTGGGCCCCGAAAGGGGGTCTGGGTGCTAGGCTTTCAGGGTTGGGCCCAAAAAACCGGGTTTTAACCCTTTTAATTTGGCACAGAAAAGAACCCACCGGGAAAAAAGGGGAGTTTTCCCTGGCAACATTTTTTGTGAAAACAACGGCACTCTTGGGTAGGGGGGAAAAAAGGGAAAAAAGGGGGGGGGGGGGGGGGGATTATTGGGGGGGGGGGGGGGGGGGGGGGGGGGGGGGGGGGGGGGGGGGGGGGGGTTTTTTGGGGGGGGGGGGGGGGGGGTTGTGGTATTTTTAATTTTTTTTTAAAATAAAAAAAATTTGGATAAAAGGGGAAAAATTTTTAATTTTTTGGGGGTTTTGTTTTTTAGTTTTGTTTGAAGGGGAAAGAGGAAAAGGGTAAGGGGGTTTTTTTTTTTTGGGGAGAGGGGGGGGGGGTTTTTTGGGGGGTTTTTTTTCTTTTTTATATTTTATTGGAATTTTTTAAAAAAAAAGGGGGTTCCGGGTGGGGCGGCCGGGGTCGCGCTTCGGTATCCGCCGGGCCGGTCCCGGGGGGGCCCGCTTCGGGGGGTGTTGGGCCCGGGTGTCGGCGGGGGGGTCCGGGATGGCGGCCCCTTTTTTTCCCCTCTCCTCCTCCTCTCTCTCTCCTCCCTCTCTCTCCCCTTTTCCCCCCTCTCCCCTTCTCTCTCTCTCTTCTCCCCCTCTTCTTCTCCTCTTGCACTTTGTGTAAAAGCACAAAACATTTAAAAAAATTTTTAAGAGGAGAGGAAGAGGAGAGGGGAAAGAAACCCGACAGACAGAGACAAGACACAGAGACCCGAGACAGACAAAGAGCCGAGGGCAGACAAAGGGGGAACAGGGCAGAAAAAAAAAAAGACAGACAGACAGAGGCCCGACTACAGGGCAGGCAGACAGACGAAGAAAAAAACAAAAGACCAGTTTCTTCTTGGGCCAAACCCAAAAAAACCATTAGCAAAAAACAGCAATGGTGCACGAAAAAAAATACACAACCTCACCCCCAAGAAAAGGCCCCAGCAAGTGTCCAAGTCTTTTCTTTTTTTAATTATTTGTTTTTTTTTCTTCTTCTTCTTCTGATTTACCGGGCTAAAAATAAAAGGTGAAGGATGTCAGTGACTTTAGCAAAAGGGTTTTTGATCAGGAATTCCTTTGGGCAATGAAATTTAAAACCCGATTTTTACCGTGAAGGGGTTTCGCAAAATTCGCTAGAAAAAATGGCCCCCAAAGGGGGGGTGAAAGTTCCCCCAGTAAACACTTTCTTCCCTAACTAGTATAAGATTTGACCCAACTATCTATCTACTATTTTTGCTAACGGGTTAAACTGTCTATCTGGCCCCTTTTTTTTGTCTTTTCTGTCTGTTTTTCCTCATCTATCTACTACTCTTTTTCTTAACCCATGCATCTTTCCCCCACCCCCCTCCCACCTCTCTCCCACTCTCTCCCTCTCTCCCTTTTTCTCTCTCTCTCCTCTCTCCCCCCTCCCCTCTCTCTCTCTCCGCTTTCTCTCCCCTCGTCCTGCCCCATTTGTCTCTGGTTTTTCCTTGGGTGAGACTATAAAAACCCAGGTTCCATGGCGAAGGGACGCAAAATCTTGCGCCCCCAAAGTTAAAATTTTGTTTTCCGGGGGTTTTGGGGGGGGTAGGGCCCTTGTGGGCCGGGGAACGGATGCAAAAATTTTATACAAAATGCATAAAACGGGAATGGATGTAAAAAACAATTTTGCTTATTCTATTTTCCTCGAAAAAAAGAAAAAAAATTTCATTTTTAAAATGGGAAACTCTCTCCAATTTTTATCCTTTTGCAAATTTCCCTTTTTTTAAAATTTCAGGTAAATAAAAGGGAAATACGGGGAAGAGAGAGATAGAGAGAGAGAAGAGGGGAAAAGGGGAGAGGAGGGGAGAGAGAGAGGGGGGAGAGGAGAAGAGAGAGAGAGAGGGGAGAAAAGGGGGGGGGATGGGGGGGAGAGGGAAAATTAAAAAAACCCAAAATAGGAAAGAGACAGGGGAAAAAAAAAAGAGGGAGGGGACGAAAAAAGGGAGGGACAAAAAATAGAGAAAGAGAGAAAAGGGGAGAAAAGGGGAGGGGGGGGAGAGCCAAATAAAGACAAAAAAGATAACGAAAGAGACAAAAAAAAAAAAGAGAGAAAAACAGGAAAAAAAGAGAGAGAGACACAAAGATAGAGGAGAGATGATGATGAAAAAGAGAAGGGGGGGGAGAATGGATCAGTTCCCGGACCATTAATTTTACAAGCGCCAATTAAACAGGACAGGTTTCAATGGACCCCAAAAAATCGATAGACTTCAGTACCCTGGAAACCCCAAAAAAGGGCCCCCGGTCTTTTTTTATCCCCTTTGCAATGAATGCCCTAAAACGAAAAAAAAAAGTCAAAAATTTAGGGACACACAAAAAACTGTTGGTGGAAAAAACGTTTTCTAAGGGATTGGGTAAAAAGTGAAATTTAAAAAGTGTGTGCGTCGTGTTTTTTTTCGTTTTTTTCCTTGGTGGTCTTCTTCCCAAACGCTGGACAGCAAGCTATTGGGTTTTTTTTAACGAGCGAAAAAGAGTCACGTGCCCTTAAGCGCCTGACAAGGGCAGAACCCCGGGGCATCCGACTTCCGCATAAGAGGAACTGTTTATTGTGGGGGTTTTTAAGTCCTTTCCGTTTTTGTTGGTTTTTTGTTTTTTTGGGACGGGTGGTTAGTTAATGTATTGTACAGACAGGGGGACGGGTGAAAACCCACGGGGTTGGGGGGTTCCCCGTTGGAAACCCCCTGGGTGGGATTCACGTTTTGGAATATCCACTGCTGGGGTTTACGTTTGGAAACCACTGGCCCGAGATTTTACGTTTGGAATACCACTGGCTGGATTCATTTGGGAATATCCACGGGCCCGAGATTCAAATTTGGGGGTACCACGGCTGGGAAAAAATTTACGTTTGGGAAAACCCCTGGCTGGGGTTCACGTTTTGGAAAAATCCCCCGGGTGAGATTCCTTTGGAATATCCACTGGCTGAGATCACGTTTTGGGAAAACCACGGTTGGGATTCACGTTTGGAAAATCCACTTGCGACATTTTCTTTGGAGGTTTTGACCATAAATGGCAGGGGGTTTCAGGGTTTTTTGGGTTTTTGGGACGGTAGTTGGGGCAGTGTTTTCCCTGTTGGGGGTGTTTGCGTTTCATTTTCCAGAAAGGGTATAGATCAGCAACCCCCTTCCTCCATCGGGGACAGCATCTGTACGGGTCCTCTGTTTTTAAAACAGGAAATCCTGCCCGTCCTGGTTTGTAGGGCCCTTTTAACATGACCATGATGACTAAAAACCCCAACGGCTTTTCACTGATATCCGGGTTAATGACCAGAACTGGGAAAAAAGTTTTAAAGCTTTAAATACCGGGGCCATTGTACCAAAAAAGGGGGTCCAAGCCGAAGTAGTATGCAGGACTGCACAGACAATAAAACTTGTCAAAAATAAACACCCCTTTGGAGAGATAAGAATATCTCACTTATCTCCAAGATCGGGCTAATGCGCTCCCTTGTCATATCCAAAAATTTTGTTTTGCCTGTGAATCATGGACCCTGACTGCGGTTTTTAGAGGAGAGTAAGGGAGTGGAGTGAGATGCTTTTTGGAGACTCCTTGGGTCTCCCACAAAAACCACATAAGCAAAAAGAAAGGGGGGCGAACGAATCCAGCAAACGATTTTTACCCCATGAGAACCTTCTAAAAGATGTGAAAAAAAAAATTTAAAATTAAGTTGGGGATGGGCATGTTTCCCCAAAAATCCCCAAGGGGAATTAAAAAAACATTTTGCCCAAGGGGACTGTCCCAAAGGGGGAAGGAAAAAAGAGGCAGACCAAGGGAAAAGCTGGGGGAAAAACATCATTTAAAGGACAGGCCTTTAAACCCCCAACAAAACCCTGAGGGAAAAACCCGAACAGAAAAGAAGGGAAGGAGGGGAAATGGGGTTTCTGAGTCTGTGAGGGTTCCCCCCGGTTCCCCAAGGGCACCGGGGCCGATAGATAGATAATAGAACAAGACCAGGGTAAGTGCTATCTTTCGATTGGGCGCCCCTGAGTTTGGGGCCCCAAACTTTCCCCCCCCAAACCCTTAGGACCAGGGGGTTGGGGGTTTGGGCCGCTAGTCTTTTGGATGAGACGATAAACCGGAAATCCCTTTTTGTTACACAAAATTTTCAACGCGCCCTAAAAGAACCCACGGGAACAAGAAAAGGGTTTTTCCCCCGGCCCCCAAATTTTTAGGAAAAAAAAAAGCCCTCGGGGAAAGGGGAAAAAAATACAGTTGCCCGACCAAAACAAAAAAAAAAAAAGGGGGGCGCTGCTGTTTTTGGGGGAGCGCTCTCCCCGGGGGGAGCGCCCGAATTTTACGCAGAAAATGTCGTACTTTAAAAGGGGGATAAAAAAAAAAAATAATAAAATAAAATAAAATTTCCTTTTACAGCCACATTCCCGGACATTTTTGGGATCTCAGGGTCCCGTGGTCTTCCCGGGTTTTTGTGGTACCCTGCAAAAACCCGCATCTGACATGTGGAAAACGAACGAGAGAGGAAGAAGCATGTACATGTGACAGTTTTGGTATTCATAGAGAGAAGATACAGAACGGAAGAGAGAGAGAGAGAGAGAGAGAGAGAGAGAGAGAGAGAGAGAGAGAAGAGAGAGAGAGAGAGAGAGAGAGAGAGATAGGGAGACAGACCGTCAGACATACAGACAGACAGAAAGTCAGGCAGACAGGCAGTCAGACAACAGAAAGACAACAGACAGACAGAAAAAAACAGACAGACAAAATTAATAGTAATAAATACATCAAGATAGACAGAGAGAAATAGATTAGGAAAGAGGGAGACCGAGACAGATATAGATAGTAAGAGAGAGAGAGAGAGAGCGTGTGTGTTAGCGAGAGAGAGAGACAGAAAGAGAGCGAGACTGAGAGAGACAAACAGAAAGAGAGCAAGACACAGAGAGAGAGACAGACATACACAGACAGATAGAGACGGAGGCAGTGAAAGAAAGAGAAACACACACACACACACACACACACACACACACACACACACACACACACACACACACACACACACACACACACACACACACAGACAGGCAGACAGACAAAGTAAAGGCGAAACTCGTTAGCGTTCAAGCAATAGTAAACCCCATTAGCACCACGATAGCAACATCACCAACAAACAGGCAGTGACGTCACCGACGTGGAAATGGAAACCACAGCAATGTCGCATGTCTTTGACTTCCGACTATAACAAAAACAAATAGCTATTTAAAAAAAACGAAAGCCGTGTCAGAGTGCAAGCAAAACGATTGGCTGGTAAGAACACCATGATGTCAAGTATTGATCCCACAATCCCTGATCAGCGTGTGTCATTTCCGTAAAGTATATGATTATGTATCTGCTGTTTGTAGGCTTCCGCATTGTATAAAAACGTTCCTTTTTTTTTTTTTTTTTTTGGGGGGGGGGGGGGGGGTTACAAAGGTTGACCATTTTGAAAGATTTCTCTTGTTTGGTTTGGTTTTCTTTAGTTTTTGTTGTTGTTTTCTTTGATTAATCAATAGTGACACAGAGATAGAAACAGGGGGATGGGGAGGGAGGATGAGTGAGAGAGAAAGAAGGAGAGAGAGGATGTGTGGTGTCTGATACACACACACACACACATATATATATATATATATATTGTGTGTGTGTGTTGTGTGTGTGTGTGTGTGTGTGTGTGTGTGTTGTGTTGTGTGTGTGTGTGTGTGTGTGTGTGTGTGTGTTTGTGCGTGTGCGTATGCGTATATGTGTTTGTACCTCTGACCTTTCATTTATACACAAAATACCAGCAAAGAAACAACAACAAAAATACCCACAAGATTCCCCAAACTGCAGCCACAACACTTTTTAAAAAGCTCAATGCATAAAATGTAACAAAAAGAGAAGAATATACACTCGGCTGAAACCACTATACAAGCCTGCACTGATGGCGGAAGAGCAAACAAAAGCAAAGAATCCACGAGAGGAGAAGTGAATGGAAGAAGAAGAAGAAGGAAAAAGAAAGAGATGAAAGTGGAAGAAGCCATGGCAAATGGGTTTTGTGCTTGTGCATACACAATGGCTAAGACAAAAACAAAGGTCGGGTCGTAAGAAAGCAAAGGCATTGTTGTAATGCAGCCCGATCTTTCTCTGCAAACCAGAACAAAAGAGTATAAAGAGACCACTAAAATACAGAAAAGTTTTATTGTATCTTGCATAATAAAAGTTCATTATTTTCTGGGTGCGCTCACACACACACACACACACACACACACACACACGCACGTACAGAATCAAAATCAATGGCAGTTGTTGCTTTTCAACCAACTTAGAATGGATTGTTGTAAGTTTGTGAGGAAAAAATGGTAGAAAGCGTATTGATATGTTTAT
>CM054143.1:35338593-35341093 GCA_028751875.1 Rapana venosa
GTTACTATTGTTTCTCTGTGAATTTAGTTTTCTTATTGTACTGAGAGAGACGGACAAACACAGAGAGAGACAGAGAGAGAGAGAAAGAGGGAGAGAGAGAATTGAGAGAGGGAGAGCTAGATGAGAGAGAGAGAGAGAAAAGAGAGAGAGAGACAGACAGATAGACAGAGAGAAAGAGAGAGAGAGAGAGAGAGAGAGAAAGAGAGAGACAGACAGACAGACAGACAGAGAACAGAGAGAGAGAGAAAGAGGAGAGAGAGACAGACAGACAGACAGACACGAGAGAGAAAGAGAGAGAGAGAGAGAAGAAGAGAGAGAAGAGAAGACGAGAGAGAAAAGAGAGAGAGAAGACAGACAGACACAGAGACAGACACAGAGAGAGACAGAGAAGAAGACAGACAGACAGACAGAGAGAGACAGAGAGAGAGAAGAGAGAGAGAGAGAGAGAGAGAGAGAGGAGAGACAGACAGACAGACAGACAGACAGACATACAGACAGACAGCGAGAGAGAGCGACACTTCTACAAACTTCCAGACAGATGAACAATAGATTTTTAAACAAAAACAGAAGAAATTTCTGGGGTTCTGATGAGATTGAATCTGTGGAAAAAAAAACAACTTCAGATTATTCTACTTTATTCCAATTTATCTTTACGTTAATCTAGTCTGACTTCAGTTTTAGTTTTGTTAAGGTTTCTTTTATTTTAAATTATGTCTAGTCATTTTAGTCTGTGGCATCAATGGCTTCTCGATTCTATTCCATTGTTTTTACAGTTCATTTTATTGTAGCTCCTGTTATTTCTTTTAATTTAGTAGAGTCTAATTTTGTCGGCTGTAGTTTTCTGAATGCAGTTTTTCGTGCATGTGTATTATCTTATGGTTTTGTTTATCTTGTTATTATTCGTTTCAATTTATTCTATTTCATTTTATTCTTTCTAACCGTATGTTATTCATTCTCTTTATTATAACTTATCAGTTCTTGAAAATTTTCAAATCAGAAATTCTTATAAAAATGGACATTTTTCCCCAAATTTTTTCTTGTGTTTAGAAAATGTGTACCCTATGGTTAAGATGCGGTGATACTTCTGAAACCCAGACATGCTGATGATGGTGATGATGATGGTGAGGGGAAGGAGGAGGATGGTGGTGATGATGGTGATGGTGATGGTGATGGTGACAACGACGACGACGACGACGATGATGATGATGAGGAGGAGGAGGAGGAGGAGTAGGAGGAGGAGGACGACGACGACGACGATGATGATGACGGTGATGACGACGAGGACGACGACGACTATGATGATGATGAGGAGAAGGAGGAAGATGATAACAGCAACAACGATGTCGAGCAATATAGCTTGCTGTTTCATAATCCGGTGCTACTTCTTCAGTTAAAATATATGCACAGTGTGTCTAATAATGTTGTTGTCTGTAAGTTGTGTTTACGATTACACCTCATAGTTGTTGTTTGTGTTGTTTTTTTATCTTTAAAGAGAATCATCATTGATACAACAGCAATGTCTTTTTTTATGGCGAAGGTGTAAGTAAAAAGGTGTTCTCATAACTAATATGCGGTCGGTGGGAAGCCAGGTGTCAGAGACCTCAGCTTCTCCAGGGCCCAGCATTTTGAGGGCGTTGCGGCGGCGTCCATCTCCCTCTCCCTCGCTGCTCTTTACCTGTAGAGACAAAGAGACAGACAGAGAGACACGTAGACAGACAAAGAAACAGTAGAAAAGACAAACAGAGAGGTGTGTCGAAACTAGGAAAATCAAATAATGTTTACAGAGATAGAATTCGGAACAGAAAACAAAACCATGAGAGATAAAAGGAAAAAAACGGAAAAAAACACCGAATCAGATGCAGAGAGATAAAAAGAGAAAGAAAAATGTAGAGTGACAAAATATGGGACAGAAAGTGAGGGTGAAAGATATAGAGGTGGGTAGAAAGAGAGGGACATTTTTTTTAAATATCGAGGATAATGGAAGAAGCACTCATGTGTTTTTTTACATCCAGTCCCCGTGTGCATGCGGTTTTGTAAATTTTGTCATCTGTTCCCACCGGCACACAATGGCCTACTCTTTCGAAAAGCGGAACAGGATTTAACGCGTGCGCAAGATGTTCTGCATGCGTTCGCACACGGGGCCTCGGTTTATAGTCTCATCCGAAGGACTTTGACATACAGTTCGATTTTTGTGTGTGTGTGAGGGAGGGAGAGAGAGAGGGAGATTTTCTATTTGGGTGTTTGTCTGTCTGTCAGTCAGCCACAGAGAGATACATACAGACAGACAGAGACAGACAGACAAACATAGACAGACAGACAGACAGACAGAGAGATAGAAAGATAGATAGACAGAGAAACAGAAAGTCAGACACACAGACAGACACACAGACAGGCAGGCTGACAAACGGACAGACAGATAGACAGACACACACACACACACAGACAGGCAGGCTGACAAACAGACACACAGACAGACAAACAGACAGACACACACACAGAC
>CM054143.1:35343593-35358593 GCA_028751875.1 Rapana venosa
TTTGTTTGATTTTTTTTGTCATCGAGTTGTGTGATACTCACGATTTGTCCTAAAAGCTTTTTCTCTAGAACTATTGACGATCATCCCAAAGAATGAATGAAGAGAGGAAAGAATGAATAAGGGAATGGATGGATGGATGGATGGATGGATGTTTGGATGGATGGATGGATGGATGGAGGAAGAAAGGAAGAAAGGAAAAAAGGAAGGAAGGATTGAATGAATGAATGAATGAATGAATGAATGAATGAATGAATGAATGAATGAATGAATGAATGAAGAACTAAATCAATGAAGAACTAAATGAACAAATGAATGAATGAATGAATAAATGAATGAATGAATGAATGAATGAATGAATGAATGAATGAATGCAAATTAATCGAGGGCGTATTTCTTCTTCGTCGTCGTGGGATGCTCAGACAGCAACTGTTGTTGTCTTCCATACAGGAAAAAACTGCGCTGCGCCGCCGTTAAGCGCCTGACAATTGAGACCCAGCGCATCCGACTTTGGGCGTGGGAGAGAATTACTATACGTTATCTTTACCGTTTAACAGTTGACTAATTCGAATGATATTGTTAAGCGTTGGAAATATGTATTAAGCCATTTATCCATTTGTAAGAAAAGAAAACCAATTTACTAGAACAAGCAGCCTACCAACAAGTCCACTGTTTGATGCCGTTTATGAGGATGTGTACGATTGATTGCAGAAATGGGTTTGACAACAAAGAAAGTATTATTATTAATGATGATGATCATCATCATAATCATAATGATAATATGATATCATAATAATGATAATTAGAATAATAATGATAGCAAGCGATGATAATAATTGTATTAACATCAATGTTATAAATAATAACACACAGCTACCACTGCTACTACTACTATTGCTGCTGCTGTTGCTGCTGCTGCGCTGCTGCTGCTGCTGCTGCTACTGCTGCTGCTGCTAGGTCTGATAACAGTTATAATTATAATAGTAATAATAATACATGGAATTTATACAGCGCTATATCTTGCAAAAAACAAATCAAAGCGCTCTCATTCATCCTAGTCTTTCACATGCAGCCAGTTACAATTAATAGATTTTTACAAATTCAGGTTTAAAAAAATCAAAACATTCTTTTTCGCGGATTTCCACAAATTTGTGGAGATGTACCATGCCTGCATGCAATCATTAAAATAAAGATGTGACAGGGCGGTAGTTAGATTACCTCCCATGCAATCAGAGTCCTATCACAGCATTGTGTTTCTAAATCAGGACCCAGGTGGTGGTGTAGACCTTTCCACGGCATACACTTTCCCCCGCGACAAAAAAACAGAATTTATGCAGCCTCTTTTTAGAGGTCACATCCTCACTGTTCTGACTGTGCTTCATAGCCGAGGAAATTGTACAGAGCTGCGGTAGATTAAATATCTCCACTCTGTTACAAAACCACCGGACATTTTAACCCTGTACATGAGCCACCTATAAAAACAATACCCACAATTATAAACCAACCACAAAGGCCGAAAGAAACCAAATGATTCTTTAGAATTCTACCTGACCAATTATTTATGAGCGAATAAAAATTCCATGACTATAATTGGTGACAGAAACAACATTTCTATCACGATCCAGAAACAGCCTTCTATAATAAACAAACATTAGTAATAACTCCATGATTTCTACTGCAAGTAAATCTTGAACTCATCCCCTATCACCAATTTTTGTTTTCTTAAAAACATAACTAATATTGCTCAGAGACGGGATAGCCTAGTGGTTAGAACATTGCGCTCGCAATCTGACAACCTTGGTTCGATTCCCGTTCAAGGAGATATTTTCCCCTGGAGTTAACATCAGTGCAGACTCCACTCTCCCCAAAGTCCTTCGGATGAGACTACAAACCGAGGCCCCGTGTGCGAACGCACGCCGAACAGCTTGCGCCCACATTAAATCCTGCTCCGTTTTTCGGAAGAGCAGGCCACTGCCTACTGTGCCGGTGGGAACAGATGACAGAATTTACAAAACCGCATACACACAGGGACTGGATGTAAAAAAGCACATGAGTGCTTATTCCATTATCCTCGATATAAAAGAATAAATAAATAAAAAATGTAAAAAGCATATAAGTGCTTATTCCATTATCCTTGATATAAAAGAATAAAATAAATAAATAGAGATCTTATTGGTATTCTGCATGTCAAAAAAAAAAAAAACAAACAAAAAAGAAGAAGAAGGAAAAAATCAAAATAATATAAATAAAAGTGATAAAAGAAAGATGATGCCACATTCACTTCAAACATGCACACACATACACTTGCATGACATTATTTCTCAGCAACATCTGTTTCAGATTCCGCATTCTACACAACAGTCTGTGGTCAGTAATCGAACTTGAGCTTTATGGGAGTCATGTACCGCTTGACCAGGTCCTCGGTCACGTTGGCGCGGCGCTCCTGGTGTCCCTTGACCAGCTCTTGCAACACCTCGATCAGCTCTTTCTTCAGGAAGCCTGTCAGGAGGTCACCACTTGTGTAGTCCTGTCTGATCTTTTCTAGTCTGTCATCATCCTCAAGGAAGAACCGCAAGTACTGGAAGGAAACGTAACAACAATAAATGAATGTCAAAGTCCTTCGAATGAGACTATAAACCAAGGCTCCGTGTTCGAACGCATGCAGAACATCTTGCGCACATGTTAAATCCTGTTCCGCTTTTCGGAAGAGTAGACCATTGTGTGCTGGTGGAAACAGATGACAAAATTTACAAATCCGCAAACACACCGGGACTGGATGTAGAAAAGCACATGAGTGCTTATTCCATTATCCTCGATATAAAAGAATAAATAAATAAATAATATAAAAGAATTAATAAAAATAAACAATAATATAAATGATAAGATATAGTTACTAGTACTACTGCTGCTGCTGCTGCTACTACTACTACTACTACTACTACTACTACTACTACTACTACTACCACTTCCTCTATTTCTACTTCTACTTCTGCTATTACTGCTGCTACTGCTGCTGATAACAAAATTAAGAAGAGAGAAAAGAAATGAACACTCTTTTTAAACTGATGTTCAGCTCTGTGCCACATGATTTATCTTTTGTGACTTTCTATGTCTGTATGCATGCACATCTGTCTTTAGCTGTCTCTCTCTCTGTCTCTCTCTGTCCCTCTTTGTCTCTGGCTGTCTGGTTGTATGTCTGTCTATCTGTCTCTCTGTCGCGCTCTTCATCCTATTGGCTAAATTAATCCATCACTCCACCGTTTCATGCTACCAAAAAAGCAAGTTGACAACTAGCTAGCCAAACAAGCAACTAAACGCACAGAAAACCATCCCACTAAGTGGAACACGAGACCAACCAGACCAACCAACCAAACAATCCATCAACAAACCAACTAACCGACCAATCGTTTCACTAACCCAGTCAGTTAGATTTTATCGGCTAGAAGGTTCGTAGGTTCAAATCCCATAACAGACAGGGGGATTCTCGGGCTTCGGGTAGGCTCCCCTTCAGAGTGAGTTTGCTATGGGCTCATTGGAAAGACTGGAACCACACAGTCGAGCTTCAGTCAGTTTACAGATGTGATTTTTGAGAGTCTTACTCAAATGGGGACGGGATAGCTCAGTGGTCGGAGCACTCGCTTTCCCCCAGCCAAGTTTAGCAGCGTCGAGCGTGGTTAGGTTACCACTTGGATGGGTGACGTTAGCGCGCCTTGGTTTCAGTACAGTACAGTACAGCTGTAAATGGGTGCCTGCCTCTTTAGGGTCAAGGAAGGTAAATCAGCGAGGGAGAGGAGGTGGACGAAGCCCTCAATATGCTGGTCCCTTGAGAAGTGAGGTCTCTGACGCCTCGCTCCCCTACGACCTTATAGGATATGGGACACCTGCTGCTGCTGCTGCTAGTGCTGCTGCTGCTGCTGCTGCTGCTGCTGCTGCTGCTGCTGCTGCTGCTGCTGCTGCTGCTGCTGCTGCTCCTGCTGCTGCTGCTGATGATGGTGGTGGTGGTGGTGGTGGTGGTGGTGGTGGTGGTGGTGGTGGTGGTGGTGATGGTGATGATGATGATGATGATGATGATGATGATGATGATGATGATGATGATGATGATGATGATGATGACGACGACGACGACGATGGACAACGAATCTGGATATGGCGAGGGAAGAGAGATTGAAATGAGTGGTGCGGAATCAACAGGACGGGAACATCACAGAAAACCAGACAGCATCAAAACAAAACAAAAATACCCCAACCTCTCTCTATCTAACACTATGTAATTGATTTCTAAATAAATAATTTGTTTATCAGGTGTCTCGATATCTGTGTGTGTGTGTGTGCGCGCACTGATGTGTGGACATGGCTTGGTTTGGCTGTGTTGACAATTTATTTCTCACACCTCTCTGTCTCTGTCTTTTACGCTTTCCGATTGATGTCCAGCTTTTGTTCACGTCATCATCATCAACTGTATCTGTGTCTGTTTCTCTGTCTCTCTGCCTCTCTGAATCTCTCTCTCTCTCTCTCTCTCTCTCTCTCTCTCTCTCTCTCTCTCTCTCTCTCTCTCTCTCTCTTCCTACCTCTCCCTCCTCCCCCCCCCCCCTTCTCTCTCATGCTTGTATTCTCTCTGACACTTTTTTTTAAATGTTGTTCAACAATATGACTCGAAGAAACATTAGGTGTATTTGTCTTATAATCATTCCATCAAGCTCCATAAAGTTTATATGTGATCATAATTATTTTGTTTATGATGATGGTGGTGATGATGGGGATGATGATAGAGGTGATGACAATGATGATTATAGTGGTGATTATTATGATTCACTTTGCTTTTATGTTTTTGTCTGTTAACCTTCTTTCTTTCTTTCTTTTCGAGAGCTGGATGTAAAAAAGTCTTGTACTTATTCTATTACCCTCAGTAAATAAAATTTCGTTATCGTTATCTCTCTCTCTCTCTCTCTCTCTCTCTCTCTCTCTCTCTCTCTCTCTCTCTCTCTCGCTCTCTCTCTCTATCTCTCTCTCTGTCTTTCACAGCCTCTCTGTCTCTGTCTGTGTATCCGTCTCTCACTATCCTCCCTGTCTCTGTCTCTATGTTCCCTGTCTGTCTGACTCTCTCTCTCTATCCGTCTGTCTGTCTGTCTCTGTCTCTCTCCTCTTTATCTGTATAAATATCTATCTATCTCTCTCTCTCTCTCTCTTCTCTCCTCTCTCTCTCTCTCTCCTCTCTCTCTCATCTCTCTCTCGGGTTTGTTTGGGATTGGGGGGGGGGGGGGGTGTTGTTGGGTTTTGTTTGTTGTGTTTTTGTTTGGGTTTTTGTTTTGTTTTTTGGTGGTTTTTGATTGTGTTGTGGTGGTGTTTTGGTGTGTGGGGTTTTTTTTTTGGTTTTTTTTGTTTTGTTTTTTTTGAGAGCATGGTGTAAAAAAGCCCTGAGCTTATCCATTACTCTCAATAAAAAGTTCGAGTTCGAGTTCGAGTTCGAGTTCTCTCTCTTCTCTCTCTCTCTCTCTCTCTCTCTCTCCTCTCTCTCTCTTATATATTTATAATATATATATATATATATATATTATATATAGATATTATATATATATATAAATATATATATATATATAGTCATCCAGCCGCCAAACTGACAAGCAACAACCCACCCACCCAACTAACCTCCTACTTACCCTCTCCCCCCCAAACTCTCTCCACACCACACACACACACACACACACACACACACACCACAACACACACACACACCTACACCTAAACAACTAATCTATCGGAAACCGTATTTGCTTTTGTCACTCAATTACTCTAAAGGTCTTTCTGGCCTTCAGCAGTCATGTTTAAAAAGCTATCGTGCTAAACATTCTGTCTGATGCTATATCATTGACTGATTGATGATTTATTCATCATATAGTTTCTCGCTCCCATGTCTCTCTCTCTGTGCATTTACTTTTGTTTGCCTTCTAAGTTATTATATTTCGGGAAGGGGGGGGGAGGAGAACGGGAGGAGGGGGGGAGAGGCTGGGTGGTGGGGGGTTGGGGGGGGTGACGATGTCTGTGCCACACTGATGTGGTGTGAGGGCTTTATTCATGTGTGTCCAGAATCATTTACGCTTTGTTTTTGTCGTCTAGGATTTCCGGTTGATGTCATGCTTTATTGTCTCTCTCTCTCTCTCTCTGCATTTCTAGCACTTTGTCTCTGTGTGATTTTTGTGTCTATGTGACGTGTGTGTGTGTTTGTCTGCCTGTTTGTGTGTCTGTCTGTGTGCTTTTCTGTCTGTTTGTCTGTCTCTCTGTCTTTGTCTCTGTCTGTCTGTCTGTCTGTCTCCATCTCTCTCACAGATACACACGCGCGCGCGCACACGCGCACACACACAATTACACACAAACATTTACATACACACACACACAGACACACAAGGACACTCACATATATTTAATTGTAAATATATCTAAATTCAGGTTTATTTCGAGTGAACGGAATAAGCACTCAGGTGCTTCATTTTCAATCCAGTCCCCACGTACTTGCAATTTTCTAAACTTTTCATCCGTCCACACCATCACAAATGGCCTAATCTTCCGAAAAGTGGAACATATTTGAACCTGTGAAATAGATATTCTACGCGCGTCTCACACGAAACCTCGGGTTATAGTCGCATCCGAAGGACTACCGGGGATGTTAATTCATTACTGATGTAAAATCTCGAGGGAAAAAATCCCACTTGAAAGGGATTTTCGGTGTTGGCTCGAACCCAGACGGTCAAATTGGGAGCGCACCGTTCTGACCACTGGGCTATTTGTTCCCATCTGTAAGTGGTCAAGAAAAGGTTGTATCTTGTAGCTTTGATTTGTTGCTGCTTTGCAAGATTCAGCTCTATATAAAGTCCATGCATTTTTTCTTTCTTCATTATAATATATTATTTTATTCTTATTATATTTCCTGTTGTTATTATTGTTTTTGTTATTGTTATTGTTGCTATTTTTATTATCATGATTATCATTATTATCGTTAGTAGTAGTAGTAGTTAGTAGTAGTAGTAGTAGTAGTAGTAGTAGTAGTAGTAGTATGTAGTTAGTAGTGTGGTAGTTGTGGTAGTAGTAGTAGTAGTAGTAGTAGTAGTAGTAGTAGTAGTAGTAGTAGTAGTAGTAGTAGTAGTAGTAGTAGTAGTAGTAGTAGTAGTAGTAGTAGTAGTAGTAGTAGTAGTAGTAGTAGTAGTATAATTTTCCCGCCTTCTCCCCCCTCCCCCCAACCTCTACTTAAAATATATCTCAAATCAATATCGATGACCTTTGTGACTGAACATAAAAAGCTCTGCTCTGTCCAAAAGAAAACACACCAAAAAAACCCAACCTTACAACGCATGTACCTTACAACAGCGTGAAAAGCAAAAGAGCAGAGGCAAAGCCAAGCACAAAGAACAACTCAAGGGAGAAGAAGAAATCCCTCACAAGAAAACTCTGCCGCTGTGCTTTTTGTTTTACAGCATCATACCAAAAAAAAAGAGACCCGGGGAGAGTGTTCAAAGATCATTCAGGGAACATGAGCATTACTTGTGTTGCATGCAGTCAAATCTGAGTCATGGACCAAAGTTGGTTTAAAAAAAAAAAAGCCGTGCAGAAGTATAGTGTGGAGTATTGGGAATAACCGCTCTTAGTCCTCAGCAGTTAAGTTCCTTCGAGTGAAACTATAAACCCAGGTCTTACGCGCAAAATGCAGGCAGAACTTCTTCCGCGCATCGTTAAAACCTGTTCCACTTTTCGAAAAAGTAGGCTCTTGTGTGCCAGTGGGAACCAGTGAAAACATTTACGAAAATGTATACACATTGGGGACTGGATGTTTAAAAAAAAAAAAGCACATGGGTGCTTTGTTACATAATCCTTGAAATGCACGAGTATAAAATGCCACCCAATGCAAGTGTCTTGGTGTATTTTCTGTTTAGAAGAGTCGCTGTATATGTATGGTGTTTTGCCTCAGAGTCTTGTGTTTAGTCCTGAAGATAGTGTTGCTGTAAATATTGTAGCAATATGATAGACAACGTAGTTTTTGAAACCTTGATTTTTTTTCTACATGACATTTACAGAGTGTTTATTTGGCAGGTTAACCTGAATTTAATCGCTGTTGTTTTATAACTCCAGTATGTCTGTCTTGTTGTTATCATACCAACTGGGTGAATTTTTTACCTTTTAATAATAATGTTCGCAGACATAGAGTGAATAGTGGAAATGGTAAAGAAAACTCGTGTTCATTTTGTAAAACGTAATTTGAAAATAAAGCCAAGCTTGTGCTTAGAACGCTCAAGGTACTCCGATGTAAGTGATAGGTTTGGATTTTGTTTACTGAGTGTAGCGATATACCTGTATCAGATTTACTCAGGACTTTTAATAGATTACATGGTTAGTATCTATCCAGACACTGTTTCATTCCATTGATAGAATGAAGAAACTGATACGTCAAATTGATATTTAAGTAAATTTATATGTGTAAGAAATGACGTATTATGAGTTTACAAATACTATGGCTATCAACCTGAACTGAAATAATACATATTGACGCAATATAACGATGTTGAAGAGTACTATCAACAATATTGATGCAGTACATTATTCGTATGGGTACGGGATAGCTCAGTGGTCGGAGCACTCGCTTTCCCCCAGCCAAGTTAAGCAGCGTCAAGCGTGGTTACCAGTTGGATGGGTGACCGTCTGCGCGCCTTGGCTTCAGTACAGTTCCCCTAGTTCACCTAGCTGTAAATGGGTACCTGCCCTCTTTAGGGTCAGGGGAGGTAAAGCAGCGAGGGAGAGGAGATGGGTGCCGCCCTCAATATGCTTGCCCCTAGAGAAGTGAGGTCTCTGACGCCTCGCTCCCCTAGGACCTTTTAGGTTATGGGACACCTTTACCTTTACCTTTTTTTACCTTTTACATTATTCATGTTTATCGTGTTCCTTCCTAGCTCAAAACATGACCGTTGCAATCATGATCCACAAATAATCGGTTTTTGTTGTTGTTTTTCATGTTTCATCACATTTTGCATAATATGATCCACAAAGAATCGGTTGTTGTGTTTTTCATGTTTCATCATTTTTTGCATAATATGATCCACAAAGAATCGCTTGTTGTGTTTTTCATGTTTCATCATATTTTGCTTAACAGTATTTTGGTTTTCCTCCTTCCCCCAAACTTCGTGTATTGTGGCCTAAGGTCAATGCACAGGGTTAGCAAACTTGTACAGAGAGCTTTGTTTTCTCTCCGTCTCGCTCTCTGTCTCTCTGTCTCTGTCTCTCTCTCTCTCACTTTGTCTCTCTGCCTCTGTCTCTGTCTATGTCTGTCTCTGTCTGTCTCTGTCTCTCTGTCTCTATGTCAGATGACAAAATTAACAAAACCGCATACACACGGGGACTGGATGTAAAAAGCACATGAGTGCTTATTCCATTATCCTCGATATAAAAGAATAAATAAATAAATAAATATGTCTATGCCTCTTTGTCTCTATGTCTCTGTGTCTCTTTGTCTGTGTCTGCGTCTCTTTCTCTCTCTCTCTCTCTCTCCCCTCTTTCTCTCTCTTCTCTTCTCTCTTCCTCTCACTCTCTCTCTCCTCTCTCCTCTCTCTCATCTCTCTCTCTCTCTCTCTCTCTCTCTCTCTAAATAGCATAATATTGTTCATTCGTTCATTGTTTTCCTCTCTCTCTTTTCTCTTCTCTCTCTCTCTCTCTCTCTCTTCTCTCTCTCTCTCTCTCCTCTCTCTCTCTCCCCTCTCTCTCTCTCTCCTCTACAGTGAAAATAAAGATGATCATTGTTAGTTTTTTCTTTTCTCTGTCTTTGCCTCAATATTTTTCTCTGTCACCCTGTTTTTAATCTCTGTCATTCTTTTCCCTCTCTCCACTCTCTACTTTTCTACATGTGGTCAGTGAATTTACGAGTTACTTCTCTTAATTGACTTGATTGGCTAATCAATATACTTTTTTTTTTTTAAACATGTCTTTTTTCTCTTAATTACTGTTTCCCAAAGGAGGTAGTGAATGTGAAATTACTGTGTGTAATGGACTGAGTGGTTTTCATGGTGCTGTTTTTTTAACGTAGTCTTGGTGTTGCTGTTGTGTCCGTTTCGACGAACGGGCGGTGGTGTGTGGTGTGTGTGGTGGTGTGGTGTGTGTGGTGGTGTGTGTGGTTGTTGTTGGAGTGTGTGTGTGTGTTTTCGTGTGTGGTGTGTGTCTGTGTGTGTCTGTGTCTGTACAGTTCGAGAATGTTGTCTGTTTGTTGTTCGCGATTATTGGCTGTTATTTTTGTGTCAGTGTATGTTTACAGTTGAGACAGAAAATACATTTTTGTTTTCCCTACCTTTTGATTCTTTATATCTATGAATTACCAACGACGTAATGTCATTACATCTGAAGCAATGCACTAAGAACTTTATATCTTTACACATTATTGCTCTTATCTTTCTTATTTTCTGTTTTCTCAATTGGCACACTGGAAGGGAAACATCTTCTCTTTCTATCTTCTCTTCTCTGTATTCTTCTTCAACAAATTCGACCAATCATCGTTTCTTCGCATCGTCTATTTCTTTTCAATCTCTCTGCGCAAAGTCATCGCACTTTCATTCTTCTTCTATCTTCGCTTCTTTCATCGTTCTTCTTCTTCTTCTCAATTCTTCTTCTTCGCAATTTTCTTCTCTCCCATCTTCTTTTTTTCTTTTTATTCTTCTTCGCAATTCTTCTTCTCTCGCAATTCTTCTTCTTCGCATTATTCTTTATTCGTTATTCTTCTTCTTCTTCGCAATTCTTCTTCTTCCACAATCTTTTTCTCCTCCTTCTCTTGTTTTCTTCTTTTCTTCTTCGCAATTCTTCTTCTCTCCAATTTTCTTCTTCGCAATTATTCTTCTTCGTATTCTTCTTCTTCTTCGCAATTCTTCTTCTTCTCCCAATTCTTCTTTTTGTCTTCTTCTTTTCTTATTCTTCTCCAATTCTCTCTCTTCTCCACTTCTTCTTGTTCTTTTTCTCATTTTTCTTCTTCTTCTGTTCTTCTCTTTCTCCTCTCCTTCTCTTCTTTTCTTCGCAATTCTTCTTCTCTTCGCAATTCTTCTTCCTCCTCCTCCTCCTCTTCTTGTTCTTCTTCTTCTTCGTAATTCTTCTCTTCGCAATTCTTCTTCTTCGCAATTCTTCTTCCAATTCTTCTTCGCAATTCTTCTTCTTCCTTGCAATTCTTCTTCTTCTTCTTTGCAATTCTCTTTCTTCTCCACAATTCTTCACATATCTTCTTCTTCTCTTCTTCTTCTTCTTTTTATTCTTCTTCTTTCGCAATTCTTCTTCTTCGCAATTCTTCTTCTTTGGAATTCTTCTTCTTTGGAATTCTTCTTCTTCTTCACTAATTCTTCTTCTTCGCACTTCTTTTTCTTCGCAATTCTTCTTCTTCTTCGCAGTTCTTTTCTTTGCCTTCTTCTTTTGCAATTCTTCTTTGCCATTCTTCTTCTTCGCAATTCTTCTTATTCGCAATTCTTCTTCTTCTTTTTTTTGTTTCCTTCTCGTCTTTCTCACGACGGTCGTCGACATCGTCGTTAACGTAATCATCATCCTCAATCATCGTTGTCTCTTTCTGGCTTGTTGCTACATGATCCAGCCCTGTGTTTCTCTGTCTCAAACTGTGTCGCTGTCTGTTTGTCAGTCTGTATGTTTCTCTATGTTTTTCTGCTCTTGTCTCTGTCTCTTCTGTCTCTCTCTTCTGCCTCTATCTCTCTGTCTCTCTGTCTCTGTCTCTCTCTCTCTCTCTCTCTCTCTCTCTCTCTCTCTCTCTCTCTCTCTCGCTGTTTGTGGGGCCGGTTTAACCTCTTTGAAGTCACACACAAGAAAAGAACCTTTGAATGCAAATTTTTGGAGGGGAAAGACAAAGGAGTTCTCTGGAGAAAACGACAGTTTTGACAGCCATTTGTTTTTTGTTGTTGTAAAGACCCTAAGATGAAACCTTGTATCAAAATGTGATTTTCAACGTTTACATAATTCAAAATAGAACAAAGAGGCACAGAAGAGGAACACAAATATATTCACTATGCAAAATTTGAAATGGAAAAAAATCAAAATATATCAGTAAAGCTTCGTTGTTGTTTTTCTTTCCTTTTTGTACTTTTTTTTAGTTTTTGCTTGGAAAGAAAGGTATTAGATTTCTCTCTCAATATATATATATATTTCCATAATGACAAAATCATGACGTCTTTTCGACTATGATTGTGCAGAAGATATGTTTAAATACAGATTAAGGGAAATCGAGAAAAAACAATGCTACTGTGCCTATCTGGCGAGTATTTGGTTACGTGAACAGGAAGAATAGTCCACGATAAAAAAAAAAAATGTTCTATATTCTCGGCAAATCATTACAGTAGAAGTAGTTCTTCACTGATCTAAGATATCGTCAAGCATTAATTAACGGTTAGAAAGAATCGTTAAAACAGCTTTCGTGCAATGACTGTAATTTCACTATAAAATACAACAAATAGCAACTTTTTCTCGTTCTCTTTCCAGCTTCTTCTTCTTCTTCGTTGTCTTCTTCTTAATTCTTCTTCTTCTTCTTGTTGGGGGGGACGGGATAGCCTAGTGGTTAGCGTGATGTGCTTGTGATCTGCTGACCCAAGTTCGATTCTCGTTCAAGAGGATCTTTCCTCTGGAGCTAACATCAGTGCCGACTCCAATCTCCCCAAAAGTCCTTCGGATGAGGTCCCGTGTCCGAACGCACGCAGGGCATCTTGCGCACACGTTAAAAACCGTTTCGGTTTTCGGAAGAGTAGGCCATGGTGTGCCGTTGGGAACGGATGACAAAATTTATACAACTGCATACACACGGAGAGTGGATGAAAAAAAAACCATGAGTACTTATTCCGTTATCCTCGAAATAAAAGAATAAAATAAATTTTAAAAAATATTTTAAAAATTCTTCTTCGCAATTATTTTTCTTCGCAATTCTTTTTCATCTTCGCAGTTCTTCTTCTTCTTCTTCTTCTTCTTCTTCAAGCGCTCAAACATCTACTGTTGCTGTCAGTCGTATGAGCGAACATACGTAACACTGCCGTTAAGCGCCTGACAAGTCAGACCCAGCGCATCCGACGTTACAGTTCGACTGAACAAGTAATTACAAGGTCGTCCGCAGATGTAAAAGGGTTGTTTTTTTTAAAAGAAAGAATTTTGATGGATTCAGGTTCGGGATGATAGATCTAAAGCAAAAGATAGAAACATAAATCATTTCCATTCTTACTTGATATTGATTGTCCAATGCTCTTCTACACTGATCAGAATTGTATGCCGGTGGGAACAGATGACAAAATTTACAAAAACCGCATACACACGGGGACTGGATGCAAAAAGCACATGAGTGCTTATTCCATTATCCTCGATATAACAGAATAATCAAGAAATAAATAAAGAAATAAATAAAGATTTTTAAAACAACAAATAAAACACCCTCTCTTATAATCACTGATGAGAGAGTGAAAAAAACATGCAGCATGTTGCTTAAGATTTTATTTTAAAAAAGAAAGAACAGCGAACATTTTGTGGACATACGTTTTTCACTGAACAAAGCAGACATAATCAATCAACTAAAATGAAAATTTACCGTGTAAAATAACTGCATTTTAAATTGGAACTGCTTTTTTAAACAAAAATTGATAAACCAAGTGCCAACGGAGATGATGACAAACCCACCCAGTTAGAGTTGATCACCGAATAACTAGGCAAAGATGTTAATTGAAAAAAACGACAATAGTAATTACTTTTTAAAGGCATCGCCTCCTTTTCAACTGCACGATAATACAAGCAAGTAATGGTTCTGGAGTCCAGGAATTTTCATCAAACAATTAGCTGACACCTTTCTTGTTATAGTGTGAGTAGTAGTGTAGTAGTAGTAGTATAGTAGTAGTAGTAGTAGTAGTAGTGAGTATAGAGTAGTAGTAGTATAGTAGTAGTAGTAGTAGTAGTATAGTAGTAGTATATAGTAAGTAGTAATGATAATAATAATACTAATGCTACTACTACTATACTACTACTCTACTACTAATAATAATAATATGTGATGATGATGGATGATGATGATGATGGAGGAGATGATGATGATGATGATGATGATGTGTGATGATGATGATGATGATGATGATGAGTGATAGATAATAATGACTAATAAATATAATAATAATAATAATAATAATAATAATAATATTAATAATAATAATAATAATATAATAATTCTTACAAAAACAATAACAACAATAACGATAATAAAAATGAATGAATGAAATTTATATAGAGCTATATCTTGCAAAAACAAATTAAAGCGCTTGCATACAACATACCCATACACATACAACCAATACTGATAATTAGCAGAGTTGACAAATAACTCTAACCAAGCGCCAAAATAAATATTTGTCAACATTTTGCCCAAAACTTACTTTTTGAACCAAAACAACAGCTTAATTGATCTGTATTCTACCGTCTACCTAAGACCATTCTTAAACCTAACTTTTAAGTTTCATGATGGGAACTCGTCTCTTCTTCTTCTTCTTCTTCTTCTTTCTTCTTCTTCTTCTTCTTCTTCTTCTTCTTCTTCTTCTTCTTCTTCTTCTTCTTTTTCTTCTTCTCCCTTCTTTGTTATCGATGTCTTTTTCTTCCTTTTCTTTTACATATCCCTGAAGAGGCACTAAGGAACTGTTTTCAAGATTCCTTCTTTTATTTTTTTGTTAGGACGCAAACATCTGGATCTCTGTCAAGGTTTCTTTGCCCTGTCATTTCTTCCTTGTTTCTGTTCACAGAGTTATAAGGTAGTGGACAGTTTCTTTGTCTTGCCTTTGTCGTTTTCCTGTCTCTCTGTCTCTGTCTCTCTGTTTTTGTTTTTCTCTCTCTGTCTGTCTCTCTGTCTGTCTCTCGCTTTTTTATCTCTGTCTGTCTGTCTCTGTCTCTCTTCTTTCTTTATTTCTTTCTCTGTCTGTTTGTCTGTCTATTTCTCTATCTCTGTCGGCCTCTCTGTCTCTCTCTGTCTCTCTC
>CM054143.1:35371093-35373593 GCA_028751875.1 Rapana venosa
GAGAGAGGGAGAGAAATGGGGGGGAGGAGAGAGAGAGAGAAGAGAGAGAGAGAGAGAGAGAGAGAGAGAGAGAGAGAGAGAGAGAGAGAGAGAGAGAGAGAGAGAGAGAGAGAGAGAGAGAGTTGTGACAGTTCAATTTGCAATTGATGTTGCACATCTCTTCTTCTCTTCATCCTCATTCTCTTCCTCTTCCTTCAACTTTTTGTTCTTCTTTTTCTTCTTCTCCTTCTTTTTCTGTTTCTTTTTCTTCTTCTTCTTCTTCTTCTTCTTCTTCTTCTTCTTCTTCTTCTTCTTCGCAATTCTTCTTTGCAATTCTTCTTCGCAATTCTTCTTCGCAATTCTTCTTCTTCGCAATTCTTCTTCTTCGCAATTCTTCTTCGCAATTCTTCTTCTTCTTCGCAATTCTTCTTCTTCTTTGCAATTCTTCTTCTTCGCAATTCTTCTTCTTCTTCTTCCTCTTCTTCTTCTTCTTCTTTTTTTTTTTCTTCTGCTTTTTCTTCTCCTTCTTCTTCTTCTGTTGGGAGTTACTGAGGCGCGATGGCACCCATGGGGCTGCTGGGAGGGGGGAGGCTGTAGTATAACTTACATTCCCACCTTCTGCAATTCCCTCTTTTCTATCCCTCTCTTTGTTTCTGCCTTTTTTTTCATTCAGTCACTTCCTTTTGTATTTTTTGCATTCTCGATACATTCTCCTTCCTTCTTTTCCAGAAACACTTAAAATATTAGTTCTGTCCTACGCAGACGTTGGATGTGCTGGGCCTGGCTTGTCAGGCGCTTAGCGGCAGCGCAACTCATTTTCGCTCATTTGACAAACAATAATAGTTGCTGTGTGAGTGTTCCATGAAGAAGAAGAAGAAGAAGAACAACAACAACAACAACAACAATAACAACAACAAGAAAAAGAAGAAGACAAAAGCGCTGCACTAAACGGAGATTAAAACAAAGGTAAGGAAGGACAGACAATTATAGATGCATACACGAAAGATAAACACCTGGCAAAATTGCATACACGTGGTGGTATTTGAAAACGTTGCTCTTTCAGGAACACAGCCACAGACATCAGAAATGATCTTAATCAGCGGCGTTTTACTGTGGGGACCTACTGTATCAGGAAAGCAGCCCAAAAGGTTACGCAGACAAATCTACCAAGATTGTAAATGCTAAACTCGTAAACATTAACAACAAAAACGAAACCTTGGTGAAAAAGTGTTGACATCACCAACGTTTTGCCGTGATCAGAACATTGTTTATACAGATTGAAAATATCAGATAGTCTGCACTGGTACCAGCGGCCATGGCTCAGTGGTTAGCACCTCGAGTTACAGACTGGAGAGTCGAGGGGTCGAATTCCAAAAGAGTCATTGGGAGTACTCAGACTCCGGCCAGCTCTTAACCCATAGAGTTTAGAATAGGCTTACTGGAAAGTCTGTGACCACACAGTTGAGCTTTATCCGTTTTACATATGTAATTTTATGAGCGTTGCTTTAATTATCTGGCCAATAATACCGATGTCTGTGTCTCTCAGGACAAGCTGACGCCACGATTTTTAGGATTATTATGAAGGACACGGTAAAGCCAGGATCAGAGCTCTCGCTTTCCCCAAGCCAATGTTAAACAGCATCAAGCGTGGTTACCATTTGGATGGGTGACCGTTTGTGCGTCTTGGCTTCAGTACGGTCCCCTAGTTCACCCAGCTGTAAATGGGCACCTGCCCTCTTTAGGGTCAAGGAAGGTGAAGCAGCGAGGGAGAGGAGATGGGCGCCGCCCTCAATATGCTGGCCCTTAGAGAAGATGAGGTCTCTGATGCCTCGCTCCCCTACAACCACATAGGTTAGAGGACACCTTTAACGTTTTACCTTATGAAGAGAGTAGAGTACATACGACCCTGTCAAGCAGTCTCCCTTCTGTAGCAGCATCCTTGAATTATCTTTATCACCTTTGGTCATCATGCAATAAAAAGAAAATCGTCTCTGATTTGGTGGCCTCTGCTGCTCTGCTCTTAGTGTGACCTCTGTTTTTGGTTTCCCGTACACTTCCGTGTGGAGAGTTTGTGTCAAAGTTTTTCGGGGCTGGAGATTCATAGGAGAAAGTTAGTATAGTAGGGGGGGCTTTAGTAAGTGATGTCCTGCGCATGTTAGCACAGAAAAAAGCACCACTAAACACCACCAGAGTGACCCAGCAGGGTCCTAACATCTGGTATTCCCATGATACCCCGACAGTGATAGGTTCTCTGTGAACTTCGGACCCTCAGGATGCGACATAATGGAAATCCTGCGAGCACACAACCAAGCTTCATTCACTTATTATGTGATTCTGTGAGTGTTGCTTAAAGTATCTGACCATTACTACCAGTGTCTGGATCTCTCGGGCCCAGTTGATGCCGGAACGATGGGGCAGAGAGTGATGTGGGAACAGCAGGACAGGAAAGTCACGGAGGATGAGGTAGCACACAAAAAAGTAATCTGCACTGGTATCTGTTGCTGCCTACCACTGGTCTTGT
>CM054143.1:35378593-35388593 GCA_028751875.1 Rapana venosa
CAGTGTAGAGCCAATCATACATGGTGTTGTGTGTTGTCTGTCAGTCTAGAGCCAATCAGGCATGGTATTGTGTACTGTCTGTCAGTGTAGAGCCAATCATACACAGTGTTATGTACTGTCTGTCAGTCTATAACCAACCAGACACTGTGTTGTGTACTCTCTGTCAGTCTCTAGCCAATCATACACTGTGTTGTGTGCTCTCTGTCAGTGTATAGCCAATCATACACAGTATTATGTACTGTCTGTCAGTCACCAGACACTGTGTTGTGTACTCTCTGTCAGTCTCTAGCCAATCAGACACTGTGTTGTGTGCTGTCTATCAGTGTATAGCCAATCAGACACTGTGTTGTGTGCTCTCTGTCAGTGTATAGCCAATCAGACACTGTGTTGTGTACTGTCTGTCAGTGTATAGCCAACCAGACACTGTGTTGTGTACTGTCTGTCAGTGTATAGCCAACCAGACACTGTGTTGTGTACTGTCTGTCAGTTTATAGCCAACCAGACACTGTGTTGTGTACTCTCTGTCAGTGTATAGCCAATCAGACACTGTGTTGTGTGCTGTCTGTCCCAACCTTTCCAGCGCGTGACTGTCTCCATAGCTAGCTCTCAAAGTGTCACTGCCTAAGGTTAGAATCTCTGCCAAACTACAGACAATACCCTAACTCAGTCAGGGTACAAACAAAGGGTGTGGGTTTTTTTCTCCCACCCTTCCTTTGGCTTGACTACCCAGGTAATTGGGCTACTCAGTGACTTGGCCATGGTGGTAGAGCCCAGCGGGCAGACAGGGACAGAGGGATAGAGACTGAAGTGGTGTGTGGACCTGTGATGTTGGTGTGTATATAAAGACTGTAGGGTTTGTGTGTGTATATGTGTGCGTGTGTGTGTGCGTGTGTGTGTGTGTGTGTATGTGTGTGTGTGTGTGTGTGTGTGTGTCCCCTCAGCTCCTGGAGGTGTGACAGGGATGGTGATGGAGGTGTGCAGCTAACAGGGATCACTGGTCCTCCTCCACATTCTATCATACATACATAGACCCTTCAGGCCTGTCTGGGCACAGACAACAGTAATAGTTCCATTTGCATCCCCTTTCATATACTGCAAATCTCTCTCAACTTCCTTTATTCTTTTAGCGTGTGATCAGCATTTATTCTCTTTCTACACTGAGTGGTTATAACAAGCGCAAATGACACTGATGGACATTAGGTAATAGACACAGGACCTGACTATGTCAGTCCCTAGATATCATTTGCCCAAAGAAGAAAGGGTAAAAGATGTGTGACAATTCAATAAGTACTTGGTATGGTACTCCTCTTCATCTTTTTATCTGCTCCTTTTCTTCATTTTTTCCATATTTCCTCTTTTTCTCCTTCTCCTCCTCTTCCCCCCTCCTCCTCCTTCTTCTCTTGCTTCTGCCTCTTCTTCTTCCTCGCAATCCTTCTTCTTCTTCTTCTTCTTCTTTTCTTCACAATTCTTTTTCCTCGCAATTCTTCTTCGCAATTCTTCTTCTTCTTCTTCTTCTTCTTCTTCTTCTTCGCAATTCTTCTTCTTCTTCGCAATTCTTCTTCGCAATTCTTCTTCTCTAACTGTTGAGCATTATCGAAGCATGCTTAAGAAAGCAGATAGAAATAGTAGCTCAGTAATCGAAGAGTTGCCCCCTAGCAAATATAACAACATAGCAGAGACTACTTCAGAAGGTAGTGCTGGATTGTGGCGACGGACTATGCCAGAGTACAGCTGCCCGAACTTTATACAGAGAAATCTGCTGTGATAGTATACACTGAAATGAAAACTAATCTCTTACAATTAGTATTGATAACACCCATGTTCTATGTGTGAGAAACCAGAAATAGAACACACAGATATCTGACACTACACTACACTACAGTACATTACACTACAATGTAGTGCTCTACACTACACTGCACTGCACTGCACTACATTAAACTACCCTACACTATATTACACTACAATAAACTACACTACATACACCAACAGCACACTACACTACACTACACTCCACTTCACCTCACTACAACACTACACTACATTACATTCACTATACACTACACTACAGCTACAACTAAAGGACACCTCATGACACTACACTACAACAAACAATACAACAAACTACAATATAGTCGACTACAACACACTACACTTCCGACTTTTATTCACTTTCTTGAAATCTACTATTGTAGCAATGGCACGCTATACAATACAACGAAAACTACTACAATACACCAAAAGACAATATAAGACACTATTCTACACCTTAACACAATTTCGACATTTTTTTCATCCCCTACTACCACAAGCCCTAAACTTTCACTTTCCACTACCACATCATACACTACAGACTTCACTGACAGGAACCTGGCTAGTACTTCTTCTTCTTCTTCTTGCACACATGGTCAGGACCACCATCAGCAAAGTCGGACCACCACTACCATCGATTTTCCTCAGAGGACAACAGTCCATTCCTGTATGTAGCTAGCGCTTAGTTCAACCCACTTTTTCTCATGTCTGCAAACTGCCATGTTGAAGCCAAACACACAGTCAGAAACGACCCAAAAAAAGTTTGGATCACAAGTAGCCGGGAAAAGGGGGTAGAGGGGGGGGGGGGAGGGGAAGGGGAGATTCCCTGGTTGTCAAGCAGTGAAGAAACCCATTGAGAGAGACAGAGACAGACAGCCAGACAGACAGAGAGAGAGAGAGAAGGAGGGAACACGACTTTATTCATTTTATTCTTTTATCACGAGGATAATGGAATAAGCACTCATGGGCTTTTTTACATCCAGTCCCCGTGTGTTTGCGGTTTTGTGAATTCTGTCATCTGTTCCCACCGGCACACAATGGCCGACTCTTACGAAAAGCGGAACAGGATTTAACGTGTGCGCAAGATGTTCTGCGTGCATTCGCACACGGGGCCTCTCGGTTTATAGTCTCAACCGAAGGACTCTTGGAGAGAGTGGAGTCTACACTGATGTGAACTCCAGGGGAAAATATCCCCTAGAACGGGAATCGAACCCGGGTTGTCAGATTGCCAGCGCAATGTTCTAACCACTAGGCTATCCCGTCCCGGGAGAGAGAGAGAGAGGAGAGAGAGAGAGAGAGAGAGAGAGAGGAGAGGAGAGAGAGAGAGAGGAGAGAGAGAGAGAGAGAGAGAGAGAGAGAGAGAGAGAAGGGTGGGGCGTAATACAGTTACTTTTTTTTAATTCTCTTTCTTTCTCCCTAGATAGACAGAATGAAATAGAGGGGAAGAGGAATGGGGTAGGCAGACAGACAGACTGGCAGACAGACAGACAGAAAAAGTTGGGTTTTTTTTTTCTCTCTCTCTTTCCCGCTCCCTAAAACAGACAGACATAGAGGGAAAGAGGAGGAGAGGGTGGCTGACAGACAGAAACAGATAAAACATAAGAGAGAGAAGGGGAGGGAGGGAGGGAGAGGGAGAGGGGGAGATTGAAAGAATGTGACAGAGTGTGTGTGTGGTGTGTGTGTGTGTGTGTGTGTGTGTGTGTGTGTGTGTGTGTGTGTGTGTGTGTGTGTGTGTGTGTGTGTGTGTGTGTGTGCGTGTGTGTGTGTGAGCGTGTGTGTGTGTGTGTGCGTGTGTGTGCGCGCGTGCGTGTGTGAGTGTGTGTGTGTGTGTGTGTGTAAAAGAGTGAGAGGAGAAAGAGAGCCATGTGTTAGCGTTTTATGTCTCTGTGAACCAATGGTGAGATTTTTGCACATGCGACCGTTTTTACCCACTCTTAAGGCAGCCGCATTCTGACTTCAGGGCTGGGGAATTCCTTTCTTCTTTTTTTTAGCAGTGACTCGTGTTAAGCTTTTCATCACGGGAATATCCTAGGGTTTTCTTTTTTATGTAAAGTTGGGTGTGTGGTTTTTTTTGTTACTGCATCACATCTGTTTTGGTCTTATTTTGCTATATGTTTATTTTAGTTTGCTTTTTGGGGTGTGATTTTTTTTTCGTATATTGTAGAGTCCTTGCTTCGTTTTGCTTATTGCTTTTCGAATAGGGATGCCTTTTGTTTGGATTGATGATATTCTACTCTCCAGATTCAGAAAGTGGCGGAACGCACAAAGAAGACATTTTAGGCTCTCTTTTAACTCTAAAAAGGTTTTGCCTTAGTTTCTACTTTCTTTTTATAGCAGTGACTAGGTACTATGATTAAAAAACATTAAAATGTGTAATTATGGACCAAAGTTATTGTGAAAAAATATCAGAGCATTCAGGGAAAGATCTAAAGTTCAAAATTTAAAGCTGTTTTTGATACTTCTGAAACACATTTTATGAAAGTAATAGCCATCCATTCGTAAAGATAGAAAATTAAGGGAAAGAACTAATCAAACTTAATCAGTTTTTAATGGTTTGTCTACAATTTTTATGTGGTTTTTGGCGGCTTCTTTTCTTCAATTTAAATTTAAACTCGTGTATATTTCGTTGCTTTATCGTGATTGCTTTTGTTGTTGCTAGTTTTTTACTTTCCTGTGTGTTTTTGTCATATTTTTCCATGTTTTTTGAAAGGTTTGATTTTGCTTTGAGTTTTGTTGATTCACAGACTTATTTTGGGAGGAATGCTTTTGTTGTTGATGTTGCCGCAGGCTTTTTTTTACTTCGTTAATTTTGAGAGTAGGGAAGGAGATTTTTTAGTGGTTGTCGTCACTTCTGCTGCTGTTGCTGCTGCTGCTGCTGCTGCTGCTGCTGCTGCTGCTGCTGCTGCTGCTGCTGCTGCTGCTGCTGCTGCTGCTGCTGCTGCTGCTGATGATGATGATGATGATGATGATGATGATGATGATGATGATGATGATGATGATGCTGTTCTTGGTCTGCATTGGTTCTCTTTCTCTTTTTTTTATCATTATGATCGATTGTTAATTCGTAAAACCTTTTAGAGGAGTTGTGTTCTTTCTTTCTATCAATCTGTCTATCTATCTATCTATCATCTATCTATCTATCATCTATACATCTATCTATCTATCTATCTGTCTGTCTGTATGTCTGTCTATCTATCTATCTATCTATCCATCTGTCTATCAGTCCGTCTGTCTGTCTGTCTGCTTATCTATCTATCTACATATATGTCTGTCTGTATGTCTGTCTGTCTACCTATCTGCCTGTCGGTCTATCTGTCTGTCTGTCTTCCTATCTATCTATCTTCCTGTTGGTCTGTCTATCTTTTTGCCATCCTAATATCGTCATAGCCCTTCAGTTCAACCTTTATCACTTTACTAAAATCGCATAGGCCAATAATTCTTAACTCCATTTATTATGACAATACAATGTATAGTCCATTATGGTATCTGTATGCTCCAATATCGTAGATCCTTAATGATAATTTTTAGCTAACTTTTCCCCTTTACTATTAGACAAATGGTTAGGGCTCTGCGCTGAATTCTTCAGGTAATATCTCTTGGACATAGGTTTGTGTGTGTGTGTTCGTTTTTAACGTCTACCCACTAACCAAAAAAGGATATCGGACAACTATTGGACATGTTGAAGCTAGCGAAAGTCATCCATTTCCAGATAGCGGGGTGCATTCTGGGAATGTTCCTGTCGTCTGTTCGACCAACCGCAGCTGGGCTATTCGTCTTTAGAAGTGGTGTGCGCCCAAAAAAACGAAACAAATACACTAGAAAATAGGAATTGTTTTCTTTGTAAATATGGATAGAGCTGCTTTTGTGGGAACGTAACGTGACCTTTCCCATGGAAAAGCAGGCCATGTTTCACACAGACAAATCTGCCCTTGGTATAGAATCCAATTCTGTTTAATAGATATTTAGCAAGACAGAGTGAGTGGGTTTTTTTTTCATTTTTGTGTTTCATTTTCAATCTAATCTTTTTTTTATCTGCATTGTCTGCGATTGGACTGAGAGGACGGAGACAGGCAGATTGGAATGTGTCTGGCACCGTGTGTGTTTGCAGGGGGGTGGGGGTGGGGGTAGGGGGGGGAGGGGCTGTGGACGCCAAACAGAGCAGAGCGTGAGTGTCCATATAGGCTCTGTGTGGCTGGCCAGGCTTCGGGGATATGAAGTCTTGGACTGGAATTGTAGACTGTACCTTTTGTGATTCGGGCTTTCTTTCTTTTTCCTCTTAGCATAGTCTGCTTGTTTCTTTATTTTGCTTCCAATCTGGGTTTGGGTTGTTTCTTTAATGATTGATTCTTTGTATATGCAGGGATATGATGAAAAGAAAAGAAAAAAATAGAGAAAGAGGTACAGAAAGGGTGAATGAGAGAGAAGAAGATAGATAGATAGATAGATAGATAGATAGATAGATAGATAGATAGATAGATAGATAGATAGATAGATAGATAGATAGATAGATAGATGGATAGATAGGTAGATGGATGGATAGGATAGATAGATGGATAGGTAGATAGATAGATAGATAGATAGATAGATAGATAGATAGATAGATAGATAGATAGTAGATAGATAGGATAGATAGATAGATAGATAGATAGATAGATAGATAGATGATGATCGATCGATAGATAGATAGATAGATAGATAGATAGATAGATAGATAGATAGATAGATAGATAGATAGATAGATAGATAGATAGATAGATAGATAGAGATAGATAGATAGAAGATAGATAGAGAGAGAGAGAGAGAAAAGAGTTAGAGGACAGTCAGGGAATAAGACAGAAAAAGTAAGAAAAGAAAGGCAAACAGAGAGAGAGAGAGGGAGAGAGAGAGACAGAACAGACAGACAGACAGACAGACAGACAGACAGACACAGAGACACAGAGAGACGGATATACAATGACAATAACAATGAAAATTTCTTGTATTTCGAGGACAATGAATGAGCACCCGTGTGCTTTTTTACATCCAGTCCCTGCCCTTAGGGTTATATATGATAATAAATTAAAAAGAGACAGACAGACAGAAAGGCACAGGGACAGAGACAGAAACAGAGATAGAGAGAGAATCCCATTGTATGCTCGTAACATCACATTTTCATTTCAAACGTGCACACTCCACTGACCAATTGTTTCAGTGTTGTGACTTTCTGTCCTGACTCTGTCAAACTCACGTGTTTGTATTTCCCACACAGGACAGACTACACCTAGATAAAAACAAAAAAAGTGTCCAAAATGGGAGAAAGCTCTGATCTGATGGAACAATCTAGATCGATTAAAATGATCTCAATCATATAGCTCCCACCCCCACCCTCTGTCTCCATCTAGTGCTTCTTTTATTTTTTTGTGATCATCCCAGAACAAAATTCAATTAAGTTTTTTTTAGAATATGTTCCCTTTTCTTGTATTCCTCTTTCTGTTTTTTTTTTTTTTGTTTGGGGGTTCTCTGTACCTGTCTTCTTTTGTTGGTTTGTTTCATATATTCCTCTTTCTTTCTTTAGTTTTACTCTTTCCTTTGTTTTTATTCCTGTCTTTCTTATTTTCTTTTCGACACTTTCTTTTGTTTTCTTTCCCATCTTGCATTTTCCAGATTTTTTTTGTCTTATTAATATATTGATAGATGCTACTGGATAGTTTACATGCTCATTTATATAGTATCTTAAAAGTTACTACTTTGAACACAATGCAAAAGCAAAGAGCAAAAATTATCTTCCATTATTTCATCTACTATACAGGAAAAGCTTCATGTGACACATAGAAGCAACCAGGAAATAAAATCACTGGAAACACCAGATTGTTTTCTTCAAGGTTTAAAAGAATTCAAATAGTTACATTCATCTTCATCATATGTATAAAGACTATAATATATTTCTCAGATGAAAAAGCATTTCCAAAAACAATGTCCCAACTTACCTCTTATGCAATACGTAGGATTGCAAAATCTGGGACAGTGTGTTTATAGCATGTTAGCTGTGCATCCCTGTCTTTTTTCATAATTTATTTTTTTCCTGACCTCATTACAGCTTATAATGATAGAAAGCACATTTCTCAAACAAAGCAGATAGGACTTTACATGATTCTGTGCCGATAGCTGTCTGTTTTGACAACCTCAATCGGAGGGGTGAGATGGCCTAGTAGTTAAGACATTGAACTCGCTGTTCGGTAGTGACTGAATGCGTGGGTTCAAGCCTCTACAGAACTGTCTATCGAAGGGGATCTTTTTTCCAGGAGTTGTTGATATTGATTTGAGAAAGAAAAAGAAAAAAATGGGTGGCGCTGCTCTTGTGGCGAGGCGCTCTCCCCAGAGAGAGCAGCCTGAATTTCATGCAGAGAAATCTGACGTGACTTAAAGTTGTATGAAAATGAAAGAAAAATGAAAATGACTCCCTAGTAAAAGTCCTTCAGATGAACATCAACTAATATTCTGTTAGCCAGCATATGCCCAATTTCTTATGTTCACAATAAAGCACGTTTCCACCTCTAGTATAAGAAGAACATTCTCTGTCTCTTGTCTTCTCATTTTTAGTCGTCAGTTCTGTTTTCAAATTGTTTGAGTGTGGCAGAGTAGTGATAAAATCTTTAATGAAATTATCAATTTACTGGTTTCAGATATAGCCATGGAAAGAAATTGTGTATATGTGTGTCTGCATATCTGCGTATGTGTGTGTGTTGGCGGAGTGTGAGTGTGTGCATGCATAAATGTGTGTGACACAGATAGAGTGTGTGCGCGTGTGTGTGTGTTCATGCATAAATGTGTGTGACACAGATAGATTGGGTAATAATCTTTATTTCAAATGAACGCCCCTTGCTCCAAATAGGAATTATCATTGGTAATGGCAAATATAAATTTTAGTAAACGTAAAGGAAACTAGCAAAAAAGTTTTATTTTAACATAAGAGAGACAGACAGACAGACAGAGACAGAGAGAACCACAAAAAGTGGAAGAGAAAAGAACAGACAAAGAGACATGGAGACAGAATGAAACCACTGTGTCTGCACTGTCACATTTTCATTTCAGACGTGTACACTCCACTGACCCATTGTTTCAGCGTTGTCACTTTCTGTCATGACTGTCAAACTCACGCCTCTGCATTTCACACACACGAAAGCCTACATCTACACAAGCACAACATGTCCAGCATCGGAAATAAAATATCCAGACGTGACAAGTAGATGTATAAAATTCGTCATAAAAGCCTCCACTCTTTTCCCCACCTGCCTCCACCCCTCCTTTTTGTCTTCCCCCTTTTTATTTTTGTATATATTTTTTGTTTAGATCACATGAGCATGATATCTAGTAGGTTTTTTTTTAATTTGCAGATAAAATCTCATAAAAGTTGCCGCTATTCTTTGATATGATTGCACTTGTTTGTTTCTCTTTTTTGATTCTGCTACTTCCTTTGATTTCTTTCTTTTTTGAACTTTTTTCTCTTTGCTATTTGTATGTTTTATCTTTATCTTTTACCTTTCTATCTTTGGTTTTATTCCGGTTTTTTTGGCTTTCATAGATCTTCCTTTCTATACCTGTTTCCATGTGCCATTTTTATGTCTTTTGAATTCTTTCTTGTCAATTGCAACGTGGGGTGGTACATGCTTATTTCCTGCATAGTTTGTTTTATTTAAATGGGGTCTCTGAAAAGTTTGCACACTGGTTATGAGGGGATTAGAATGTTGATGTCTTTTGTTCACCTTCTCTCCAACAGTCTTCTTCCTGCGTTTCAATCTGCCTATCACGCCAACCATAGCACTGAAACCACCCTAGTCCACACCTTAAACATGCTTCTACTTGCTTCTGACTTAGGGAAAACCTCCCTTCTCACTCTACTTGACCTATCTGCAGCCTTCGACACTATTGACCACTTTATTCTTCTCTCCCGTCTTCAAGAAACGTTTGGTGTTTCTGGTACAGCCCTCACCTGGTTTAGCTCATACCTGACTGACCGATTCCAGACAGTCACAGTAAACAAGATTCAGTCAGTACCTGCCAGACTGGAATGTGGAGTCCCACAGGAATCAGTTCTGGGCCTTGTTCTTTTCACTCTCTACACCGCTCCACTGTCACATATTATTAACCGTCATCAGATCAAACATCACTTTTATGCAGATGACTCTCAGATTCTAAGCAGTGACACTCC
>CM054143.1:35393593-35398593 GCA_028751875.1 Rapana venosa
TGCTGTTTCAGCAGTCAATGTCCAGGTTTTACTTCCGTACAGCAGGATAGTCTGAATTAGGGCTTTGTAGAGCTTTAGTTTGATTGGGAAACTGATCTCTTTACTTTTCCATATGGTGGTGAGTTTTGTCATGGAAGATGTTGCCATGGCTAGTCTGACATTGATTTCTGTCGTCGATCGCCCGTCCTTTGTGAGTGTAGCGCCAATGTATTTAAAAGTAAATAATTAGGAGCACTGAAAAGACTTTTTGTCCATAAGACAGTTTCGAACGTACAAGTGACTTAGACAAGCATTTAAGAGTGAAGATATCTTGTCCCCAGGACTGTCTGCTAACCATTTTAAGAAAATTGATGCATTTCCTTGCTTTTGTTAAAATGTATCCAATATGAGCATTCCAAGTTAACTTTGATGTAAGTTGAATGCCTAAAAATGTTACCATATTTTTATACTGAATTGGCTCCCCTCCAATCGTAAACTTTGGCAGTGTATCTGGATCACTACCATTATTAAAAAGCATAATGTGCGTTTTTTCTGTAGATAATGTCAGGCCACTTTCAAAATGTGTGTGTGTGTGTGTGTGTGTGTGTGTGTGTGTGTGTGTGTGTGTGTGTGTGTGTGTGTGTGTTGTGTGTGTGTGTGTGTGTGTTGTGTTGTGTGTGTGTGTGTGTGTGTGTTGTGTGTGTGTGTGTGTGTGTGTGTGTGTGTGTTGTGTGTGTGTGTGTGTGTGTGTGTGTGTGTGTGTGTGTGTGTTTGTGTGTGTGTGCGTGTGCGTGTGTGTGTGTGTGTGTGTGTGTGTGTGTGTGTGTGTGTGTGTGTGTGTGTGTGTGTGTGTGCTAGTTCCTTCATTCAACGTCTGTTCGCCTAGGGTGATATCAGATGGATATGTGTGTGTGTGTTTGTGTGTGTGTTTAAGTATATGTGTATGTGTGAAAGAGAGAGAGGACCGACACAGACAGACAGATAGACATACAGAGAAAGACAGATAGAGACAGACAAAACAGATAAAATGATTGTATATGGAATATAAATATCGTATCTTCATTTCAGACGTGTACACTCCGCTGACCCATTATTTCAGCGTTGTCATTTTCTGTCATGACTCTGTCAAACTCACACCTCTGCATTCCCCACACACCACAGCCTTCACCTACACAAACACAACATGTTCCCCTGACTAACCCCTCCCCCTTCTCTATACACACATCTCACTTCTCCATCCTCTCTCCATGAAAACATGAGAAATGTTGAACGATGACAAGGAACTGTAGTTATAAATCCTAGATAATTACACAAAAGTGCTGCATGTTGCCAGAACCAGCTGCCAAATAGAGCATGAAATGAAGACTGACAAAAGTCCTTTAGAAAATGACAAAGACATTAAATATCTCGGCTGACTCCAAATAAATGACGGATCATGTGCAACGGATATAAAACCAAGAATAGGCATGGCTAAAAGTAGAATGATTCAACTAAAACAAAAATCTAGAAATATCGCAGCATTCCTTACCAGCTAAAAATGAAAATAATGAAATGCTTAGAATGACTCGTTATGCTATATGGCTGTGAATCCTGGACACAAAGAAAAGACTGTGAAGAAAGTATCGAAGTAGCTGAGATGTATTTTTCTAGAAGGCTGCTCAGGGTCAATTTAACAAATAAAAGAAGACATGAAAGCATATTAAACAAACTGGAAAAAAGACAACTTCTTACATTAATAAATGAACTTAAACTAATAGATGCAGACGATGTGCTACGAGATCAAGATAGGGACCTCATGAAGATTGTCTTTCAAGGCAAGACCGAGACAAAAAGAAAAAAAGGCAGACCATCAGCTTCTCTCATTGGCATTATCACAGAATCCTGTGGCACGAGATTCCATAAAGTCAGCATGGTCAAGCAAAGACCGGAGCAAATGGAGAAGGGTGATCATGTTGGTGTCAATGGGTGCGGTGGCTAACACTGAATTCGGTGATGCCGACAGGTGAGACACCGCTGTCTGTTGTTTTAAGGTATCCAAAGATTATGCTCTCTGTCCACTGTTAGCGCATTTCAAAGCAAAGAAGGACAGTTTCTTTCAGGTTGTGCACTTACTTCTTTGCATGTTTGTCTGTTTGTTGACTTGACCGTATTCCAAAAAAAATTTTCGGTTGTTTCTTTTGCTTTTCTCTTTGTTTCTTTACCTCCTTGGGCAGTGGGGGGAAGGAAGGAATGGAAGATGAGGAATGGACTGTGTGGACGTTCGCTTTGGTCTATATTTATTTATACATATATACATATTTTTATATATACCCCTTCTCGTTCCCTTCGCTCAGCTGCAGATTCCTTGTGCTTACAAACACCTAGATTCAACCAGTCAACTGTTGGCCGTCGCTCTTTCTCTGTTTCTGGTCCATCGATTTGGAATGGCCTCCCTATCTCTCTTCGCCAAAGACCTTCTTGTGACACTTTTAAATCTGGCCTCAAGACATATTTGTTTCAAACCTAGGAATTTCCTATCCTGTTTCATTTCATAGCTATCCCTGCTTTTCAACAGCCAAAAATTCTATCACCCTGCCAAAGTGTATGACGAGTGTGTGTGTGCGTGTGTGTGTGTGTGTGTGTGTGTGTGTGTGTGTGTGTGTGGTGTGTGTGTGTGTGTGTGTGTGTGTGTGTGGTGTGTGTGTTGTGTGTGGTGTGTGTGTGTGTGTGTGTGTGTGTGTGTGTGTGTGTGTGTGTGTGTGTGTGCATTTGGACTTGTTAGAACTATTACTTGCTATTGGTTGCATGACTGTGTAAGAATGAGTTGAGTGCAAGCGCTTTGATTTGTCTGTGCAAGATACAGCGCTATATAAATTCCATTTATTATTTTGTTGTTGTTGTTATCTTGGATAGCGCTCTCAGGTCCAGTAATTGTACGATTCTTGCGTTTCCAACCATTTACCCACCATTAAGGCAGCTGTATTCCAAATTCGGGGATGATGTCTAAACACGGCATTAATGTGCATGTGCTTTTGCAGTTGTGTCATGCATTCCTACCGCTACAAAAATGACCCAGTCTTCCAAAAGGTGGAACGGGAGATAGATAGGTAGGTAGGTAGATAGGTAAGATAGGTAGATGGGTGAGATGTTCTGCAGAAGTTCACACACGAGACGTTGGTTTATAGGCTCATCTGAAAAGTTTTTCGGGGAATAATTATTAATTCCACGGCAAAATAATATCCCCTTATACAGACACTTCACTAACGACTCGAACCTAGGCCTGTCAGTTCACGAGTGTAAAGCTCTAACCACTAGGCTACCTCGTCCCCTGATTTTCCTTTGTTCATTCATTTCTTATTTCTGCCATTCCTTTCAATTGGGTTTTTTCTGCTTTTCTTTCGTTCGTTCGTTCTTTCTTTCGTTCGTTCTTTCTTTTTTCTTTCTTATTTTCTTCTTTTTTTCTCGTTCGTGATTTCCTTTTTGTTACCCATCTTTATTCAGATTTTTTGCCTTGTGTCATGGAAACTGATAGCATGTTATTTTATTTGGTCAATCCATCATCCGTGTTTTTTTGTGTAGATTGTAGGCAGCAGATGTTTTTTTTTCGACCTGAGTGGTGTTTTTCATGAATGTTTTTTAGGCAAGAGTTGGAAGTTTCTGAGTGCATTCAAAATTAGGCATTATTTATCTTGTGGGAATATGAACTCGCCCTCCCACCAGATTTTACCACATTCTTGAAATCTGACATTTTCTTTAACCATCAGACTGTCCTTAAGTAAATTGTTTGTCTGCTGCGTAAAACAGTTTTAAATGATCATAACTCTCTCTCTCTCTCTCTCTCTCTCTCTCTCTCTCTCTCTCTCTCTCTCTCTCTCTTTCTCTCTCTCTCTCTTTACACCCTACGTCCATTTCATTCAGGCAGAGAAAACAGGGCATTACATTAGCATTGTTTCTAGCTATTGTTTAAAAAAAGGGGGAAACATTGCCAAATCACTTTGTCAAAGAAAAAAGACAGCCTTTTAAAAGCTTGGAAAAATGTGCGGGTTTTTTTTAAAGTTTGATTGATTGCCCAGGGGTGGGTGGTGTTGAGAAGATGGATGGATAGAAAAGAGGTGACAATGCCAGAACCTTCAGTAAAATGGCCTGCTCTCTGGCAATGCAGACAATGTATGTGATCTGTTCGAACTCTTTTGGTTATTCCTCTGTGTGCATCTCTCTTGCCTTAGAGCTACTAGCTTGGCATGAGCTTAGGACAGTCTCCACTGTTGGCCCTGGCAGAGGCTATAATTATAGGGTCCTCTGATTCCCTTCATTTCACTAGCTTTTCATTTAAGGGGTGGGAGCCATCTGATGCAAATATTTAAGAATAAAATTAATGTGATCCTAGCAGTGGTCAGGTGCTTCGCATTGTTTTAAGAGAAATTCATTTGGAATGCACTTCCAAATACTTTCTATTGCCCCTGTGGGTTTGTCCTGAAATAGATGCTGGATTAACCTCGGATCTTCTTCAGTCTTTGTGTTTTGTATCACTATATCTTTCTTGGGTTTGTTGTGGTTGTTGTTGCTGTTGTTGTTGTTTTACTAAACCACCAGTCCAGTTTTACTCGCCCCAGACGTTGTTTGTGGTGTCTATGTAATTTTGTTAAGAGTCTTTGTCGGTACGTCCATTTTTGTTAGGCTTTCCATTTTCTGCCAATTTTCAGCTGTAATATAATAATAATATAATATAATAATAATAAATGGAACTTATATAGCGCTATATCTTTCAAAGACAAATCAAAGCGCATGAAATACATCTTATAACTTGTTCAAAGTTCCAAACCTTGCTTACGAGATGTAACCTTTTCTTAAATTTCTGTTTTCAGCCTTTAAACAGTAGATTACTGTGAATGCTTGTTTCCCTTTGACTATGGTTTCACTCTTATCATTGTCATCAGATCACTCTGGTTAATAGTCAATGACGAGATCATACACTTAAGCTGACCGTATCTTAGAGTTTGGTGACTGGTTTTGGTTTTGGCTTTAGACTGTTCTTCATTGCT
>CM054143.1:35403593-35441093 GCA_028751875.1 Rapana venosa
GTGTGTGTGTGTGTGTGTGTGTGTGTGTGTGTGTGTGTGTGTGTGTGTGTGTGTGTGTGTGTTTCTGTGTGTGTGTGTGTGTGTGTTGTGTTGTGAGTGTGTGTGTTGTGTGTGTGTCAGTATTCGTCTTTTGAATTTAAAAAAGTTCACTAGTAGTAATATTAGACGTCTGTGTCTGTCTGTCTGTCTGCCTCTCTGTCTGTGTGTGTGCGCACACGACACACAAACACACACACACACACACACACACACACACACATACACATACACACACAAAGAGTTTCTGACTCTCTCTCTTTCTGTGATCTCTATCAAAACCTCACAACCCATGTCCGTTGGCATTTCTAAATTCAGCGTAAATCGCTGCACAAAGAGACTGCTGTTGTTACAACCTGTCTCCCTTCCTCTGATCCTCCTCACCACTGCTTTGTTACGTTGTTAGCTGTGTGGTGATAGTGCTTAGCCAAGTGCTATGGGATCTCTTTTTTTTCTTTTTTAAGAAATGATTTTTTTTATTCATTTCGAGGGCAAAACATGTTTCTGTAAGTGTAAGCCTACTTTGATTTTGATTTGGATATTTGGATTTTTGAAAAATATCACAGCCTGTTGATTAATCTACATGCGGTTTACCATTTCCGTCAAGATTGATTCTAGGTTTGAGCTGCCACTACGACGCCCGTTCAAAGGGATTTTTCTTCCTGCAGTTGATATCAGTGCCGACTTCACGCCCTCAAAAGTGCTCCAGATGAGATTTTAAAAAACTTAGGCCCCATGTGTGAACACACGCAGAACATCTTGCGCACAGGTTCAAACTCGCTCCACCTTTCGGAAGAGTAAACCACTGTGTGCTATAGTGGGAATAGATGTGGGTTTTTTTAAAAACGCAAGTACACCGGTGTCGTATTTACACTTTTTCTCCAAAGCCGGAATGGGGATACCTTAATGATGTGCAAAACCGGCCGCATACGCAAAAGTCTCACCATTGGTGAACATCGAAGTTGTAGTCGAGGAACGAACAAACTATACCCCCGAAATGTTTATGTAGACGCAGTAGAAAACGAGCGACGAAGAGGCAGACAGAGAAAACGATGGGAAGACAACGTCAGAGAGTGGACTGACTGGCCTTGAGATGAATGACATACTGCAGAAAGCTGAGAACAGCGAGGAGTGGAGGAAGCTGGTTGCAAAATCTTCAGTGGCTCCCCCAACGGTCTACCACACTAAGATATAGGTGAAAGTGAAGTCAAGAATTCACAAGGAAAGTACTGAACGGGCACTTTTGCTCTTAAGTTGACCTAAGTGATGACAAATATCTGCCCTTCCAGTTGACCAGTAGCTAACAAGATATAGTCTTACTGCTACCAGCCCGCAACTACAATCCTTTTCTCTTTAATGTCTGCAGTCCATGACTTAAGAGTCATTACCATTATAAGCCTGCCACACTGTTGAGATTTGAACTCATGACTCATGACTTTTAGGCCTCTTAGGAATAGTAGTCTGCTGCTTTGTCTGTCCTGCTTGGGGGTAAACTGCAGACAGTTTTATAGAGACTTCAAACGTAGATCATCCCTTTCTGTGGATTCTTCCTCCCAATCTGCAATCCTTGTCTCTGTCCTTAATTTTCTTTGTGTCTATGTGTGTGTGTGTGTTTGTGTGTGTGTGTATGCGCGTGTGTGTGTGTGTGTGTGTATGTGTTTGTGTGTGTGTGTGTGTGTGTGTGTGATGCGCGCGCGCGGCGTGTGTGTGTGTGTATGCGCGCGCGCGTGTGTGTGGTGGTGTGTGTGTGTGTGTGTGTGTACGCGCGCGCGCACGTGAGTGTGTGTATGCTTGCATGTGTGTGTTTGCACAAACAGTTACACATTTTTGATCGTTCTACATCATACTTTTTTCTTTTCTTTTTTATCCTTCCAGCGATCTTTATCAAAATGTCACAGCCTTTGTCTGCCTGCAGTTTGTCCCGCTTTGCCTGAGTTGCTGGACAAACAAAGCCCTGTTTTCACAACCCCCTGTTTTCACAACCCCCTGTTTTCACAACCCCCTGTTTTCACTTCCTCTGATCTCACCCCCCCCCCCCCCCCCCCCCCAGCATCCCTATCACCCCTTCACCCTGCACACACAATAAAACGGGTTGGGTTTGGGTGGGTTTTTTTCAAAGAAGTGAACACGCAGCTTCTGACACAAGTTCTGTTGACAGTGCCCTGAAGCCTTCCAACTTTAACGTGGAACTATAATTATGTCGCTGAACTGTGGGAGACTGAAAGTTGTAGTTTGGCGATGTTTTTGTTCCCAATAAATTCAGCTAGGAAACTTAAATCCTTTAAGGTTTAGCCTTCCATGGTGTGTTTTTTAAGCTGTTCTTGTCATGAATTGTGATTGGGTGGTGAATGGTTTGGTATTTTTTTTATAAAAATAATCTCTTTCTTGTCATTGTGAAAGCATGAACGCGAGAGAGAGGGTTTTTTGTTTGTTTCTGAATTTGAGTTTTCCCATGGATGTGTTATAAGAAGCAAATAATAATAATGATAATAATAATAATAATAATAATAATAATAATAATAATAATAATAATAATAATAATAATAATAATAATAAATCTATATATGTCACGCAAAGACGTCAGTTATGATGAAGCTGCATCACATACTGAATATCTTAAAACTGTAATGAGGACTTAATTTATAAAGTTTCTCCGTGGGGATATCTGGGGCCTGTCAGTTTTTAATAGCATCCCTACCTTCTGCGAACTCTGTGCTAGGATTTCCCTCTTTTCTATCCCTCTCTTTGTTTATGTCTTTATCTTGTTTCTTTCTGTCAACCCCTTCTATTTTCTTCCGTCTCAGTCCATTCTCCTGCCTTTTATTCCAGAAAGACTGAAAAGATAACAATTGTCTTCCACGCCGAAGTTGGATGCGCTAGGCCTGTCTTGTCAGGGGCTTAATGGCAGCGCAAGGCATTTTTTTTTCTTCTCTCACAGACACCAATAGCTGCAGTCGGAGTGTTCGACGACAAAGATGAAGTTTATACAGGTTATTTGCTATGTATGTTTTCGGAAAAACGGACGAGGAGAAAAAAGGAGATGATTGATAAAATTAATGGTAAGATTTTGTTAGGTGAAACATTGTTATCTCTTGCAATATATCGTTTGTTTTTTTTTGTTGTTTGTTTGGGTTTGTAGGGGGGGGGGGTGGGGGTTGGGGGAGGGGGTTGTTGGTGTTGTTGTTGTTGTTGTTGCTTCAATTCTATGTTTATTGTGTTGCTGTTTTTTCTCAGGTTTCACTTTTCATATTAGTGGGTTTTTAAAATAAAGTATTTAAAAAGCAAAAACACTGCATTTCATGGTATCGTACCATCTTGACTGTGATTTTGACTTTCACGCACACAACGAAAGAACACAGATAATATATCAGAGATAATGATACAGCATTCACAACATTCATGGCTGGCATAGCCATATTCCTGTAACCGGAAGATGCCTATGAAGCACCAAGGGACACATTGCACAGCACAAAGTTTGTGTAGATTCTCACACCCTAGGGTACACATGTTTATGCATGCGTGTATGCACACTGCAGTTTTATAGTTGTTATCACATCAAAAGTGGCTTCCAAGTCAATATAAACTAACATGGGCACGGGATAGCTCAGTGGTCGGAGCACTCGCTTTCCCCCAGCCAAGTTAAGCAGCGTCGAGCGTGGTTACCACTTGGATGGGTGACCGTTTGCGCGCCTTGGTTTCAGTACAGTTACCCCAGTTCACCCAGCTGTAAATGGGTACCTGCCTTCTTTAGGGTCAGGGAAGGTAAAGCAGCGAGGGAGAGGAGATGGGCGCCGCCCTCCATATGCTGGCCCTAGAGAAGTGAGGTCTCTGACGCCTCCCTCCTCTTCGACCTTATAGGTTGTGGGACACCTTTACCTTTACCTATAAACTAACATCACAAGCAAATAAGCATCATTAGTATGAAGCATCAATCATTTGATACGACGTGTTATAAGAGAAACTTGTTTGTGTATGTCTACCAAAAAAAACAAGTAAACAACAGAACATGAATGATAACTATCGAGAACAGCTATGGTAACTGGATAACCCTATAACTTTACTAATATTATCACGCATATTATCATTACTATTATCATTATTATTATTATACCATGTCTATGTTTCAAATACATAAGCTGTAATTATTTGTGTATTCAGTACTTTTTAATCTATTTCTTCTCTTAAAAGTTTATGTACCTACAGGGATAATAACAATGACAAAAATTCCATAAAAAATATTCCTAGAGGCTTTTTCTGTGTGGCGGGAGGGGGGGGCGTAATGTGTGTGGTTTGTTGAGATCTTTTAACTGCTAAATTGAGACCTTATACCTTTCTTTTTAACTGTAGTTTTTCCTCCTAAGCAAAATATTTCAATTACCTCTCTTGGCGAATCCTGCCCTCCCTCCACCCCACCCCCACACCCTCACCCCTACCACCCCTACCCTACACCCCATCACCCATCCCCATCCCCTTTTCTTACGACACGTTTCTCACGTGCTTGAAAGCAATGTTGCTGCTAGCAGCGTAGAGGAGAGCATTTAAAACAATAAGCATGTAATGAGCCGAAAGCTAATGAAGTAAAGCAGTAATGAGCTCGTGTCGTGTCTAGCTGGCCATCAAGACTGGCAGGAGGACCCAAAGCGATCGTTGAACAGCCAACAATCCTGCCTCTTTGGTGAACAGCCAACAATCCTGCCTCTTTGGTGAACAGCCAACAATCCTGCCTCTTTGGTGAACAGCCAACAATCCTGCTTCTTTGGCGAACAGCCAACAATCCTGCCTCTTTGGTGAACAGCCAACAATCTGCTTCTTTGGTGAACAGCCAAATCCTGCTTCTTGGTGAACAGCCAACAATCTGCTTCTTTGGTGAACAGCCAACAATCCTGCTTCTTTGGTGAACAGCCAACAATCCTGCTTCTTTGGTGAACAGCCAACAATCCTGCTTCTTTGGTGAACAGCCAACAATCCTGCTTCTTTGGTGAACAGCCAACAATCCTGCTTCTTTGGTGAACAGCCAACAATCCTGCTTCTTTGGTGAACAGCCAACAATCCTGCCTCTTTGGTGAACAGCCAACAATCCTGCCTCTTTGGTGAACAGCCAACAATCCTGCCTCTTTGGTGAACATGCTTTGGTGGAAGTAAAACAAAAATGATGGCGAGAGTCCTGTTGGGTTGGTTGTTTCTTTTTTTGTTGCTTTAACCCAAATATGTGGTCTGTTGATTTATACTTTAAATGCTCGCTGTGGATTCATCAGGTTTTCGCAACATTAGAACTGGAGGTATTTACTTATCCCTTTTTAAAAACATTTTGTTGTATTCTTTTATTTCGAGGATAACGGAATTAAGCATTCATGTGCTTTTTTTTCATCCAGTCCCCGTGTGTATAAGCACGCATGCGCTTTTTTCCATCCAGTTCCTGTGTGTATGCATTTTTGTCAATTTTGTCATCAGCTCCTACCGGCGCACAATGGCCTACTCTTCCAAAAAGCGGTACGGGTTTTAACGTGTACGCAAGTTGTTCTGCGTGTATTCGCACACGGGACCTTGGTTTATAGTCTCATCCGAAGGACCTTTGGGAGAGAGTGGAGTCTGCACTGATGGTCCTTAGGTCTGTATGTGTTTAGAGGAGGAGGGGGGAAATTACTAAATAAAGGGTTGTGACTGCTACAGCATTTGCCAGTGTGTATACATGGCACAGTTCAGCCTGCAAAACCTGCCCTTGGAGATCATAGAAATGCCAATCTGGACCCACAAGGCGTTGGTGTGATTCGAAGTCACTGTATATGACTTATGGATCATCAAGCCCACAAGCTCATTGTCTTATACATTTAACTCCCCTGTGAGGATGCCGAGAGCCTGTCAGTATAAATAGCATCCCCACCTTCTGGAAATTCTGTGCTACGAATTCCCTCTTTTCTATCCCTCTCTTTGTCTCTGCCTTTTCTTGTTCTTCCCGTCACTTCCTTCTTGTCTAATTTAATGCCTTTTAGGGCTGTTATCCTGCCTCTTTTCCAAAAAGACTTAAAAGGTAACAAATCTCTCCCTCGCAAAAGTTGAATGCTCTGGGCCTGACTTGTAACGGCAGTGCAACGCATTTTCGCTCATATGACAGACAACAATAGTTGCTGTCTGAGCGTTCTGGTAAGAAGAAAGGTACTCCACTACTTCACATGTTGATTAATGCAGACGTACTTCTGAAGTCTTCTCCCAGACATTGTATTCACCCTATAATGGGCAATGACACACTATAACACTGACAGGCACGCAAGGAGAGGGCATCATAGACTACGGTACACGCAATAAGCAATTGCTTAGCATTCATCTCTTGATACAGAAATGGAAAAAAAGTGTACTGTAGTATGGTGTGATTAAGTGGAGTGGAGGGGTGGATGTGTGTGTGTGTTACAATACGCTTTTGAATGTAAAAAAGCACAGAATTGCTTATTCCATTATCCTCGATATAAAAGAATAATTTAAAAAGTTATTGTTGCATTCTGTTGTACTGTATTTTGTTGTATTGTATTGTGGTGAATCGTATTGTATTGTCTTTACTGTCATGGCAGATTTCTCTACATGAAAGTTGAAATGCTCACACGGGAACAGTACATCGCCTTCATGCAACATTGTCGATTTTCTCTTCTCTAGCTCTGCTTGCGTGTACTTTTTTTGTTTTGCAGTGAGTGGTCATTTTCCAGACACAGGTTTGTCAAAGACATCTCTTTTGACGCTGTGAATACTTTCATATGTGCTAAGTCAGTGGTTCGATTATATCTGCTACGCCTGAACGTTTTGAATATGCACAATTCTATGCGTGTTCTAGGTGTTACTCTTTTGAGGCGATACGATAACCTGACCATAGCCGAGTGGGTTAAGATCGTTCGACATTAATCCTTCGAGTCCATGAAGTCGTAGGTTTGAATCTCAATGGCGTCTAATGAATAAAGGGAGGTTTGTTGGTGGGGGGGGAGGGGGTTAGATCTGCCAGTTTCTTGATTCCCTTCGTGTATATACAAATGCAGAAGATCAAATAATATGCACGTTAAAGATCCCGTAATTGAGGTCAGCCTTCAGCGGGTTACGGTTACGGAAACAAACATACACAGTATACATCACCGAAGTCGGAATGCGGCTACCATCATGGTGGGCTAAAACGGTCGCATTCGCAAAAACCCACACTATAGAAAAGCATCGAAGCTCAAGCCCAAGGAACGAAAAATAAAACCTCGTGCTAAATCCATGCTGCATAGGGAGAAATCAGGTTATGGTATCGCCTCAAAAGAGTAACACGCCTAAAAAAAAATTGTGCATGTTAAAAACGTTCAAGCGTAGCAGATATAATCGAACCACTGACTCCTCAACTTTCTAGAAGAATACATTGTGGCTTGGCTGCTGATTCATGTGAGCTAAGTATACTGTAAAAAGCGGGGAGCCGGCTACAATTTCTGCAACACCAACAAAAATGAAAAAGGACTAAGCGCCAGTTCTTACCTTGAGAGGCTATATTTTTGTGCCAGCATCGTGCGCGAGGTAACCTTTACCTTCTTTTTTATTTTAAAATTGTTTTTGTCCTGTTGTCTTTCGTGGTAAACGTTTTCGCGGGTAGCTCTAAGGACCCTGAAACAACTTCCAGACACGCACAAACCTAGTTTGGTTTTTCTCCAGTTTAGCAAAAACGTGTCTCTGAGGAAGCCAGTCCCCGTGTGACACCATCTTAGAGTCGAGTCCTCTCAATCAGAGGTCAAAGCATTCCTGACTTTTGGGGTGTTTTTTTTCTTTAATTTTTTTGTTATGGTTTGTTTTACGGTTTGGGTGGGTTTTTTTCCAATAAACTCAGTTGTAGCATCTTGAAAGAGATAAGCTTACATTTTGTGCTAGATCCAATGATTTCTTTTTTTTTAAGTGGTTGATCACTTTTTCTCATTGTGTCTTCTTCTTCTTCTCCTCCTTCTCCTTCTTCTTCTTCTTCTTCTCCTTCTCCTTCTTCTTCTTCTTCTTCTCCTTCTCCTTCTTCTTCTTCTTCTCCTTCTTCTTCTTCTTCTCCTTCTTCTTTGAACGCTCAGACAGCAACTACTATAGTCAGTCATAGGAGCAAAATTGTGTTGTGCTGCCGTGAAGCACCTAACAAGTCAGGCCCAGCGCATCCATCTTCGGCTTGGGAGAAAATTGTTATATTTGAAGTCTTCTGAGAAAAAAAGCAGGAGAATGGATCAAGAAGGCAGAAACGAGACGAGGAGGATGAGGTAACAGGGAGAAAAGGAACAAGGCAGAAACAAAGAAAAGGATAGAAAAGAGGGAATTCCTAGCACAGAATTTCCAGAAGATGAGGATGCTATTCATACTGACAGGTTCCCCCCCCCCCCCCCCCCCCCCCCCCCCCCCCCCCCCCAGCATACCCACAGGGGAATATGTGTTGAAGCGTTAATGTTTTGAATAAAAAGTCAGTTTGAAACACCGTGAATGAAATCTGTGAATGAATCCTCGTTTCATGATGTTGTCTTTTCGTTTTCTTGAGTGTTCTTTCTTTCCCTGTTTACTCCCCCTTGTTGCTACTTGTGATTCTGTCGTCCTTGTTATTGGAGTGGAAATGTCTTCTTTTGCTTTTTACCCTTCTTCTCCTTTTTCTTTCTTTTCTTCCTCCGTTTCATCTTCGCTCTGTCTTACCTTTCTTCTCCTCCTCCTCTTTCTCCTCAACCTTTCTCTTTTTCTTCCTCTTCTCCTCCCTCTACTTTTCCTCTGTGGTGTGGCGTGGTGTGGTGTGGTGTGGTATGGTGAGGTGGGATGGGGTGTAGTGTAGTGTAGTGTAGTGTCGTGTAGTGTAGTGTAGTGTAGTGTAGTGTAGTGTAGTGTAGTTGTGTCGTGTAGTGTCGTGTAGTGTCGTGTAGTGTAGTGTAGTGTAGTGTAGTGTAGTGTGTGTCGTGTCGTGTCGTGTAGTGTAGTGTACTGTAGTATAGTGTAGTGTAATGTATGTTGTCATGTGTTCGTGTCGTTCGTGTCGTGTCGTGTCGTGTCGTGTCGTGTCGTGTGGTCGTTCGTAGGTAGTGTAGTGTAGTGTAGTGTCGTGTCGTGTCGTGAGGTACGGTGCGGTGCGGTGCGGTGCTGAGCTGAAGTGTGGTGTGGTGTGGTGTGGTGTGGTGTGGTGTGGTGCTGTGCTGTGCTGTGCTGTGCTGTACAGCGTAATGAAATGTAGTGTAGAGTAGTGTGGTGTAGGGCAGCGCAGCGTAGCGCAGTTTAGTGCAGTGCAGTGTAGTGTAATATAGTTTAGTGCAATGTATACCGCTTACACTTTGGTGTCCAGGAAGTCCATTTTTCTCTGCAGAATTTTGCGAGGGTCGATTGTTTATTGCCATGGGCTCTTTGTCATGCGCTAAACATAATAATTATATTGCACACTGGACCCCAGCTTTTAGTCTTATCCAAAGCACTAGCATTCAAGCCATCACTCGTGCTTCAGTGTATAGGAAAATCTATTGCTTTGGAAAAGCTTTGAACCAAGGACCTCACTGTTTGAGTCGCGCCTGTGATTGTTAAGTCACCGATTTGTGGAGATTCATCTGATTAAGGGGTTTGAAGTCTGGTGAGCGCAAAGCTTACTTTCCTGCTTCCTGGAAAATGGTCCTACATGTCAATCTGGAATTAACCTAATAGACACGAATGGTTCTAAATGTATGTTTGGAATTAAGTTTATAGATACCATGACTGTAAGTGTGGATCTGGAATTAACCTAATAGATTCGAGGGACCCTGAATGTCAATCTTGAATTAATCTAATAGATACAAATAATCCTATATGTCAATCTTGAATTAACCTAATAGATACAAATGATCCTAGATGTCAATCTAGTATTAACCTTATAGATAGAAATGGTCCTAAATGTCGATCTGGAATTAACCTAATAGATACGAATGATCCTAAATGTCAATCTGGAATTAACCTAATAGATACGAATGATCTTAAATGTCTATCTTGAAGTAACCTAATACATACAAATGATCCTAAATGTCAATCTGGATTTAACCTAATAGCTAGAATTATCCTAAATGTCAATCTGGATTTAACCTAATAGATAGAATGATCCTAAATGTCAATCTGGATTTAACATAATAGCTCATCATCATCAGACCCGTGACCTTGGCGGTCGTGGGGGAGACATGAAAGACGATGCCGTGGTAAGCCTCCTCCATCCATCTCGGTCCTCGGCTCTGCGCAGTAGTGCCGCGTCATTCATCCTGGTCCATTCTCTGATGTTGTCCATCCATGACTTGTTCTGTCTTCCCCTCCTTCTGCAACCTTCGAGTGTTCCCTGCAGTACTGTTTTGGGCAGAGTGTTGTGGCGGGTGACGTGGCCGAACCATGTCAGCTTTTTCTTCTTGACGATGGTGAGAAGGGGGGTTCCTGTTGGACCTGCCAGCCGTGTTATTTGACTCTTGACAGAAATTCTTTGGTCTTTCGTTCTCTCCAGGATATGCCAGTAGTTTTCTATGGGCATTTTGTTTCGAATGACTGGATTCGCTTTGCTGTTTCAGCGTCAATGTCCTGTTTCACTTCCGTACAGCGGAATCGACTGAATTAGGGCTTGTAGAGATATTTGTTTGATTGGGAAAACTGTTCTCTTTACTTTTCCATGGTGGTGAGTTTTGTCATGGAAGATGTTGCCATGGCTATTCAGAATGATTTCTGTCGTCGATCGCCCGTCCCTTTGTGAGTGTAGCGACGATGTATTTTAAAAGCGTCTACTCCTCCACTTGTTGCCGTTCATGGTATATTTTAGCGGTGGCATTGATCGTTGCTGTTCACAAATTACTTTTCTTTTTCTCCGAGCTACCTCCATCCCATATGCATCAGCTCTGTTCTCAAGTCTGGTCGTAGATCTTGCAGATCTGTGTTACGTCCGCCCATGAGGTCAATGGTCATCGGCAAAACCGTAAGTTGTTGAGGGGTCTGCCGCCCATGGAGATTGGTAGAAGTGGAAGTCATGGAGGGTCTCTCTCATAATGTTTTTCCAAGAAACAGATTGAACAGGACTGGAGATAACTGGCATCTTGTCGGACCCCAACTGTGGTTTTGAAGTAGTCTACCGACCTGAGTGTTCAGAAGGACTGCACTGCTTGCGGTGTTGTATAGTGCTTGATTGGTTTGCACTTGTCCTTCTCATGCCAAACATTCTGAGGACCCCGCCAAGGCCTTCGTGCCATACTCTGCAAAAGCCTTATTGAAGTCGGATATGAAGTTGTGGAACAGGTTCTCTCTTGATGTTGAAGATGTTTTTCCCCACCATCATGATGTGTCAGTTTAAATCTGTTCGATTGTTGCTACGGCTGCCTGAACCCAGCTTGTTCCCTTCTGCAAGGTGTTCTTCTGCATCCTTCCTTGAGTCGATTCAAAAAAACGGTGAGCATGTTCTTGCTGGCGTGGCTTATGAGGCTGATTTGTTCTATAGTTTTGGCATTGGGTAAATTCCCCTTATTGGGGCAGAGGGTATGATGTGTGATTGTTGGTGTCCATTCTGTTGGCACTGTTTTGGTCTCCCATATCTTCTGACAGATAGCTGTCATCTGTGATGGACTGTTTCGCCACATGCTTGAGCGCTCTGCTGGTATATTGTCTGCTCCTGGGGACTTTTCTACTGGTAGTGCGGATGGCTTCATTCCACTTCTTCCCTCAGTATAGGTAACGGCGTGGGTGCTCTTGAGGTTGCTGCTTTCTCTTCCTTTATGCTCTTGTCAGGGTTGTATTGGGTAGTTGTACAGTTTCTTGACAATATTCAGACCAACCTGTTCAATGCAGGCTGAGCTTTCTGTGGGGAGGTTTCGGAGCTGTCTTCAATGATGATGATTTGGTTTGAATTGGTTTTGTGAGTTTCTTCAGGGTGTAGTATGCCTTTTTACTGTTGCCACTTTGTTGTTTTTTCATCTCCTCACATTGGATCATGATCCACTTCTCTCTGGCCCTTTAACATGACTACTTCACGAGATTGTTGCCTCCGGTATTCTTTAGGGTTGAAGTCCTGGTTGGTTTCAGTGCTCTCTTGTATCGCAGAGGTCCAAGATGTCATTGGTAGTCCATGGCTGGTGTTTATTCCTCTGACGACGGCACCTCCTTGCAGTTTCTCGGACTGCCTCATTGAAGTTGTTGGTGAGGTCATTGTGTCATTGTCCAGGAGGGTTAATGCCGCAAACGTCCGCCAAGCTTAGTTGGAAGATCTCCTCGACATCTGGATCTTTCAGTTTGTCCACGTCAAATTTGATACGTGGGTTTGCAGGGCCGTTGTTTTCTTCAGCTTATTTTGAATACCAGCAGCAACAAGGTCGTGGTCGCTGCCTATGTCAGCTCAGGGTAGGTAGGTTCTTGTTCTGGTCTGTTGATGCTGGATTGAAGCGCCGTGGTGTTAAGATAATATCTATTTGTTTATTATGGATCTTCCGTTTGGCGCATGCCAGTGTCCTCCTTGATGCTTGTGGGATAGAGGGTATTGGCATGGTAGTCTGTGGGTGCAGGCAAACTCCAGCAGGCGTAGTCCCGGTCGTTGGTCTCCCCAGTTTCCAAACTGACCAACTGTTCCGGCCATTGGTTGTAAGTGTCAGACCTACTTTGGCGTTTATAAAAATCTCCTTGGAATGATGATGATGTCCTTCTTGGGTGTTTCTTAATTGGTCACTTCAAGATCTACCATAAAAGTCTTCCACTTCTTCATCTGTATGGTCAGATTGATGGTGCATAGATTTGTATGATGGCGATAGAGTTCGTGGGCTGGCAACACCCGGATGCAGATAATCCCTGCGGAAGCCGGTGACAGATGATAATGCACCCACACTACTTCTTTTCTGACAAAAACTGCCAATCCATGTTGTGATAGTTTCTCTGGCCACTGTACCAATCTTGTTCCTCTTCATTCAATGTCTCACCAAATCCTGTCCATCTACTTCTCCTAGTCAATAATGTCCATTTTAATCGGCTAAGCTCAATACACTAAACTTTGATTTTCCGCACTGGTAGAGTTACGGACGTTCCATGTAACCAATGGTGATCTGTTCTCTAGGAGCTTAAGTAATGCTTTAAACTCCTGTAGGCTGACTTGGTCACTTCCACCCGTGTTGATCAATGAAAGCGCGGTCGTAGTAACCCGGGCCTCGACCGATCCGGTATCATTTCAGCTTTGCATTTGTCTTTCATGGTTTTTCTGTGGGCTTAGGATATTCCTTGGTGGCGCCAATCTCCTCTCCAAGTCTCCATATGTTTTGGGTTTTTTCTATTGGGGTTTCCTCCCCCACATGCGACAGGTTGTACTGGGTTACATGGATACCAGTAGCAGTAGCAGAGAACTTCTCTGACTGACCTGACAAAATCCTAAATATCAATCCGGAATTAACCTAACAGATACATATGCGAGAAAATCAATTAAGAATGGGCTGTTTGGAAAGATTAATCAATCAAACACAGACTTGTTTCCAGTCAAATCAACGCATCACGTACTCTTGCTGTAGACATCGAGGGACTACTTCCTCTTCACAACGTGTGTGTGTGGTGTCTCGGAGACCACGCGTGACATTTCTCATTTGCATTTGACCTGACTGTGAGGGTGACCTAGTGAACCCCGTAACGGCACAGTTACTTAACAGCCGGAGTGATGGCTGTTTAAGTGCTTTTCTGTGTCATCGTGGCACGCCTAGTAAGGGGTCGATGTTAGGAAGAGGGGTTAACAGGGTTTGTACGAGAAACGTCATCTGAATGTCCAAGAGCTTCCATGAATTGGAGAGAAAAAATCCACAGAGATTTAATCGGTTAATTGGAAGGGTTGGTGGTTAGAGCATTGCGCTCGTGATCTACACTTTTTTGTACGTTCTCTGGTGGTCTTCGTCAAACAGCTGTCAAAAAGAACATAAAACCCCTCGTAAAATTGTATTTTCTGTTATGAAGCAGAAAAATCACTCATGTACAAAAATCATGGATGGCTCTGTCAGGGTTTTTGTGTGAATAGGAGCGAAGTAAACTGTATGTACGTGTGTATACACACGCGGGGATATATGTGGATGTATGTACAGCATCATATTCAAAAACATGCATGCATATGATTATGTATGTATGTATGTATGTATATAATTATGTATGTAGGTATGTATGTATGCATAACATTGTATGACATTGACATTGTATGACATTGTGTGACATTGTATGTGTACATGTCTGCATGCATGTTTTTGAGTATGATGCTGTACATACATCCACATATATCTCCGCGTTGGGTATACACACGTACATATAATTTACTCTGCGTCCTATTTCACAAAAAACTTGAACAGAGCCAACCATGATTTTTGTACAATGAGTGTCTATATATAATAATAAATATCTATATATATATAATATATATAATAAATATATAAGCTATATAACTATATTATATATATATATATAGATATATATATACAAGAGGGACACAGCCTTTGCTCTGCCAATTCCGACAGCTCTTTCTATTTCTCCTTACCGTTTTCCTTTGTGTGTGTTGTGTTTGTGTGTGTATGTGTTGTTTGTGTGTGTGTGTATGTGTCTGTGACCCATCTGTGTGTCTGTGTCTCTGCTGTGTCTGTGTCTGTGTGTGTCTTTGTTTGTGTCTGTTTGGGGCTGTGTGTCTGTTTTGGTTGTGGAGGTGTGTGTGAGTGTGTGGTGTGTGTGTTGTGTGTGTGTGTGTGTGTGTGTGTGTCGTATGTCTGTTTGGTGTGGCTGTGTGTGTTAGTGTGTGTGTGTGTCTGTGTCTGTGTCTGTGTGTGCCAGTGTCGTGTGTGTCTGTGTCAGTGTCCGTTTGGGGCCTGTGTGTCTGTTTGGGTGTGCGTGTGTGTGTTGTGTGTCTGTTTGGGTGAACGTGTGTGGTGTGTGTGTGAGTCGTCTGTCTGTCGGTTTGGGTGGTGCGCGTGTGTGTGTGTGTGTGTGTCTGTTGGGTGTGCGTGTCTGTGTGTGTGTGCATGCGTGCCTGTGTGTGCGTGTGTCTGTCTCTCTTTTTTTTAAAGAATAACAGCAAAAAATTAAAAGACAAGGCATTTTGTTGATGATTAAATCCAATATTTCAGAAAAATAAAACCTAAAGAGATTCCACTAGCATTGACATAGGCGAGGGTGACAGAAACTGTCAACCAGCATTTGTAGAGAGCACACAACCCCTGTCCCACCAATCCGCAGCAAAAAATAAAATAAAATAAAATAAAACACACTTAAAGCACACATCAAACACTGTGTAGAGGGTTTACCTCCAGTCACCAACCAATGCACTGACAGAGTGAAGCCATCCTGCTGTGGACTTTCCTGTCGTTCAGTCAGACAAAATGTCATCGGCTTAGGCAAAAAAAAAAAGGAAAGCATTCTGCACAAAGTTTTGACACAAACTACGTACTAGTATTGTCAAAGTTGTGTGCAAACTGTCGGATTTCAGCAAGTCAGAATAACAGCCCATTTTGTTGTTTTTTCTCCTTGGAAAGACGATAAAGACAGTGACACTGTGTTTGCTCGTTTAGTTTCTGGATCTCAAGAAGTTGTGTAAAAATCACCATTTAACTTCGTACTTTAAAACAGAGAATACTTAACTTTTGTTTTGTTTTCATTTTCGAAGTTTAGGGGTTGGCTAGCCTAGTGGTTAGAGCATTGTGTTCAGAACCTGATGGTCCCAGATCGAGCCACCTCGGAGGTGCCTGTCATTGGAATTTTGCCCTTGAGTTAACATCAGTACTGGCTCCACGTTCCTAAAACAAATCCAGTGTTACTCATGAGACTATAAACTGAGGCCTTGTATGCAAAGGCACACATAACATCTAGCACACACGTTAAAAACCCGTTCCACCTTATAGAAGAGTAGGCCATATCGTGGCGGTAGGAACGGATGACATTTTTAAAAAGCGCATGCCTACAGGTGCTGTGTTTAGACACTAGCTCCGAAATCTGGAATGCGGCTACCTTAAAGATTGGTTTAAAATGGTCATCATCATCATTAACCATTACACCCAGTGGTGTGTAGGGCAGCAACAAAGCGCTTCCACTCCTGCCTATCCTGGGCCAACCTAGTCACTGATCCCCAAGAGTGCTGCATGGCCTTCATCTCACTTTCTACAGTCCTCCTCCACGTTGCTTTTGGTCTTCCTTTCTTTCTCCTTCCTTCTGGGGTCCAGTGCAATGCTGTTCTTGTGATTGACTGTGGGTCTCTTCGGAGGATGTGCCCAATCCACTTCCACCGTAAAATGGTAGGAAAGGGAAAATCCCATCATTAGTGAACCTCGGAGCTCTAGCTGAGGAACAAAAGGACAATATTTCTAAAGTGTGAGAACTACCAGAATTTCTATCAGTCAAATTACCACGCAAATCACCGGAAAGGCTTGATCTTTTTCAAAATTAAAAAGACAATTTGCGAAACGTTTAAACAAGTCGTTACAAAATTCGAAAACTGTGACGCACCATGATATAATTATGTAAAGAAACCTGCCGTTTTGTCATAAGTTTTCAGCGCTGCAGCAAGATGGCGTAACAATCAAAGACTCAGCTAGTCTATATACCTATCAGTTTGGTAGCTTACAAGGTTTCTTGTGTAGAGAAAGATAGATCTGATGGTGTCATCTCTTTTCCTCACAAAACTCCTTTACGTGCTGTATCAAAGACATATCACACTTTGCGTCCTAGTTTCCCCACTACATGAAGAACACTAAAGATATAGCTCAAAATCACTTTGAAAATGCAGTGTGTTTGAACAGAGAAAACGCTCAGTTTTAAATCAAAATTTATTCACACATCCTAGCATCTTCCATAAATGTCATCCTTCTAGTCTACTACTGTACAGCAACAACAAAAACCCTCTCTTACAGAGACTCAGTGAGACACAAATTGCAAACGAATTCCGCCTACAAAGAGCAAGGCTTTGGTAAACTTGTGTGATACCTAAGAACACTGTTGAGAGTAACCAAGCCAATCCATAGAGCACTCAGCCCGCATATGTTCTTCTTCAACCTCGATAGACCCTGACCAAAGGACTAGGTGATGTCGAGGACTGTGCCTTTAATGCTCAACTCAAACTTTTTTTTATTGCTGGAGAAATAGGGAGATGCGTGGTTGACAAGAATTAGAACAGAGAGAGAGAGAGAGAGAGAGAGAGAGAGGAGAGAGAAGAGTGTGTGTGATGTTTGTGTGTGTGTGTGTGTGAGTGAGTGTGTGTGTGTGTGTTGGTGTGTGTGAGTGTGGTTTGTGTGTGTGTGTGTGTGTGTGGGTGTGTGTGTTGTGGTGTGTGTGTGTGTGTGTGTGGTGTGTGTGTGTGTGTGTGTGTGTGTGTGGTGTGTGTGTGTGTGTGAGGATAACGATAACGATAACGATATTTATATTCAAGAAAGGCAATAGCCCCTATTTGAAAAGGCATCAACAATATACAAACATATTTAGCTGAATACATACGATTGACCAAAATTTGGATTGAGTGTAGTATGAAGTGTGGGAGAGGGGAGATGGAGCGAAGGAGAAGGCGCGCGGTGGCGCCCTCGCTTCTTCGGCTGCGATCTGCTCTCTCTCATCGTAACTTCGCGGACGCTGCGCGCAGAGAGAGAGAGCTAGAGAGAGATTCCGATTCAGATACATATTCAGATTCCAGAATATTTTATTGCCATTAAGTCATGTAGACTTATTTGCCACAACACAAACATCAATTATAATTAACAATTTGGGATAAAAGTGATGTAACACTAAAAAACGTGTGTGTGTGTGTGTGTGTGTGTGTGTGAGTGTGTGTGTGTGTGGTGTGGGTGAGTGTGTGTGTGTGTGTGTGTGTGTGTGTGTGTGGTATGTGTGTGAAGTCAAGTCACGTCAAAAACCACTTTAATCATCCCCATAAGGGCAATTTCATGTGTGGAACCGTGAGTGTGTGTGTGTGTGTGTGTGGTGCGTTGTGTGTGTGTGTGTGTGTGTGTGTGTGTATGTTGATGTGTGTGTGTGTGGTGTGCGTGCGCGCAGTGTGTGTGTTTGACTTGTGGGTGCGTGCGCGCGACGCGCCGTATATTGTTTTGACTTCCAAACCCATATTGTTGCTGATGTAATGGCATCCGCTTTCAACCTATAAAAAATATTTTTTGGGTTTATAAATACAAACTGCCAACACATGTGCTGTCTATCAGTGTTTGGTGTGGTGTGTGTGCGTGCGGTGCCGCAGCAGCCGTGCGTGAGTGTGTGTGTGTGTGTGTGTGTGTGTGCGTGCCTGTATGAACGGATAACAATATTTACACAACTGCATACACACGGGGACTAAATGTAAAAAAAGCACATGAGTGCTTATTCTATTATTCCCGAAATAAAAGAATAAAATACAAAAAAATGAATAAAATAAACACATACATACACACATACGCAACTATCATTAATAAAACCTTTGCTATCTACTGCAACAGATATAACTTGTACTAGCTAAACTAACACAAATAACCTACAAACTATGTAGACTATAGAATAAGATTAAGAAAAGAAGAGAAAACTTCGATACGAACTGAATGAAACACAACTGAAATCAATCTTTTAAAAATAAAAACAGAATGTTAACAATAGTATCCCCATAAAGACAAAACGAAAGAAAGAATATACTAAGCAGAAACATAAAAAAAAAAAAAAAGATATACTAAGGCAGAAAGATAACCCAAAAAATCAGAATAAAACATACATGAAACAAACGATACAAAGCACTGCACAAGAAAATGAACAAAGAAATATATTGTCGAAGTCTTTTTTTTTTCAAGCCCATCTCAAAACAGCGAAACTCAAAAGAAGCAAAAAGAAATAGTTATTGTTTTTCTACCGTCAATTGAAAAAGAAAACCTGGCGCAATGCTTGCGTTATATCTTACACTCACTCCGCAAGTTTTTGGGATGAAGTAGATACTTAAGTCCTATGCAAGAATAAAGAAAACTTCCATCAAAGTAGAGAGCAGACCAAAAACCAGTGTGAATATTGCATTGCATTACAGACACACAGTAAGGGGAAACTTGGCTTTAGTCATAATCATACACGAAGAAGACAGTGAAAGTTACTGAGCAACAATGGTAATAACCACACACGCGCGCGTGCGCGCGCGCACACACAGTCTCACACACAGAGTCACACACACGCATCCTACACACACACGCGCGCGCGCGCGCGCACGCAAAACACACACACACTTTTTTACGCACATATTCACATCTCGCACACACACACACAATATCTCTCAAACAAACACAATCAATCTCTCTCTCACCACCACACACATTTTTTACGCATACACACACAATTCTCTCCCTCTCTCTCTCTCATCTCTCTCTCTCTCTCTCTCTCTACGCTCTCTCTCTATCTCTCTCTCTGCCTCTCTCTCATACACACACTCACACACAAAACACACACAATCTCTCACTCTCTCTCTCACAAACACACACACAATAACACACACACCCACACACACAAACACATACACATACATCAAACACAAACAAAACACACACACACACACACACACACCCTACAAATCTAGGGGGACGGGATAGCCCTAGTTGGTTAGAACATTGCGCTCGCAATCTGACGACCCGGGATCGATTCCGTTCGAGGGATATTTTCCCCTGGAGTTAACATCAGTGCAGACTCCACTCTCCCCAAAAGTCTTTCGGTGAGACTATAAACCGATTCCCCGTGTGCGAACGCACCAGAACATCTTTGCGCACAACGCTAAATCCTGTTCCGCTTTTCGTCAAGAAGTAGGCTATTGTGTGCCGGTGGGAACAGATGACAGAATTTACAAAACCACAAACACACGGGAACTGGATGTAAAAAAAGCATATAAGTGCTTATTCCATTATCCTCGAAATAAAAGAATAAAGAATATAAAATGACCACACGTACACACTCACAAACACACAAACACACACACACACACACACACCCACAACAACAAACACACACACCCTACACACAACCCTACACTCACACCCTACACACACACACATTTTTTAACACACACAACACACATAAACCACACACACACCTACAAAAATCACACACACAACACCACACACAAATTATGCAAAACACCATAGAATACAGATCAAGAATCCTCTGATATCCAAGAGCTCGTGACTGGCTATGGTGGCTTTAATGGAGGGCTACAGGAGATGGTAGAACTCAGCAGGGACAGCGGAAGGTGTGGAACCCTGGTATGGGGGCATTGCGCGGAGCTACCTAACTCCTATCGACGACAGCAGCGATGAAGACAGCTTTGAGTTTGAGTTGATGCTTGGGACTGACGTCCTCAAAAGAGCAAACAGTGTGTTCTAATCTCGTCTCTGTCTCCCTGTCACTGATCTGTCTGGCTGTCTGTGTTCAGTTTCCTTTCACCACCTTCAGCTTCACTCTCACATCTCGCTCTGGGCTCTCTTCCTTCTCTCTCTCTCTCTCTTCCTCTCACCCGCTCTCTCTCTACCACTCTCTCACTCTCTCTCTCTCTCTCATCTCCCTCTCTCTCTCTCTCCCTTACTTCATTTTTCTTTTTTTTCGAAGGATGGAAAGTAACAAATATATAAAAACATGTAAATATTAATTTATTGATTAAATGTATTGTTGTTGTTATTGATGTTTGTTATTTGCTGTTCCTCCTCCTCCTCTTCTTCTTCTTCCTTCTTCTTTCTTCTTCTCTCCTCTCCCCCCCCATCTCTTTCTCTTCTCTCTCTCATCTCTCTCTCCTCTCTCTCTCTCTCTCTCTCTCTCTCATCTGATCTCTCTCTCTCTCCTCCATTCCTCCTCCTCCCTCCTCTCTCTCCCTAAGTCTCACTACACATCCTCCTCTCTCTCTCAACGCTACAACTCCCACACTCCCACCCAGAGATCCTCTCCTCCCACACCCGTCACTCTCTCCCTCACTCATCACTACTCATCCCATCTTCATTCTTCTCTCTCTCCTCTCTACTTCATTTTATCTTTTCTTTCGACGGATGGAAGTAAAAATAAAAAAAAACCATGTAAATCTTAATTTAATTGATTATAAGGATGTATTGTTTTGTATTATTGTTGATGTTGTTGTTCCTCTTCTCCTCTTCTCTCGTCTCTCTCCTCCTCATCATCTCACTCTCTCTCTCCTCTCTCTCTTTCTTTTCCTTCTCTCTCTACTTCATTTTATTTTAATTTTTTGAGGATGGAAGTAAAATAATAAAACTATGTAAATCTTAAAAGATTGAATAAGACGTATTGTTGTTTATTGATGCTGTTGCTGTTGTTTCCTCCTCCTCTTTTTCCTTTTCTCCTCCTTCTTCTTCCATTTTCTTCTTCTTCCTCTTCTTCTTCTACTTCTTCTTCCTCACAGTTTTGCTTCCTTTCCAAACAAATAACCTGTTCTAACAAAAAAATACTCGTACCAGCCATACCTAGTTCTGTGAAGATCGACCAACAGACCTGAAGAAAAACCTGTAACAAAAGACCTACCCTCGACTTTTTCCCCAAACTTTTGTTTCCAGAACCGCCTCCGCCAAAAGAATTCCGCCCCCGAGTAGACATACAATAAAAAAAGAAGACAGGGTAAGCCCAACGGAAAGGAATCAACCTAAGAAGCAGACACCCCCCCCCCCCCCCCCCCCCCCCCCCATCCCGCTTACTGTTAATGTTTCTGGTTTTGGAAAGGTAGTCTGCTGACGCCATTGACGTTTTAGTACTGGACTTTTGTCACGCAATCGGGTGTTCCTTGGGCAATAACCATCGAAATGCAACCATTTAACCTACTGGCGAAACGTAAGGACAGAAATTAGCCTTCGAGATAAGTAGGATATCTATACTGATCGTATTAAGTCAGGGTCCACTTATAGAAAATTTTATTTTTGCTCTGTTAGTTGCACTGGATTTGGTCATCAGGAGTTTGGATTCTTGTGATTGGTTCCAAGCGATTCCAAGGGGAACGGATGGCAAAATTAATTTTGTAAAACTGCATACACACGGGGACTAGATGTAAAAAAACCCACATGAGTGCTTATTCCATTATCCTCGAAATTAGATAGATAGATAGATAGATAGATAGATAGATAGATAGATAGATAGATAGATAGATAGATAGATAAGCATTAGAAGTTATGAGAGTTTGCTATTCTCTACTAAAACGATTCCATGAAATTGAAAAGACAATGTTAACTTCTTGTTTCATTGCCTCAAGTATCAATCAATGTAAGAACATGTTTTCAGAGAGATTTACTTTTCTTCTGAAGTTTGCTAAATATTATTGACGCAGTTACGAAAAGTGATTCTGGAAATTTAAAGCGCATTTCTTTTCCTTTCTCTCGCTTGCTGTTCATGCGTATGTTTAAGTGATGTTCTGAACCCAAGACACCCCTTTGAGGAAGCCAGGGGCCTGTCAGTAGAAATAGCATTCTCACCTTTCTGAGCAGAAAACTTGGTAACGTGTAGATGAAGTTTTCATGAGAAAGCCGTCAACAGACCAGGAGAGACAAGATAAGAAACGAGTGGATCAGAGACAGTAGGAGCCACACCCGGCCTCCATCACATTGAACAACAACGAAACAAGTGGTTCGGCACCTCACACGGAATGCCCGCCAAACCAGCCAGCCTTTGTGCTTACAACTTGAGGTACGCTGGCACGAGGGCCAGAGGTAGACCCAGGCGACGCTGGAGTGATTCCGTGGCAGAAACACTGAAAGTCCATGGATTGTCCCTCCTCCAAGCTACCCGCCTTGCAGCAGACAGACAGTTATATCTCCCCGCGACGCCACAGTGTACAAGCGGAAGGAAACAGTAAAAGTAAACGTAAGTACCTTCTGGGATCTCTATGCTAAGAATTCCCTCTTGTCTATCCCTCTCTTTATTTCTGCCTTGTTCCAGTTTCTTATCACCTCCTTCTTGTCAATTGTTTAACCTTCTTGGTCCACTCTTTCGTCTTTCAGGGCATCCGAGCATTTCGCACATATGACACACAATAGTTGCTGTCTGAGCGTTCAACCACAAACGAAAGACAGTCCTTCTCTTTTGGAAAGTTACTTTCTGTGTACGTGTGGTGTCTTTAAATGGTTTTCTTGATGCTAACTCGATTTTACTCCTCCAGCTGCACAAACCTAGACTAAAAACTAACTTGAACTCATGTTACAAACCGCTCATTATATCGTTTTCTATCAACGCACATTTTGCTGCAGGCTCCTTTACGTGTTGTAGTAGACATATTGCACAAAGCATTCCAAGCTTGTCACCTGATGAACAAAAATACCGGAATTAAAAAATTTTCTCTAAAATAATTGTTTTAGATGGGAAAAAATCTCCTTGAAGTCGGAATGCAGCTACCTTAATGATGGCTTAAAACGGTCGCCTATGCAAAAATCTCACCATTGGTGAACATCGGAGTTTTAGCCGAGGAACGAAAAAAAAAAGAAAAGAAAAACATCAGCCTTACAAATGTGGAATTCAACCGAGAAATCTGTTGCTTGCTATGAATGCAAACTCCTTGGGTACAAGCAACACCCGATGAGACAATATTCCATGTAAACTCCACCTGCATGGCCTACAGGAGTAATACTTTTTGGTGAGGTTCAGAAATATCTTTTTCTTTCTTTCTTTCTTTTTATCTTTTTTTGCGTTCCTCGGCTAGTGCTCTGAGGTTTACTAATGGTGACATTTTGCGTATGCGACCGGATTTTTTTTTTATACTCACTATTAAGGTAGCCGCATTTCAACTTCGGGGATGGTGTCTAAACACGACACCTGTGTGCACGCGCTCTTCTTTTTTTTTTACGTTTGTCATCTGGTCTACTGGCACGAAATGGGGGCCCCCCCAAAAACGAAATGGTTGATCCTCTGAAAGGCAGGAACGGTGTTTTAAACGTGCACGCAAGATGCTCTAAGTGCGTTTGCAATCGGGGCCTCAGTATATTATTATTATTATTATAATAATAATAATAATAATAATAATAATGTATGGAATTTATATAGTCTCATTTTGAAATGACTTTCGAGGAAGCCGAGTCAGTACTGATGTTAACTCTACGGTCAAATCCCCTTAAAAACGACAGGCGCCTCCGTGGTGGTTCGATCCTGAACAGTCAGATCACGAGCGCAACGCTCTAACCACCAGGCTATCCCTCCGCCCTTTCCAATCATATTGAAAGAACATTAAGAACCCCTGTTGAGAGTAGCCGAGCCGATGGGAGAACATCGAGCCAGGCCAATGTCGTCTTCAGCCTCCGTAACTGCTGACGAGGGACCTAATGGGGAGGGGGAGGGGTGCGGGGGAGGGGGGGTGGCGGGGGGGGCGATGTCAAGGAATGTGGTTTTAATGTTCAAGTCGAACTTATTTTCTTCTACAGTAATAGTGAGATACGTGCGTGGTTTGGAAGAAACAAGTGACCAAAAGAGAGAGGATGAGAGAGAGTGAGAGAGAAGTGATGTTTCGAGATAAGAGGGGGGTATGGAGAGAAAGAGGGAGGGAGGGAGGGAGGGAGAGAGAAGGAGGGAGGGAGGGAGAGAGAGAGTGAGAGAGTGAGTGAGAGAGACAAGAAGGGGGGAGGGGGAGAGAGGGATAGAGAGAGAGGAAGATAGAGAAGAATAGAGAGAGAGTGTGCTGAAGAGAGAAAGAGGGGGGAGGGAGAGAGGGGAGGAGAGAGAGAAGATAGAGAGAGGAGGGGGATGGAGGAGAGAGAAGGAGAGAAGAAGAGAGTAGAGAGAGAACAAAGAGAGGGAGGAGAAAGAGAAGAGGAGAGAGTGAGTGTGATGATAGAGAGAAAGAAGGAGGGAGGGAGAGAGGAGAAGAGTAGCGAGGAATAGAGAAAGATAGAAAGAGAGGGGGAGGGAGAGAGAAGTGAGATCGAGCAAGAGAGAGAGACAGAGCTAGAGAATTTGAACAAATTTTATTTTTCATAGAGTAAGAGATTAAGCATTACATTTTGTATTTTTACACCTAGCCCTAGAAAAGAGAGAGGGGTAGAGAGAGACACACACAGACAGACAGACAGACAGACAGACAGACAGGCATACAGACAGGCATACAGACAGGCATGCAGGCAGAGTTAGAGAGCAAAAGATGGAATGAAAATAATTTCTGCATCAAAAAGGTCGTGGTCTTATTTGAAGGAGGGAAGGTAATCTATAAGCGTTATGATATGGAACCTCTTATACAGAACATGTGCAGGAACATCTGCATTAACATTTACACTTACAGAGTCCATAATCGCGCAGTCGCGCGCGCACGCGCGCGCGCGCGCGCGCGCGCGTGTGTGTGTTTATTTTTGTGAGAGAGACAGACAGACACAGAGAGAGACAAAAAGAGAGATACAGAGAGAGAGACACATAGAGAGACAGAGAGTTAACACACCTACCTAGAAAAGGAGATAGTGTGGCTTCCATCCCTATTAAAAAACATTTTTATGCCCAACAAATATTCTTCTTCTAATAGCTCTTCTCTTCGCAATGTATATATATTCGGGGGTTGTTGGTTTTTTTTCTCACTTCCAAATATTGTGCTTTAGATCCGAGGATACACCACAAAACCCTGAACATCAAACAACATCAATAATGAACCAAAACAAAAAAACAAAAACAAAACTTCGATGTTTTATTCATTAACCTGATTATGCTTCCTAGACTCAATAGGGAGTAGGTCGATGTTCTCCGTGCCTTGGTGCGAGTAAAAAAAAAAAACTCGAACGCTAGTCCAAAACAGCATCTATTCAAGAATGGTTCAAGAAAGTACCGCTACAAGGTTCCAACAAAAAGATGCCAGTTCAACAGCAGATACCCGCAGGTAAATTTTCGGACTTTTCTACTCACTCTCTATCTGTCCGGGTTTTTTTTTTCTATGTAAGTTTTTTCTTGTTCAGAAGTTGTCAAGATAGTAACAAGGGTCTATTTTTTGACTGCTTAGGTTAGTCAGTTAATGAGCAAATCCTGAGCAAAAGAAGAAAAAAAAACACGAATCTGCAGTCTGATGAAATACCCGAGTTTTGTTTTCTATAATGTAAAGCGTTTGGTGCTGTCGCTATAAAGTGGGAAGGGAAGCGCTCAGTAAATGTCCATATTCATGGTTATTACTGTTGTCTTCGACATGAGTGTCGTGTGTGTGTGTATGTGATGATGTGGTGTGTGTGTGGTGTGTTGGTGTGTGTGGTGTGTGTGTGGTGATGTGTGTGTGTGTGTGAATGTGTGGTGTGTCGATGTGTGTGTGTGTGTGTGTGTGTGTGTGTGGTGTGTGTGTGTGTGTGTGTGTGTGTGTGTGTGTGTGTGGGTGTGTGTGACTGTGTGTGTGTGTGTGTGTGTGTGTGTGTCGTGAATGTGTGTGTGTTTTTAAATATGATCAAGGTTTTTGTTTTCGTTTTTACGTTGATCTGTTTTCGGACTACTCATCTCCGATGTTCGCTAATGGGTAGAGAGTTGATTGCTTTCGTGCGACCGTGTTATCTTCCATTTAATGTTGCGCATTTCCGACTTCGGGGATGGTGTCTAAACATCCGCACGATGATGATGATGATGATGATGGATGATGATGATGATGTTGAGATGATAGTGGTGGTGGTGGTGGTGGTGGTGGTGGTGGTGTGGTAGGTTGGTGGTGGTGGTGGTGGTGGTAGTTGGTTGGTTGGTGGTGGTTGATGATGATGATAACGATGATGATGGTGAGTGATGATGTGCTGATGAATGGTGATGTCATGATGATGATGATGACGACGACGACGACGGAAGACGATGACGATGACGACGATGTGGTGGTGGTGAGTGGTGGTGGTGGTGGTGGTGGTGGTGGTGGTGGTGGTGGGTGGTTGTGGTGGTGGTGGTATGATGAGGACGATGATGGTGTTGATGATGATGATATTGATGGTGATGGTGATGATGGCGACTGATGATGGTGATGATTGGCGAACGGACGACGACGGATGATGATGATGTGATGATTGTAGAATGACGAACGACGACGATGGTGGTGTGGTGGTGGTGGTGGTGGTGATGGTGGTGGTGGTGGTGGTGGTAGTGCGTGGGTGGTGGAGGTAGGTGGTGAGGTGGTTGGTGGTGGTGGTGGGCTGGTGGTGTGGGGAGTGGTGATGGAGGAGATGATGGTTGGTGACGATGACTATGATGACGATGACGATAGACGTGATCGATGGATGATGATTGAGGATGATGATGATGATGATGATGATGATGATGAAGTGGTGGGTGGTTGTGGTGGTGCGTCGGTGGTGATGGTGGGTGGTGGTGATGGGTGGTGATGACTGTGTGGGGACGGTGGTGGTGATGATGGTGATGGTGGTGTGTTGATGATGGTGGTGATGGTTGACTGATGATGGTGATGATGATGGTGATGATGGTGATGATGGATGGCGATGATGATGATGATGATGATGAGTGATGATGATGGTGGTGGTAGGTGGTGGTGGTAGAGTGAGGTGGTGAGTGGTGGTGGTGGTGGTGGTGGTGATGGTGATCGATGGCGATGGCGGGTGGTGATGGTGGATGTGTGATGATGGGTGATGACGATGACGACGGACGATGACGACGACGACGACGACGATGACGATGATGATGATGATGATGATGTGATGATGACGACGACGACGACGACGACGGCCGATGATGATGATGATGATGTGATGATGATGATGATGATGATGATGATGATGATGATGGATGATGATGATGAATGATGTGACGATGATTGATGATGATGAATGATGTACGTGATGATGCTGATGATATTGTACAAAATCTTTTCGATTATAATGACCTTAGTACTTTTGTGTTTCAAATTTTTAAAACATGTTGGATTATACGAGTCGAGTGAATAGATATTACGTACGAAAATATAAACATGCAATCGATCAACCAGTGTGTTATGTGTTGGCAACAATAAATTGATATCCATCTAATAATAGCCAATAAATGTTTCCAGTAATATGGACTCTTTAAATGCACTGGTACGGTAAAAGTAAAGTGTCTCATAACCTATTAAGGTCGTAGGGAATGAGGCGTCAGAAATAGAGAGACCTACTCTCTAGGGGCCAGGCTTATTGAGGGCGGCGCCATCTCTCTCCCTCGCTGCTTTACCTCCTGAGTCCCTAAGCAGGGCAGGTACCTACATTTACAGTGGGTGAACTGGGGGACTATACTGAAGCCTAAAGGTGCGCAAAACGGTCACCCCATCCAACTAGTAAACACGCTCGATGCTGCTTAACCTTAGTGGGGGAAAGCGAGTGCTTAGACCACTGAGCTATCCCGTCCCCTTGCATATTGGGTAATTATGCATCTTCTACAGTCTGTACAGAAATCACTGGCTGGAAATTACAGGTGTCTCGGATCTGCTGAACAATTCTTGATCTCCTGCAGACGGACATGTGATGTAACACAAAGTGAAGAGTGAGGGCGAGTGAATCGGTATCTAACTCTTAGGTCGTATGAAGTCGCTAACCTATCTTTCACAGCCGCAGAAATATATCCATCCTGACAGATATACGATTTAATTTGGTGAAGGAAAGCCCTGATTTCACCAGTAATACTTTTGCACAATAAGGCGGGTTTAACCCCGTTAAGACAATTATTTTCTTCGCTGTCATAAGTTCATTTATTTTTCATTATTTTTATTTATTTTTATTTATTTTATTTTATTCTTTTATATCGAGGATAATGGAATAAGCACTTATGTGCTTTTTTACATCCAGTTCCCGTGTGTATGCGGTTTTTGTAAATTCTGTCATCTGTTCCCACCGGCACACGATAACCTACTCTTACGAAAAGCGGAACAGGATTTAACGTGTGCGCAAGACGTTCTGCGTGCGTTCGCACACGGGGCCTCGGTTTATAGTCTCATCCGAAGGACTTTTGGGGAGAGTGGGAGTCTATCTATCTGTCTATCTGTCCCGTAGTCTGACGACCGTGGGGGCACCCTCAAAGACTCAACAACCAGTTCCCTCCATTCCTCTCTCTGTTCTGCCTTTCTCAGGGTTTTGTTGAGTTCTAGGCCTGTCCATTCCCTGATGTTATCCTCCCAGCTCTTCCTTGGTCTGCCTCTTCTTCTTCCTCCCTGGACAGTGCCTTGTAGAACTGTCTTTGCAAGTCCTTTGGATCTTGTGACATGCCCATACCATTTAAGTTTACGCTTTTTCACGATCGTTAGAAGGTTCTCATAGGGTCCAATGGTTTGCTGGATTCTGTTATGCACGCTTTCGTTGCTTATGTGGTCTTTGTAGGAGATGCCAAGGAGTCTCCGAAAGCATCTCATCTCCACCGCCTGTACTCTTCTCTCCAAATCTGCAGTCAGGGTCCATGATTCACAGGCATACAGAAATATGGATATGACAAGGGAGCGCATTAGTCTGATCTTGGAGATAAGTGAGATATTTTATCTCTCCAGATGGTGTTTAGTTTTGACAAAGCTGTTATTGTCTGTGCAGTCCTGCATACTACTTCTGGCTTGGATCCCTGGTCTGATACAATGGCTCCCAGGTACTTGAAGCTTTGAACTGTTTCCAGCTTCTGGTCATTAACCCTGATATCAGTGCTAATGCCGTTGGTGTTATTAGTCATCAGTTTGGTCTTCTCTGCGCTGATTTCCATGCCGTATGTTTTGGAGGCCTTATTCAAGTGTTCTGTTAGGCTGGCAAGCTCTTTTTCTGATCCTGCTATTCCATCAATGTCATCTGCGAAGCAGAGGTTTGTGATCGTTCTGCCACCAATGCTGACTGATCCTTCATGATGTTCCAGTGCATCAGCCATGATTCTCTCAAGGAAGATGTTGAAAAGAGTGGGTGAGAGTAGACAGCCCTGCCTTACTCCAACTGTTGTTCGAAACCATTCTCCAATGTTGTTGTTGTAGTACACTGCACTGGTGGCCTCGCTGTACAGTTGTTTGATGACTCTGATCAGGTTTGCACTGATGCTGTACAAATTCATGGTTGCCCACAAAGCTGCATGCCACACCCTGTCAAATGCCTTCTTAAAATCGATAAATACGTGGTAAAGGTCTTGTTGATGTTGAAGGTACCGCTCACATAGTATTCTGAGGTTGAAGTCTACACTGATGTTAACTCCAGAGGAAAATATCCCCCTTGAACGGGAATCGAACCTGGGTCGTCAGATTGCGAGTGCAATGTTCTAACCACTAGGCTATCCCGTGCCTCCCCCCCCCCCCCCCCCCCCCCCCCAGTTGTTATAAGAACTTTATTGAAACTTTATGAGAACTTATTGATCTTTGCACATAAAACCTTAGTTTATCATCTCATCTTTTAAAAAAAAAAAAAAATCAGTACGCACACCACCACTACTTCAAAAATGATGTCACTACCGGAGATAAAATAAAAACCAAAAACAACAAAAAAAACTAAAAGCTGGACTAGGATGGGCTTTAGAGAATGGACCTTCTCAGTTCTAACACCAGACCATTGACCTTTCGGCTTCTAAACCACTGACTCTGTGGGGAGGGTGATGTGAAGCTTTAGCCAGGTCTTCTGCCTGGTACATGGGGAGTCGTGGCCTCAGTGCCCAAAGCCCGGGATCACACTTCACTGATGCTGAAGGTGAGAGTACCGCTAAGATACATTATCGACACTGCACATGACTTCATCTTTTTGGTACTCTTTTTGACGCTGAGTTTGGTATGCAGTAGAAGTTTGCTAATATAAAGATATTGCAGCACCGTAAACGTTAAGTCTTCAAGCTTCAAAACTCTTGATGGGTGTTTTCACCCACACACATACATACGTACATACATACATACATACATACATACATACATACATACATACATACATACATACATACATACATACATACATACATGAATGATTTGTATTGATAGATCTACAGTTCCATTGCATAAGTTTTACAAGATGTGTTCTGCACATAACTATCAATGAAAGCTACTGTTCCCACAGCAGTAAGTACAATTTTTTTAGAACAAAGAAAAGACAAATACACTCAAGAAAACCAACTACAACAACAAAAAGAAAATCCAGTAACTATTTAAAAAAAAAAAATTAGGGAACTATTCTTAAAGGGAAAAAAATGCTTATTGATATCAGTACATGTGATACCAAACTTTTAAATAGATCTACTACTCTGTTAGAGTTGAAAAATAGCGGTAATAAGATTAAAACATACAGACTAACTGTCATAGCCAAAATGCTAAGTTATTGCAAATAATATTCTTATGGTATTTGTTTAAAACCAGTCACCCAAGACACTGTATCTGTTCTGCCAGGATTGCATATGGTCACCAGCGAAGCGAGGAAGTTGTGGCATTGTGTAGAACTCGGGTAGGTGTGGTGGGGGACGTCTGGTCTTCTTTGGAATTTTCCAGAAAAGACCCCTCATATGCCTCCCAAGGTTCCTTGCCAAAACGCTGGCCCCTCTCTGTGTAGGATGCAGCCCATCTCTCAGAGATCTGTAGCTAGTGTCCAAGTTAGAGTGCCTGACAAAAGAAATATTGGCAGTATCATACAGATCAGATGATGTCAGTGCATTGAACAGGTCTTTTTTATGTTTAATGCAGGGTCTTTCAAGGGTGCCACTTTGCTCACCACGATCTTAATTGTGGGGTGTTTTGTGGCAAAGTTCTTGATGCTTTTTATAAACATTCATATCTCCTTCAACATCTTGCATCAGAGAAGTATAAAATACTTATTTTTCAGTCCCTCAATGTAAATGTCACCAACTTACCAAAGCTGCCTACCTTTTACTACCCTCCCATTTTTGAAAAGGCTGGCATTGATGGTAAAATCAAAACAGCGATTTATGTGCATGAATCTGTAGAGTATAGTGTATGTCCTTCTCCTGTTCCAGACAATACGCCAAACATTCACTCATGTGCAGCCTGTGTAAAATTAAGTAATGATCAGATCGTTAATATTGTTTCTGTCTACCTGCCAAAAGGTCCACATGAAAGATAATACAGACTGGGTGAGATCTATACAAATATCAAAAGAAAAATGGATAATAGCTGGTGATTTTAATGCTCATTCTCCTCTCTGGGAAAAAGATAATGTCTCAATTATTACGAGTAAGAGATTGTTAGAAAACATTGTTGATTCTTCTTTATACCTCCTTAATGACGGAAGCGTTACGAGGATTCCAGATATTTCAACTCAAAGAGCTACTGCCATAGATCTCTCCCTTATTTCTCCTATTCTAGCTCCGCACTGTGCATGGGAAACTTACAGTGACTCGCTAGGAAGTGACCATTTACCAATTATCATAACACTGTATGGAAGGTCAGCGCATAATGAAAATGTCAAAGATAAGATTCCAAAATATAGTTACAATAAAGCAAACTGGGACCTCTTTCAATCTTTTCTAAAAGTTTATGACACTAGCTGTATAGAATGTGATGACATAGACATGTTTTATGATAGATTTACTAAAACAGTTTTACAAGCTGCAGATTGTTCCATTCCCAGATGTTCATCTATAAAATCTGATAAACATGCAGGGAACCTATGGTGGAATGAAACATGTGAAAATGCTGTTAATAAGAAAAAAATAGCATTCAAAACTTATATACGAAAATAAATCAGAGCTAATCACATTTTTCTAAAATTAGCATCTAAAACGTGTGACAAAATTATTGAGCAAGTGAAACGTGAGTTTTGGTCTAACTTTTGTAAAAAGGAAATTTGTACTCACAAGGATATGCAAAAAGTATGGAAAAAATTTAATGAAATGAAACACGGTATAAATCAGCCTTTGTGTCCAATTTCAGTTAAAGATAAGGAGTTCCCCTCTGATTCAGACAAGGCAGAAGCTTTCATTGATATGTTTGCTAATACAATGAGTGATACATGTCTTTCACAGTCAGAAGTTACCTTCAGAAAGGAAGAAACAAAAAAAAGATATTTATAAAGATCCATTACCAGATAATACATTATTCATAAACACACCAATAGCTTTACAAGAAGTTATGGATGTTATTCAATCTCTTAATAATAGGAAAACATTAGTAGGAATAGATGCTATTTCAAATCAAATGCTGAAACATTTACCAGAAAACTGGGTTCTTTTACTACACCAGTTATTTCAGCAGTGCTGGGTAGAATGTAAAATACCTTTGATTTGGAAGCAGTCTATTATTATTCCCCTACTAAAACAAGGAAAATTGAAAATTGATGCAAAAAGCTATAGACCTGTTGCACTTACATCACACACTGGAAAACTGATGGAAAAAGTTATTTTAAATAGACTAGTGTATTATTGTGAGAAAAATAAAATTGTCCCAGTTAATCAAGCAGGATTTCGAAAAGGAAGATCAACCATAGACCATTTAGTTAAGCTGACTACCCAAATAAAACATCAGTTTGCACGAAGACAAAATATTCTTGCCACGTTCTTTGACATAAACAAAGCTTATGACCAAGTTTGGCATGCTAGATTGTTATATAAATTAAAATGTATTGGATTGTCAGGTTTCATCTATTCTTATTTTAGAAATTTTCTCACAGGAAGAAGCATTCAGGCAAAGGTTGGAAATACTTACTCCACACTTAGATTTCCACAAATGGGCATACCTCAGGGCTCTGTGATTGCGCCCTATTTATTTAATATTTTACTTCATGATATCCCTGAATATGTGTCTGATAATGTTTTTCTTGTCCAATATGCTGATGACCTCTGTATGTGGAAAAGGGTAACAATGAAAAAGGTAACACCTAAAAGACATTTGAATTATGTTAGAAAGTTATATCAGCTTGAGTTGATAAAATTATAAGTATATGGTGGAAAATGGTTAGGTCTTTCTACAGAAAAGACACAGGTTGTGCTTTTTAACAATGGTGCTGATCCTCCTACACTTCCTGTTTTTAAAATTGGTGAAAAAGTTCTGGATTATAAGCCTATGGTAAAATTTCTTGGTATCATACTTACTTCAAAATTAACATGGCATGTCACATCGAATATGCTTTGAACAAGGCAAGAAGAAGTCTGATGTATTGAAGGCAATTAGTAGGCAAATATGGGCACAAGATTCATTAGTACTAAAGCATTTATCAATATCGCTGGTCCGCTCTAAACTAACATATGGGCAAGAATTATTCTTTAGTGCCCCAACTATCTTTTGAACAAAATTCAAAGCTTAGATTGTAAAGCTTTCCGATTGCTTTGGGAGTTCCGTTTCATGCGTCTTCTTTAGGAACGTATAGAGAAATAGAGTACTACCTCTAGAGGATTATCGTAACTTAGCCGTTTCAAAGTATATCTTAAGAAGTTCAACAGTTGAAAACAATATGCATCGGAAATTTCAATTAGATCCGACTTAGAGTTTCCCAATAGAGCTAAAAATATCTCTTCTCTTGTCACTATTAGTACTTACACTTCCGATATCTTCAAAGAGTCAATGTATCAATCCTAAGACTGGCAAAAATCCACACCTCTTTTAGCACCTTGTCCAAAATGGGAACTTCAGAAAGCAGATTTTGATATCTACCATCTCTCTTTAAAAAAAGAAGAAAATGAGCTTATTCTAGGCTCTTATATAAAAGTGCACCTAGAAGATACATATCCTTCTCATCTTAAGATATACACTGACGATCCCTTCTTAAAAACAAGGAAGCAGGGGCAGCATTCATCATTCCAGCTTTAAAGGTTGAAAAGTCCTATCACATCGGCAAAAATCATTCCATCTTTACTGCTGAACTTACTGCTATTTTGATGGCTTTGTACTTTCTGCTTGATTTCCCCAATACTGTTTTGCAGATTTTGTTCTGTGTTGATTCTAAATCTGCATTACAGTCTCTAAGTAACTCGTCATCGACCGTTAGGCAGAATCTATTACTGAAATTAATTTGTTGGTACATTTTTTCTAATTCTGAGGGGTTCGAATGTTACTTTCTGCTGGGTTCCATCTCATTGTGGTATTTATTTTAATGAAAAAGTCGACAAAGCTGCCAAAAAGGCAGCAAAACATGATAGCTATTCAACTGGTTTATATATTCCTCTTCTCTTCATGAAGGTTATGCTTTGCTTCAAATGTTTGCTGGAAACATGTGAAAAAGAAACAGGAAGAGGCTGATTATCCCCTGCATACTTGTTCAGTTCTGGATCTTGAGAACATTCTTTGTACTCAGTACGGCTTTCGAAAATCCTGTACTAGAAAAATTGTTTCTCTAATCTACAGATTGAAATTAAATGCCTTTCGAGCAAAATTTGCCAAAAATATACAATGTATATGTGGTGAAAATTTTTTCCAATGTTCATGTTCTGTATCAATGTCAAGGTTTAAAAACGTTTTTACCATCACTTCAAAATAAGTCTCTGCAGGAAGTTTTAACCAATCCAGAGTTATTATGTGAGATAGCCTTGTCTCTGTTGCAATCCCCAGTATTCTCTTTTTTGTAAAGTATGATCGTCCGGAATCTATTTTTGCTTGTTTCACAGCTGCCGTTACAAGTAGTTCACAATTGTTTGTTTTCCAACTTTAGAGTTTTTTCAATTGTTCGGGGTTTTTGTTACTTTTGTATTTCTTTGCCAGTTTTTGCAACATACTGTTTATATAGTTTGGAATAGTCTTTTAATGTGCATTCATACCAACACGTATTTTTTCTACTTAAAGCCCTTATCTCATTATGCTGCCCCCCCCCCCCCCCCCCCCCACCCCTCCCGCCTCCATCGTCCAATATCACTTTAAGTGAACAGACGTAAAATGAAGACACACATACATACATACACATACATGCCCACGCGCGCGCGCGAGGGCACACACAGACTCACTCACACACTCACACACTCTCTCTCTCATACACACACAAACACACGTTAAAACCCGTTCCACTTTTCGGAAGAGTAGGCCATTGTGTGCCCAGTGGGAACATATGACAACATTTGCAAAACAACATACACACGGGGACTGGATGAAAAATGCACATGAGTGCTTATTCCATTATCCTCGAAATAAAAAAATTAATTAAAAAACACCCACACTCTCTCTCACACATCACACATACACACATATACACACTCACACGTCGCGCACGCGCGCTCACAGACACACAGATAAACACACACACAAACACAAACAAACACACACACACAGAGGATGCACACAAGGGAAACTTTAGGAAAGAAACCAGACACCAACAATATTCTGCATCTTTCAAATGGTATCCTTGTTTTACTGCGTGGAGTTGCTTCTCATCAGTCCACACTCTTCATATTACAAGAAAGTAATTGCTACATCCAAAAACATGATATCACTACACACAAAAAACTAAACATTCTAGAATATAAGAAACAGAGTATGCAAATGAACTGACCTAATACTTCCAGTATAAATGTCCTGCTTGCCAATGGAAATGGATGACAACATTTCTTTTTTTACAAAACTGCAAACACACAGAGACTGGATGTAAAAAAAAAAAAAAAAAAGCACACGAGTGCTTATTCCGTCAATCTTGAAAAAATAAAAGAACAACAGAGAAAAAAGACAGAATACCAAGAGGGTTTTTTCTGTGTTTTTTTTTTACCAGCGGGTATATTATTCCAGGGGTATATTTTTTTTTTCACTCACAAAGCAATCATCGCATGACAAGACCAAGCGAGCACCAAACAAAGAGAATGGCTTCAGCAGACGACCGTAGAGAACACCACACAGAGAAGACAGGAGGAGGGTGAGAGAGGAGGAAAGGAGACTGAAGAAAGTGAAGTCTACAACATTTCCCTGAGGTACTATGGAGTATAGAAATTTTGTTTTTTCTTTTCTTTGGTCAGTGTAAGGTCGAATTTTTTTTCCGCGCTAGAATATGGTAACGTTGGTGTTGAACTTTTCTTTTTGTGTGTGTCCAGCTGTTGTTGGTGAAATAAGGAATTTATTTTTTGTACAGGGTGCAAAAATGGAAAAAGAAAAAAAAGAAGAAGGAAGAAGAGGAAGAAAGAAAGAAAGAAAGAAAGAAAGAAAGAAAAAGAAAGAAAGAAAGAAGAAGGAAGAAGAAGAAGAGACAGAGAGACAGAGACAACGAAGAAGACAGAAAGAAAGAAAGAAAAAGAAAGAAAGAAAGAAAGAACAGAAGAAGAAAGAAAGAAGAAAAGAAAAAAGAAAGAAAAGAAAGAAAGAAAGCAAGAAAAACAAAGACAGACAGACAGAACAAAAGAAAGAAAGAGACAGAGAGAGAGAGATAAAGAAAGAAAGAAAGAAAGAAAGAAAGAAAGACAGACAGACAGACAGACAAGAAAGACAGAAAGACAGACAGAAACATAGAGCCAGAGAAACAGAGAGACAGAGATAGAACAGAAAGAGAAGGGGACAGAGACAGAGAGATTGACAGAATCGGGGAGAATCAGAAATGAGAAAGATACAGACTTTATGAGAAACAGACAGACATACAGACAAAGAGACAAAGAGAGACAGAAACAGACAGAAACAGACAGACAGACAGACAGACAGAGTCAAAGCAACAGAGTTTTTGCCCTACTCTGTTAAGTATGGTAGTTCCAAACATTAAAGGCGACATAACCATACTCCTTGGAAATCAAAAATGTAATGGATTC
>CM054143.1:35446093-35448593 GCA_028751875.1 Rapana venosa
TTAGGTTTGTTCATGAGCTGTCCTTGTTTCTGTTTGAACCTTATATTTTGTGTCTCTGTGTGTTGTGTGTGTGTGGCTGTCTTTTTGTCAGTCCTTCTCTGTGTCTGTGTCTCTCTGTCTCTGTCTCTCTCTCTCTCTCTCTCTCTCTCCTCTCTCTCTCTCTCTCTCTCTCCCCTCTCTCTCTCTCTCTCTCTCTCTCTCTTGTTCTATGCACACATGCATAAGTACACATACATACATATATACATACATACATACATACATACATACATACATACATACATACATACATACATGCATACACACTCACATCTAACACACATACACACACAACCACTATCAACCCCTTAGCCACCACAATCACCATCAACACGATCACATCAAACACCAACACCACCACCATCACCACCACCACCACCACCACCCAATCTGCGTATACAATCTTCACGCAATGCAATGATCAGCATCAACAACATCGACGACAACAAAGCACTGTCAGAAAATCAGAGACACGGCACTTCCAAGTCTCTTGACCAGCCTCTGAAACATCAACCGCATGCCTTGATGAATGGTGCCGATGACTGTGTGAGGCAAGGTTGATCATTCTGCCACGTCGCATGTTTATGGCAGAAGACACAATCAGATTCTGTTGACCTGAAACTAGAAGACTGAAAAAAGATGCAATCGTAGAAAAATGTCAAGAGAGCTGATTTTGGTGATGGTAATATTTTATTTTGATTTAGTGACAACGCTTTTTTCATGGCCAAATTTATGAGCAAACAATTTCGAAACATGAATTCAGAGATTCTCATGCCATGATCGTTGTGCCATTATTTCAATATTAATTTTATCCTTAAATGTTTCAATCGCGCAGGTTGCTTTGCCATTATTTATCAATATCTGTCCTTTCAATTCTCTCAATCGCGCATGTTGCTTTGCCATTATTTCAATATCTATCCTTTCAATGTTCTCACATTTATGAATACTACAGTATCATAGCCTTGACTGAGGGGTTTCTGACGTGTGTGAAAAATATCTGTGCATTTGTCCTTGGTGTATAATCTCATCTCGGTTAATAACCAAAAATGTTTTTAAATATAACAGGTGTGCATATTTCTATGTTAAGGTTATCTTCAGTTTTACGTCTGTTCCCTAGTATGGTAGTGATATTGATTTTTTTTTTAAATTGACGATGTTAAGAGGAAAAAGAAAGCTTTTTGCAAGTTTAAAATACTGCTTCTAATCTAACGTACACAGTATTCAGAAAACTGGGCAAACACACACATACAAACATCATATAGAACAAAACTCCATTATAAATCAATAATAACATTCCTCTAACAAAATTAATCTTGTGTGAGATGGTGTAATAAACATTAACAGTAATGTCCAATACCGCTTGAAATTATTGAGCACGTTGCAAGGAATTTCTCTGGAAAAAAAGTGGTTAAACCGGGATTTTACACTCTGGCATTCAAATGTCATATGAGTGCCTGTAATACCATCATCACACATACACTTACAGTTTTAAATGTAGGTTCCTACCAGCACGAAATGGCCTATTCGATTTGTTGGCTTTAAAAGATTTAGCGCTATATAAATACCATACATTATTATCATCATTTTTTTTTTTTTTTTTTTTTTTTATTATTATTATTGTTGTTGTTGTTGTTACTGTTATTATTGTTATTATTATTATCATTATTATTATTACTATTATTATTTCTTTTATTATTATTATTTTTTATATTATTATTATGACTATTACTACTATTATTGTTATTACCGTTATTATTGCTATTATTATTACTATTATTATTTATTTATTTATTATTATTCCTAAAGGTGAAAAGGGTTTAAACGTTTGAGCAAGACCTTCTATGGATTTTATTTACACCTTTGTGGATCGGTGGTCTAGAGGTAACGCGCCTATCTAGAAAGCGAAAAGTCCGGGTCGGAAGTGTGCGGTGGTTCGATTCCGTTTGGGCCCGAAACTTTTCCCCCATCCTTCACACCATGAGTGGTGGTCTGGGCGCTAGTCTTTCGGATGAGACGATAAACCGAAATACCGTGTGTTGCACAAAATTATTCAGTGCACGTAAAAGAACCCACGGCAACAAGAGAGTTGTCCCTGGCAAAATTCTTAGAAAAAAGAGAAAATTCAGAGAAAAATCGAACTGAATGTCAAAGTCCTTCGGATGAGACTAAAAACCGAGTGCGAACGCATGCAGAACATCTTGCGCACACGTTAAAGCCTGTTCCTCTGTTCGAAAGAGTAGGCCATTGTGTGCCGGTGGGAACAGATGACAAAATTTAAAAAACCGCATACACACGCATACATGAAAAAAATTAAATTTTAAAAAAAGTCATCTGAGCGCTTTGATTTGTTGCTTTACAAGATTCAGCGCTATGTAGGTTCCATACATTATTATTATTATTGTTTTTATTATTATTATTATTATCATTATTATTATTATTATCATTATTATTTATTATAAAA
>CM054143.1:35453593-35473593 GCA_028751875.1 Rapana venosa
ACACACAATCATTCACTCAGCCATTCACTCATTCACTCACACACATCATGCCCACACGCAAAACATCGATAATGACCCTCACGCGTAAACCAGTAATAATGTATCAACATAATGACGGTCACAAAAAACCACAACAGCCGTCTGTGGTTGCCTTACTGTATTAAAAAAATACAAACCAGCCACCTGCTTTTGATCAATGTGATGTCCAACGTGTGAATGAATGCTTTAACATTCTCCCACATTGTTTTCTTATGAAGACAATAATGATCAGAGCGTTAGTGGAGAGGATATTCCTCAGAAAACGAGTCAGATTTTCTAGCAAATTGAATGGGACTTACTTGACCCATCATGAGTTATCATATCCTAAAGATGTTTTTTTTCCTATGGGTTCACTTAAACCACAATGGCTTATATCCTACATATTTTTTGTCAAATGGATTCACTTGAACTTCTGCGGGTTATATCCTACAGATTTTTTTCAAATGGGTTCACTTAAACTACTATGGCTTCAAGATGGTTTATCCCTATGGGTTCACATGAACCACAATGGGTTATCAAATCCTAAGATGTTCGCTTGAACTACTACAGATTATCGTATTCTAAAGATGTTTTTTGACATGAGTTCATTTGAACCGCTATGGCTTATCACATCCTAAAAACTTTTTGTACTGCGGGTTCACTTGAATCACTATGGCTTTTATCCTAAGACGTTTTTTTCCTATGGGTTCACTTGAACCACTATGGCTTTTATCCTAAGACTTTTTTCCTATGGGTTCACTTAAACCTCTATGGCTTTTATCCTAAAGACTCTTTTTTCCTATTTGTTCACTTAAACCACTATGGCTTTTATCCTAAAGACGTTTTTCCTATGGGTTCACTTAAACCTCTATGGCTTTTATCCTAAAGACGTTTTTCCTATGGGTTCACTTAAACCACCGTGGCTTTTATCCTAAAGACGTTTTTCCTATGGGTTCACTTAAACCACTATGGCTTTTATCCTCAAGACGTTTTTCCTATGGGTCCACTTAAACCTCTATGGCTTTTAACCTAAAAACGTTTTTCCTATGGGTTCACTTGAACCACTATGGCTTTTATCCTAAAGACGTTTTTTCCTATGGGTTCACTTGAACCACTATGACTTTTATCCTAAAGACCTTTTTTCCTATGGGTTCACTTGAACCACTATGGCTTTTATCCTAAAGACTTTTTTTTCCTATGGGTTCACTTGAACCACTGTGGCTTTTATCCTAAAGACGTTTTTCCTATGCGTTCACTTGAACCACTATGGCTTATTATATCATAAAGATTAGTTTTCACTGACAGATGTCAAAAAAAAAAGTTTTTTAATCAGTGACAAGCATATCTGTTTGTTTGTTTTTGTTTTTTATAGGGTTTGGTGAAGAGGTTTGTTTTGTGACAAGAAAAGAAAAACATCAAAACAACAAATAATTATACATAAAGATAGACGTTGCATGGAAAGAGACAACTTTGATTTTATTGACGTGACTGATGGTGACGAAGAACGAGATGGTGGCTGCAATGACAATGACGAAGTGATGACACTTGTCACGAAAGTCCCCCACGGCATGGGGATTCTGGAGCCCTAGCGCCTGTCAGCATAAATAGCATCCCCAATTGCTGGAAATTCTGCGCGCAAAATTCCCCCTATTCTATCCCTTTCTTTGTCCCTTTTTTCTTCCTGGCACCTCCTTCTTGCCTATCTTCTTTCTTCTTGGTTCACTTTTCTGCCTCCCACGCCGAAGTTGGATGTGCTGGGCCTGACCAGTCAGGCGCTTAACGGCAGCGCAACGCATTTTCGCGCATATGATAGACTACAATAGTTGCTGTCTGAGCATTCAACAAAGAAAAAGGAGACAGAAAGAAAAGGGGCAAGGCAGAAACAAAGAAAGAGATAAAAAAGGGAATTCCTAGTACAGAATTTCCAGGTGGGAATACTTAGATCCCCCCCACACCCCCCCCCCCCCCCCCCACACACACACACACACACTCACACACACACCGGTATCCTCAGGGTTCCTAGTTTATGTTCTGGGTTGGGTTTTTTATCTTCACAACATTTATTAGACAAGACATAATTTTCATTCGTTCTTACCTAACCCAGAACACTAATTCAGCAGATAAACCAGCCAGAGATCTCTAAAACAAAATTACCTACGGGGGCAAAACGTGCATATTCTATCCTCCACCCCTCACTTCCAACCATGCATACCAGTATTCTTTTTCTTTCGTCGTCAAACGCTCACACAGCAAGCACCCTTGTTCGCCATATGAGCGAAAATACGTTGCGCTGCCGTTAAGCGCCTAGCACGTCAGGCCCAGCGCATCTATATCAGCAATCTGATTCAAGCAAAAGACCATCATGCCCACCTTATCGGCTGTCTACATTCACCTCGCTGAAAACACAGCCACATGCTTTTTAATAAATATGCCTAACGTGTGAATGGGTCTCCCTTTTCATCATCGCTTTTGCGTAGAGGGGAAAAAAAATGTCATGACATCAGCACTGATCATATTCTGCAGATAAAAACGCCAGAACCTTTTAGCGAGTTGGACGACATGGGCTGAACCGTCAGGGAGTTGTGCTGTCCGTAAGATGCAAGTGGGGGATTTCCCTTCATGCTATGATGTTGTGGGGCAGTTTTGGCTTTGCGGAAATATTTTATTTGGGGAGATATTTCAGTTTGGGGGAAGGGGTAGCTCGTTTTACCTGCCCCCCCCAAACCAATTTAAACATCGGGTTGGTTCCCGTTTGACCTTTTGGCCCTTAAAATTTTTACGGTTTTTTTCACCCCTTTAATTTACGCCTTTAAAGGGTTGGGAAGGTAAAGAGGAGGGAGAGGAGATGGGCGCCCCCTAATTTGGCCCCTGAAGAACCCGAGTTTTTATGTTTCGCCCCCCTAGGGGACCACACAGGTTATGGGCCCCTTTTCCCTTTTTTTACCTTATTTCGTTTGCAACGAATTTTTGTTTTTTTGGGGAAAAGTGTGGGAGGACATTTTTTCCCTTTAAATAATTGTTAAAACCCCCAAAAAACCTTCACAAATACAAACCCCTATTACATCCACCCCCCAAACAACCAATTTTATGATTTTCCATTTTTTTTGGGCCGGTTATCACCCCTCTCTTTGCATTTTTTGGAATAGGAATTATTGATCATATGATTATTCGAAAAAAAAAAAAATGACTATGAGCCGAAATGAGAAAGACATCAAACCGGTAAAAATTTAGGGAAAAATTTTTTAAATAATACCCAATATGGGGAAGGTATTTTATGTTCATTTTTTTTTTTGGTTGGTCATTTTGATTTTAAAAAACTTTTCCGTACAATTTAAGAAAAATTTTTTGGGTAATTTTAAAATTTAAAACACATGTGGCGTGCGCGAGGGGGCATACCCACCATCCAAAAACACTAACTCATAATACTCACTCCCACACATCGGCCCACATGAAAAAAATCGAAATGCCCCCACAAAAAACCCGTGGTGTGTCCCCGCTTTAATGACAGTCACAAAAAAAAAAACCCCCTGTTGCAGTTGTTACTGTCAAAAACCGCCCCCCTTGGTTTTCCACACTCTAAAACGTGTAAATTTTTTCAAAATAAAACTTTTAAGTTTTTTGCAAAGTGTTTGTTCTTTTTTCCCAAATTAAAACACGGGCTTTGCCCTGTTTTTACCAATTTTTTAAATAAAAAAACCTTTTTCATTTTTGTCAAAAAATTTCAGCAAAAGGAAAATTTTTGATGTCCATAGGGTAATTTTAGAACCACACTTTCTAAAAAATATGCCAAATTTTCTGTGGGAAAAAACAGACTTTGGGCAAAGTATGTATGTTATTCAAAAATGCGCCCCCTCACTTCGCGGTGAATCCCGGTTTTTTATATCACAATTTGATTTCTCGAAAAGACCATCTATCCACCACAACGTCTTTCTTATTCACTTGCTTCAAGCACGGCTCAAACCCCACGCTTTGATAAATGTTCGCGTGTGACTCTTATATTTTTTTCAAACTGGTTTTTTGCATAGGGAATGTAACGCATAACGCAGTGAAAAACCCTTCCCTTTGACAAGAGGTTGAAAAATATTTTTGGGTCGGGGAAAGGGTTTACGTGTGGGTATCCCCTCTTTAAGAAATTTTTCATGACAGTGCCCCTGATCCGTGACAAGCCCGTCTGGGGGTTTTTTTATTGAAAGGTTGATTACCTTTTGTTTTAAAACCAAAAAAAAAACCAATCCCGTCCAAAAAAATACATCCAAAAAGAAAACATAATCATTCAAAACGAGTGCTGAGTGATTGATGATGAAGTGGATGTTGACTACGTAAACAATAAAGATGATACGGATGATGCAACAAAATACACTATTTCACAGATTGTTTAGTTGTCAGTTTCTAGAACTTATCCAATTTTCAAATTAGAGGTACTGTTTTCAGAAAGACATATCCATATTTTGTGCCAATCTGTTCAAATATCATTGTACTAAATGTAGACTTTTCATGTGTATTCATTTTTTAAGAAACAATTTTAAATCGTCTTTATTTAACACATAACACAAATTTAACAGAAACATACAGAACTAAATATCATTACTTTAAAACATACAATTGACAGACATGAAAATTATTTTCAACATCCACTCACTCACCCACTCACCACCACACACGCATACCAGCAATATATACAGCTATCAGCAATCGAATTGAACGACAAGATCACCCAGTAGGCCTCTACCCAAACAGCTTTCTACGCCCACAACGCTGTAAGCACAGCCCCTTCATGTGATAAATGTGGCCTGCGTGTGAATGGTTATCATTTCTCCTCATCGCTTTAGCATAGAGGAAAAGAGCCTGGCATCAACACTGATCATATTCTGCAGATAAAAAGTCAGAACCTTTCAGCGGGTGAGATAGATTTTGGTGACTCCCCCAGGGAGTTGTCCTGTCCATAAGATGCGTTGGAAATTTTGACTCCATCTCACTGACACACGCCAAGAGCCTGTGACAGGAGTTTCTGTTTTACAGGACAAGATGGAATTATCGTTTTAAAAAAGGGCATGTGGGAGGGATGAAACTCGTGAATGATAACACTCTCTCCAGCGATATCACTCTAGTACTCTCTATCCACGTCACTCTTCCGTCACCCCTCCAAATAGCATTACGGTCATGGGCTAGGAGATAGGGGGAAAAACAGACAACAACAAAACTTTGAGAAAAGAAAAATTAATGGAAGATCATGCTGCTGATGATGATTAAACAAGAGCACAACGATTTAGAAGATAAGAATTATGATGGTGATGAGGATAATGTTGACATCAATGATGATGATGACGACAACGATGATGATGATGATAACGATGATGACAACGACAAACACTGGCGACAACGATGATATTTATAATGATGACGATGGTGAGATTCGGAGTTTGTGTGATATTTACCATGTAATCTGTCCAATTTAGAATTTGAGGTACACTGTCAGAAGTTGAATGTGTATACTTCTGTACCCGTTTTTACACATACCAGTGTCGCAAATCGTGATAAAACTGAGTTGTGCCAAGGGCGGGGGGGTAGATGAAAAGGATTTTCTTCATCATTTCTTCAAAATACTTGTAAAATAGTGCAGTCTGTACAACGAGTCCTAATAAGACGACAAGCAAAACAGTTTCTTCTCTGCTGTCTGAAGAATAATTACACTGAATTTTAATGCGACCACATTCACGCATGTTTACATAGTTGCAGGTATGAGTCTAGTTTAAATATAAAAAAGCATTGCATAAATCATATTTATACACCAAAAATTATTATAGATGTCAAAAAAAGCTTTCTTAAAATTTTGATCTTGATTATCTTGGATTGATCATCACAAGTTTAGGTGTGTGTGTGTGTGTGTTGTTGTGTGTGTGTTTGTAAGTGTGAGTGTGTGTTGTGTGTGTGTGGTGTGTGTGTGTGTGTGTGTGATGTGTGTGAGTGAGTGTGTTTGTGTGTGTTATATGTATGTATGTGTGTGAGTGAGTGTGTGTATATGTATGTGTGTATGTGTGTATGTGAGTGTGTGTGTGAGTGAGTGAGTGTGTGTGTATGTGTATGTGTGTGTGTCTTGTGTTTGTGTCTGCGTGTGTGAGTGAGTGTGTGTGTATGTATGTGTGTGTGAGTAAGTGTGTGTGAGCATGTGTGTGTGTATGTGCCTGCGCCCGCGCATTAGAGACAGACAGAGACAGAGAAAGAGAAACAGACAGACAGAGACAGACAGAGAGAGACAGAGAAACCGAGACACACAGAAACAGAAACAAAGAAAGACCTTTTTTATTTTTTTTAAAAAACAACACGTGAAACAATATACAAAAAACTATATTGACAAATTCTATCCCCCCCACCCCCCACCCCCCAAAAAACATATATCAAATCTCTTAAACACCTCCACTCACCATCCAAGAAGCAACCACCGGGGGTTTTGAACCCTCGACATGCCCGTCACTTCAGGATCAGCGGGCTTGAGAATGCATCATCATCACCACCTTATCAACCTGACCACCACCAGGGCCACGTTGTTTTGATAGATGTGGCCGGTGCGTGTAAGGCTATCATTCGGCATCGCGGCTGTCTCTCTGTAGCGCTACCCAAGAAAACCGCCTCACAAGAGATTGCATTCAACAGCCCAAGATTAGAGCCCCTTTCGCCCAGATACAGATGGGCTTGCAAATAAATAGATTGGCAAGAAACGCTTTCAATCAATACCGGAGAGAGAGAGAGAGAGAGAGAGAGAAGAGAGAGAGAGAGAGAGAGAGAGAGAGAGAGAGAGAGAGAGAGAGGAGAGAGAGAGAGGAGAGAGAGTGAGTAAGTAGAGAGCTGGGGGAGATGCTGATGCAGATGTGTGTCTCGATATCCGTGAAGATTATTAATCTTGTTGTTGTTGTTGTTGTTGTTGTTGTTGTTGTTGTTGTTGTTGTTGTTGTTGTTGTTGTTTAAGAGTTCCATGGCCTAACGCTCTTAGAGGATGGTGGGGGAGAGGAGGGGGTGGGGGTGGGGTGGATTCACCCAGAATGTGTTCTGTCTTACTGGGTTTTGTTTTTTTTTACTCCTGGGGATCACTCTGAGACTGTAAGTACACACTGGGTGAGAAATTTTTGTGTATGACGGTTTTCAAGTACCTCACTATATATAGGCAGCCATATTCCGACTTGAGAATTTTTTTTTTCACTTCATTTTATTTCATACCAATCTAAGTTACGGCAGATTTATCTGCGTCAATTCGGGCTGCTCTTCCCCCCGGGAAAGCGCGTCGCCACAAAAGCAGCGCCACCCATAAATAGAGAGAACTGGCAAATCTCATAGTCTGCACATTTCAGTAGCAATTTGTTTCAAAGAAAATGTTAGCAAAGCATAAAAAGGAAACAAAATACTGTATAAAAAAGGAATAAACGAAATAAGGAAAATCATGAGGGTAAACATGAATATAACTGTGAGAATTATGGTAACAAATGACAGAACAAGTATGAAGACAAGGTATGACCTTTTTTTTGGTTTTGCGTATCTTTATTTGAAGACATATTCCCATCACATTAGGCATTCCTATGCATTCGCCAGAGCATTTTTTTTAAGCAAGCCGTTGATGACTGTTTTGGGTTCTTCATCCGCAATATGTGATGTTTTGTCTTTGTTTTTTTCATCCTGACTGTTTGTTAGTGAGATGGTAGACAGTATTGTATTGCATTGTATTGTATTGTATTGCATTGTATTGTATTGCGTTGTATTGTATTGCATTGTATTGCATTGTATTGCATTGTATTACATTGTATTGTATTGCATTATATTGTATTGCGTTATATTGTATTGCATTGTATTGTATTGTATTGCATTGTATTGTATTGTATAAAGAATTTTCTGTGTGATATTCTGGCCGCTCTCCCAACGGAGAGCGCGTCGCCACAAGAGCAGCGCCACCCATTAGTTTTTCTGTTCCTGTCTGCGTATGTATTTGTTTCCCTATCAGAGTGGCTTTTTTTCTTCTTTACAAAATTTTGCCTGGGACAACTCTCTTGTTGTTGCCATGGGTTCTTTTACGTGCGCTGAATGTGTGTTACATACAAGATACTCTCATCCGGAAGACTAGCATCCAGACCACTACTCACGATCTAGCGGATGGGAGGGGGGGGGGGATTCGGGCACAAACGAGGTTTAAACCACTACACACTTCGAACCCGGACCTTTCGCTTTCTAGGCAGGTGCGTTACCTCTAGACCACCGATTCACACTCAGGTGGGAAAGTCTATTCTGGGATGGGTTAACGTATTGTTTGTATCTGAGACCTTTCTTATTGAATTTTGGTAAGTTTATTATATCTGTTATTGTTGTTCATGCATGATCAGAACACTGTTGTGTGTGTGAGATATTTAAGAACACTCATGTCCTATACAGTTGTGCCCGGTGAACATTGTTTGTTGCATTTTTTGCGAATACAATTTGCGGTTTTCACAATTACAAAGAAAGCAAAAGCAATCGATTTTTGTATTTTTTTCATAGACAGTTAGGGCACTTTTCTGTTGAAAACATTTTCGAGTACGCATGCTTGTAGGTGTTGTTTTATTGTTGAAACAACAAACAAACATCCAAGCACATGAATGATCAAACATGCTTTATTTACGTTAGGTTATGGACGATTTACCTATATACAGCCATGAATTTGCCCAAACTCAAACTCAATATTATGTCATTAACATCACAAACAAAGGATCTGTTTGTTGTCATACAACACTTGAAAAATATTTTGCTTATTTTTGCAGCTCATTATAGTTTTAATAACAGTTGTTGGGGTGTTTTTTTTTATTAAAAGGGAAAGTGTTATTTGCTTATTGTCCACCAGGTTGTAGCGTGTTAGACAAGATTCTTACTTAAACTCCACTGGCTGCCAATCACATCTAAAATAAAATTGAAAATAGTTGTTCCAGCAATTCGTCTTTTTTAATAATCTTCGCAAAAGTCTCTCTCTCTCTCTCTCTCTCTCTCTCTCTCTCTCTCTCTCTCTCTCTCTCTCTCTCTCTCTCTCTCTCTCTCTCTCTCTCTCTCTCTCTCTCTCTCTCTCTCTCTCAACAAGCTTTTTCTCTTATTGATGGCATAGAATATATATCTAGACAGGCAATGATTTTTGCTACTGTTTTCTGCTTTAAGTAGATCATGCAAAGGTGAATCAACACAATCCCTTAACGAAGTACGGTTATCGTTTTGTTATGATTTTGAGAAACTATATGTATATTGATTTTTTCCAGACATAAGAAAGGTACACTTAGATCAAAATAGTGAATTGTGTTTGATACATATGTATTTTTATGCATTTGTGCATTGTCTTCATTATTTCTTTCACTGAAAGTGAGCTTGGTATTGTGTATGTTATCCGGTTTTTGCCCACTCTGTGGCATTGTCAATTTCTCCTACGCCAACCATGTATTATGGCCTAAGGCCGAGATACATTAAATTTCTGAGTTCTCTCTCTCTCTCTCTCTCTCTCTCTCTCTCTCTCTCTCTATCTCTCTCAACTGTCATCTCATCTTGTGTGCAAAGCAACTTTGTGGTCTTAAAAACATCAATTTCAAACCTCTGCAAAGCCTTTTTGCTTGAGATTTTGCATCTAAACTTTCTTCCACTTATTAGTTAGCTCATAACTGTTGTAATCAAATTCTACCATTTCTTCTCATTCCTTTTTTTTTTTTGCATTGTCTACTTTTATTACATGTTATTTTCTCATTCATGAATTTTATGACAACATACAATTGCTTTCGTTGTTTTTTTTATTGGAATTGGATTATGTGACCATATACAGTTTCTCATGGTCATTATGAATTTTATCTGTACCATTTTCTTTTTTATTTATTTTTTAACAGATTGGAATAGGAGGCGGAAAAGACTCACTCTCTCTATCATCTTTCTCTCTCTTCTCCTCTCTCTCTCTCTTCTCTTTTTCTCTCTCTTCTCTCTCTCGGCCTCTCTCTCCTCTCTCTCTCTCTCTCTTCTCTTCTCTCTCTCTCCTCTCTCTCTCTCTCTCTCTCTGTGGTGTAGGAGGGCGTAATTGCAATTGATTGATCGCTGACGATGTCTGGTGTAGTTTTTTAATTTTTGTTTTATGTTGTTTTGCTTGTATTAAATAATTGTGGTGTAATGAAAACATTATTGCGATGCAATGGAAGTGAAATCAAGTGTAAATGTCTTATAATGTTTACCCATGTAATACGCTGTGAGCTTCAATGGAATGCGCAAAACAGATAAAGTGTTATCATCATCATCACCAATGCCATCACCATCATCATCATCATCGTCGTCATCATTATAAATACCTTCAAAAACAAATCTTAATAGCAGCTATGTCCAACAAAACTTCAATCTCGTTCTGTCAGTCTTCAAGTAGAACTTTTTCGACTGTTTATACGAACAGTTGTAAAGATGCTTGATGCTTTGCTGTGTGCGTTCGATACGCTTGTACCGCAATGTATTAGGTACGCTTGGACCGCTATGTATTAGGTACGCTTGGACTACTATGTATTAGGTACGCTTGGACCACTATGTATTAGGTACGCTTGGACCAATATGTATTAGGTACACTTGGACTACTATGTATTAGGTACGCTTGGACCGCTATGTATTAGGTACGCTTGGACCAATATGTATTAGGTACACTTGGACCACTATGTATTAGGTACGCTTGGACCGCTATGTGCATTAGTACTTGACATACGTTTAGGACACGGCACATGTATTAGGTACGCTTGGACCGCTAGATTGTACTTGGAACGATATTAGGTACGCTTGGACCGGTATGTATTAGGTACGCTTGTACCGCTATGCATTAGGTACGCTTGGACCGATATATATTAGGTACGCTTGGACCGGTATGTATTAGGTACGCTTGGACCGCTATGTATTAGGTACGCTTGGACCGATATATATTAGGTACGCTTGGACCGGTATGTATTAGGTACGCTTAGATAGATACGTATTAGGTACGCTTGGACCAATATGTATTAGGTACGCTTGGACCAATATGTATTAGGTACGCTTGAACCGATATGTTTTAGGTACGCTTGGACCGGTATATATTAGGTACGCTTGAACTGATGTGTATTAGGTAAGCTTGAACCGATGTGTATTAGGTACGCTTGAACCGTTATGTATTAGGTACGCTTAGACCGATATGCATTTAGGCATCACGCCATACAAACGTAATTTATTAACTACACACACGGGTAACATGGTGACAATGTCAACATTTCTTAAGGCTTAGCCCATGTGTTTTGCGTGCAGTGATGAAAATTGTAATCTTTTTAAAAGCTTCCTGCGGTCATCCATCATCTAAGATTTCAAGACGACTTCAGGCAAAAATTGAATAATTATTCGTAAAGCTGTCATTTTTTTTTTTAAATCAGGTTTGTTATTCTATCAAGAAAGAACGTGCTGCTATGTATTTCATTTTTCCTTGCTTTGATAAAACATTGAGCAGAATAGTTGTTATTGATTTAGCCAATAAAATCTCAGCTACAATGAACTGTAGAATTATGTACCTTCATTACCAAAACGACAAACCCTGTGTCCTTCTGTCTTTGGGCAAATCACAGTGTTATCTGCGTGTTTACTTCAAGCAGTCTGTCTGTCTCTGTCTCTGTCTGTTTCTCTCTCTTCTCTCTCTCTCTCTCTTCTCTCTCTCTCTCCTCTTCTCTCTCTCTCTCTCTCTCTCTCTCTCTCTCTCTCTCTCTCTCTCACTCACTCTCTTTGCATCTTTCCATTTTTGCCCTCAAAGTGTATTGTGCCTAAGGCCGATATATATCAAATTATTTCAGAGTTCAAAGTTCAGAGCAAGCTCTCTCTCTCTCTCACTCACACACACATACACGCACGCACGCACGCACGCACGCACGTACGCACGCACACACACATACATACATACATGCATATATATACAAACAAACATACACACATACATACACACATACATACAGACAGACATACAGACATACAACAAGCTTCTCTCTCTCCCTCTACTCACTCTCTCTCTCTCTCATCTCTCTCTCTCTCTCTCCTCTCATCCTCTCTCTCTCTCCTCCTCTCTCTCTCTCCCCTATTGCTCTATCCAGTAGTCCTACCCAACCCCACCCCACCCACCCTTCCCTGGAGACATATTATGTACCCATTAGCTGCCGGTGATGATTGCTGATGCGCTGTGCACACTTCAATCATGCAGGAACTCAATCCATTGGATTAAGGTAGCCAACTCCGCAGGGTCCAACCCCCCCCCCCCCCCCCCCACCAAGTTCCCACCCACCCCCACTTCCCGTTCCCCACCCCAAAATGTCAAAGGTCATGAAAGAACATGGTCCAAGTCCTCATGTACGTTCTTTTCTTCTTGCTTGTTTTTTTTTGTTTCGGGGGGGTGGGGGGGGTGGGGGGGTGTTGCTGTCTGTAAATGTCTTTGTTTTCATAAGAGTTATTATGAGATTGGCTGGTGGTGGGGGGGGGGGGGAGTGTTTCAAGATTTTTGCCATAGGGCAGCTTCTTTGTTGTCATGATGTGGGTTATTTGGGGGTGGGGGGGGGGGGGGGGGGGGTTTGTTGGGAGGTTGTTGCGTTTGGGTTTTTTGGGGTTTTTTGTTTTTGTATGCGTGAAGTGTATGTTGCACATAAGGCTTGGTTTATTATGTCAATCAAAAGACAAGTACTTAGACCTTAATTAATGGTCCTTTTATTAATTTGGTTTTTCTATTCCTGGACTAGAGCTCCCAGATTTATCCATGGTGAGATTATTTCTACGTATGAGACCGATTTGGCCCACCATTGAGGTACCCGCATTCCGACTTCGGGGATGATGTCTTTGATTTGTTGCTTTACAAGATTCAGCGCTATATAAATTGCATACATTATTACTATTATTATTATTATTATTATTATTATTATTATTATTTATTATTATTATTATTATTATTGTTATCATCATTATTATGTGTAAGCATGTCGCCAGTGTGCATGCGTTTTTTTTTAAAGTTTGTTACGTTGAATAGTTTAAAAAGTCATTGCTGTCACGCTACAGATACAACAGTTCAATCTTACACGCCTGCATATCCTTTGCTGCCAAGCATGTATGCCTTAATAATTTTTTTCATCGTAGTTCCCTCTGAATTTTCTTGTAGTTAGAACTTGTAAAGATGACTGCCGAGAAATTGTAGCCCAATCATTGACCAGTTTCTTTCTTTGCTATATTGCAGCAATAATTTAGCTGACTTCTTAGACATAAAACTTAACTTTGTTGTGTTTTTGCTTAACGAAATGAGATTGCAGTATACTGTTCTTTTTTTTTTTTTAGCTGTAACTGGAAGTAGGTCAGGAATTAAATCAGCATCAGTAGGCTCTTTGCCAGCAAAAAAGCCAAATTTGATTGAATATTTTTCTTTCAAAGAGAGTAGCTTTTCTGTTTTTCCATTGTGATACTGCAGCCTGCATTGACAATTTATACTAAGCGGTTTCTTGATGTCTGGACTGTACAGAATCACAGGTGCATGCATGGAACCCAGAGTGTTCCTTGAACACTGAATCGCTCATTGGTAGTGCGACTGATGGATTGTTTGCTTCTTTCATTGAATGATTAGTTGACTGACCTCTTTGTCTTTCTCTCTCTCTGCCTATCTGTGACCTTTCTGTTTTTCTATATTCCTGCCTATCTGTCTGCTTGTCTTGTCTAGCAACTTTTCCGTCTGTACATCTGCTCATCCATTTAACTGTCAAGCTATCTATCTATCAGTCTATCTGTCTGTCTGTATATTTATCTATCTATCAGTCTATCTGTCTGTCTGTATATCTATCTATCTAACTATCTATCTGTCTGTCTATCTGTATATCTACCTGTCTACCTATATCTATCTATCTGTCTATCTGTATATCTATCTGCCTGTCTATCTACCTATCTATATATCTGTCTGTATATCTATCTGTTTTTCTATCTATATCTATCTATCTGTCCATCCACACACATTTAAAAAAAAAATTCCTTTATTTCGAGGATAAAAGAATAAGTACTCATGTGCTTTTTTCATTCAGTCTCCGTGTGTATGTAGTTTTTGTACATTTTGTCATCCGTTCCCAACTGCACACAATGGCCTACTCTTCCGAAAATCGGAACGAGTTTTAACATGTGCGCAAGATGTTCTGCGTGCGTTCGCACCTGGGACCTCGGTTTATAGTCTCATCCGAAAGACTTTTGGGGAGAGTGGAGTTGGCACTGATGTTAACTCCAGAGGAAAAATCCTCTTGAACGAGAATCAAACCCGAGTCAGCAGATCACGAATACATCACTCTAACCACCAGGCTATCCCGTCCCCCAAGATGTATATGTGTGTGTGTTCCTTCTTTAAGTTAATGTTCATCTATCTATCTGTCCATCCACACACACACACACACACACACACACACACCACACACATACACACACATACACACACACATATAGATAGATAGATAGATAGATAGATAGATAGATAGATAGATAGATAGATAGATAGATAGATAGATAGATAGATAGATAGATAGATAGATAGATAGATAGATAGATAGATAGATAGATAGATGGATGGATGGATGGATGGATGGATGGATGGATGGATAGATAGATAGATAGATAGATAGATAGATAGATAGATAGATAGATAGATAGATAGATAGATAGATAGATAGATAGATAGATAGATAGATAGATAGATAGATAGATATAGATATAGATATAGATATATATGTCTACCTATCCATTCATCAAATTATTCAGTTATCATTTTTCTAGGCTAAAGCTCCAGGGTTCACTCACACTCACTCAGTCCTATGTCTCGAAGGACGTAGGGGGGACACCAGGGTTCACCAATGGTAAAATTTTACTTATACCACCGTTTTTTGCCCACCATTAAGGTAGCCTCTCTCCATCTTTGAGGATCATCATCATTTCAGTCTACAATTAATAGCTAGATTTTTTTTCACAACTAGGTATTTATCTGTTCTATATTGCTTGAGTCGCCGTCTTATACATTAATGCAAGCTGATTTGAACTGTATGTGTATGCCTTATTATATGAAGTATGTGTACCCATGTGCATACACATAAGTCCATACACGCACTCAAAAGCATACGTGCGCAGGTGGCTAGGCATGTGCACCTACGTAGTACTATGCCCACACACAGAGTCGCGCACACGCGCGCGCACACACACACGCGCGCGCACACACACACCACACACACACACAACACACACACACACACGCGCGCGCGCGCGCGCGGCGCGAGGAGAGAGAGAGAGAGAGAGAGAGAGAGAGAGAGAGAGAGAGAGAGAGAGGAGAGAGATGAGAGAGAGAGGAGAGAGGAGAGAGAGAGAGAGAAGAAACTGTAAAGAGATTATGACGAAGAAAATTAGAAAAACGATAACATCGTGATTATCATCATCATCATCATTGACTACACCAGTCCCATTATCAATAACAAAAACAACAACAAAAAACAACAACAGAAAAAGAGCTATTACCTCTCACTCAATTTATTACAAGTGCTTTTCTAGACTATCAAAGTCCTGTTAAGACTAAATGTAATTATATCAGGCTGCTAAAGCTTGAATCGAAATATTTTCTTAAAAGCCCACGAAACGAACAAAGTCTAAAGTGTCAATCATCTTGTGATGACAACATAAGAAAAGAACAAAGTCTAAAGTGCCAATCATATCTTGTGATGACAGTATAAGAAAAGCACAAAGTCTAAAGTGTCAATCATCTTGTGATGACAACATAAGAAAAGAACAACGTCCAAAGTGCCAGTCATATCTTGTGATGACAGTATAAGAAAAGCACAAAGTCTAAAGTGCCAATCATATCTTGTGATGACAGTATAAGAAAAGCACAAAGTCTAAAGTGCCAATCATCTTGTGATGACAACATAAGAAAAGAACAAAGTCTGAAGTGCCAATCATCTTGTGATGACAATATAAGAAAAGCACAAAGTCTGAAGTGCCAATCATCTTGTGATGACAACATAAGAAAAGAACAAAGTCTAAAGTGCCAATCATCTTGTGATGACAATATAAGAAAATCACAAAGTCTAAAGTGCCAATCATCTTGTGATGACAACATAAGAAAAGAACAACGTCTAAAGTGCCAATCATATCTTGTGATGACAGTATAAGAAAAGCACAAAGTCTAATGTGTCAATCATCTTGTGATGACAATAAAAGAAAAGAACAACGTCTAAAGTGCCAATCATCTTGTGAGGACAATATTTGCTTTCAAAAGAAAATCACAGATTCAAATTGCCGTTGTGTTGTGCATCAATGTCGTTTGCGTGCAAAATAGATTTCTTTTGTGTGTCTGTCTGTCTGGCTGTGCGATTTTGCGTGCATATCGTTTATTATTTTTTTGGATCGGTTTTTTTTTTACCTGTACTTTAAAAAAAACATACCGTAATACTTGTATTTTCAAAAACTTACAAACACACCCAACGCATTAACCCACACACGCACGTGCATGCCCGCCCCCCCCCCCCACAAATACATACATACAAATACACAATACATACATACATACATACATACATGCATGTATACATACATACACATACATATGTACATCATACATACATACATACATACATACATACATCTACATACACACATACATACACACACCACACACACCACACACACACACACACACACACACACACACACACACACACACACACACACCACACACACACACACACACGGGATCAAGATTTTATTATTAAAAAATTCTTTGTTTATTTCTATTCAGAAGCTCTCATTAAACAATATAAAGCCAATTTGTTGGACTGATGGCTAAGACCACTTTGCGTCGATGTCACCATCATTATTAGATAAGCAGGTATTAACTTCATTGTTCGAAAAAAGAAATAATATTTTGAACAATGAAGCTAATAACTGCTTTTGAAAATCATCTTTTTTCTGTATTGTGTATGATTTCTCAAGGTTGCTTTTCATTTGTGCTCATTGTGGGGGAAGGGGGTCATTTGGTTTGTTGTTGTTGTTGATGTTGTTGCTTTTTTTGTGAGTATGGTTTCCACGGTTGTAAATGTGTGTTCTTTCTTTAATTTTATGTCTGTTCACTCAAAGTTATATTAGACCACACAAAAACAGGAATAGTGATGAAGATTTATAAAATTGTGTCACAAAGATTTATAAAATTGTACCACAGAGAGTAAACTATAAGATCAGTACCCTCTGTTACAAATGTCTCCACAAAACAGCACCCGCCTACCTCTGTGAATGTCTTCACTTGTACACTCCTTCTCGTTCTCTCCGCTCTGCTGCAGATAACTTGTCCTTACGAATACCTAGATTCAACCAATCCACCATCGGCCGTCGCTCTTTCTCTATTTCTGGTCCATTGATGTGGAATGATCTCCCTCTCTCTCTCCGCCAAAAGCCTTCTTATGACACTTTTAAATCCAGTCTCAAGACATTTTATTTCAAACCTAAGATTTTCCTCTCCTGCCTCATCTCATAGTTTTTCCCTGCCTTCAACAGCCAAGATTATATTGCCCTGCCAGGGTGTGTGACCTCTGTGTGTGTGTGTGTGTGGTGTGTGTGTTGTGTGTGTGTGTGTGTGTGTGTGTGTGTGTGGTGTGTGTGTGTGTGTGCGTGCGTGTGTGTGTGCACATTTGGACTTGATAGAACTATTGCTTGTCACTGGTTGTATGACTGTGTAAGAATGAGTTGAGTGCAAGCGCTTTGATTTGTCTCTGCAAGATATAGCGCTATATAAATTTCATTTATTATTATTATTTATTGGAGAACGTGTGCGCGCGCGCGCGCGCGCGTGTGTGTGTGTGTGTGTGTGTGTGTGTCTTGTGGTTGTGTCTGTGTGTGTGTGGCGTTGTGTTTGTGGAGTGTGTTGTGTGAGTGTGTGTGAGTGTGTGTGTGAATGTGTTTCTTCTTTCAATTTTTGTCTGTTCACTTAAAAGGGATATTAGACCACATAAAAAAATAATGATGAAGATTTATAGAATTGTGTCACATTTGGAGAGGTGTGTGTGTGCGTGCGTGCGTGTGTGTGTGTGCGCGCGCGTGTGAGTGTGTGTGTGAGTGAGTGTGTGTGTGAATCTGTTTTCTTTCTTTAATTTTTTGTCTGTTCTCTTAAAAGGGATATTAGACCACAAAAAACAAGAATGACGATGAAGATTTATAAAATTGTGTCTCATTTGGAGAAGTCTGTGTGTGGGCGTGAGCGTGGGCGTGCGTGCGTGCATGCGTGTGTGTGTGTGTGCATGTGTGTTCTTTCTTTAATTTTGTCTGTTCACTTAAAAGGGATATTAGACCACAAAAACAAGAATAATGATGAAGATTTATACAATTGTGTCACATTTGGAGAAGTGTGTGTGTGTGTGCGTGTGTGTGCGTGCGTGGCGTGCGGTGTGTGTGTGTGTGTGTGTGTGTGTGTGTGTGTGTGTGTGTGTGTGTGTGTGTGGTGTGGTGTGTGTGTGTGTGTGTGTGTGTGTGTGTGTGTGTGTGTGTGTGTGTGTTGTGTATGTGTGGTGTGTGTGTGCGCGCGCACACACACGCATGTGTGTGTAAGTATGTGTATGTATGTGTGTGTAAGTGCGTGCATATGTGTATGTGTATTAATGACAATGTCCCTCGTACACAATATCATTAAGTAGACATCCCTCAGTCTCGGAGGACTAAGGAGATGCTCACCAGGTGTTAATCCCGGTACAGCATCGGGCGTGGCTGGTCAGTCCGACACGGGAATGACAGACAGTCCCTATGGCAGAGGGCACAGATGAAGTCTGACGCTGGTCTGTCTGCCTGGGCTGCAGCCTTTCTTCTCGTTCTCTTTGCCTCGTGCTGATAAGCAAGTGTCTCTTCCAACTTGGAGAGACCTTTCTGCACAATCTGTCTCCAGGCTGACCGTTCGAGGGCTGTTGCTTCCCAGTTGTTTCTTTGATGTTCATGATTTTTAAGTCCCTCTTGCACACGTCTTTGAATGGCACCTGTGGCCTGCCTGTGGGTCATTTTCCCTGCACAAGTTCTCCATAGAGGAGGTCTTTAGAGATCCGTCCATCATCCATGCGCATGACATGGCCGAGCCAGCGCATATGTCTCTGTTTCAGCAGCGTGTTCATGCTGGTGCATCCAGCTCTTTCCAGGACAGTGTTGTTTGGGACCTTGTCCTGCCAGGTGATGTTCAGGATGCGTCGGAGGCATCGCATGTGAAAAGCATTGACTTTTCGCTCTTGTGTGGCTCTCAAAGTGCAGGACTTGATGTCATACAGGAGGGTGCCCAAAGGCAGGCTCAGTAGATCTGGATCTTTGTGTGCTCAGTCAGCTTGTTGTTGTTCCACGCTTTCTTTTTTAGTCTGGTCATGGAGGTAGCTACTTTGCCAATGCGCTTGTTGAGCTCTGCATCAAGTGAGAGGGTGACTGAGATAGTTGAGCCAGGTTCACGAAGTCATGGACGACGTCTAGTACATGGTCATTGATTCTGATGACTGGGGGAGAGTCAACATCCTGTTCTTCAAGCGAATGTTAAGCCCGAAGTCGTGGCAGGCATCGCTGAAGCGAGTCATGAGCTGCTGTAGGTTCTCGGCTGAGTGGCGGTTACTGCTGCATCGTCTACAAAGAAGCCACGCAGGCACCTCAGCTGGACTTTTGGTCTTGGCTCTTAGTCTGGAGAGGTTGAAGAGTTTTCCGTCTGACCTGTATCATTACAGAATTACTATCCAGCCTTCAAACAACTTTTGATCTACCTCATATCATGATATATAATTATGACAGGCACGTGCAACCTGCTTCATAAACAACACTTGCTTTGTCATCATAACCACTTCTTTTCCTGTCCATCATGTCAGTTCAGTGCTCTCCCTTATTCCCTTTCTCTCTCTTTGTCTCTGTCTGTCTGTCTGTCTGTCTGTCTGTCTCTCTCTCTCTCTCTCTCTCTCTCTCTCTCT
>CM054143.1:35483593-35486093 GCA_028751875.1 Rapana venosa
AAGGAAAAAGCTAAGGGGTAGATGCAGGTGCTGCAGATGCTAGAAAATAGGGAATCGGCCGGGCCACAAGTTATGATAAGGAGCCAGGTAAGAATGAATATCATAAGGCAACAAAGAGCAAATCTCAAGAGCCAGTTAAGCATATGGCACTTTCAGACCCTAATGAACATACACGTCATGTTCCTGAATTACAATGTGCATGGTCTTTTACCAAAATTAGATAACACGTACTTTGTTAGTTTCCTTTTAAAATATGATGTTATTTGTCTAACAGAAACGTTTATTGGAACTGATTTTGACTTCCCTGCTTTTCATGACTATTTGTTGTTTACTTCCAAAGCTAGAAAGCTTTCTCGTCAGGGAAGGTATTCAGGAGGAGTAATTGTCATGATCAGGAAATCATTGTCATCTTTTATTGAAAAAGTTTATGTTGAATATGAAAATACTATTGTTATAAAGATGTACAAAGATTTGTTAAATACAAGCAAGGATATTTTTGTTGTGTGCTCATATGTTCCTCCATATGATTCACCTTTTTGGAAAACAAAGCAGGGCATTTTTGGCATGGAAATTTTGGAACACTGCATACTGGACCTCCAGAGTGAGTATGATGATTTCTATCTTCTATTAATGGGAGATTTTAATGCACGAACAGCAACTTACAACTATAGTATTTTGAATGATAACAATGATTTCGAAAACTTTCAGGGATTTGTTGACTCAGAAATGCCAAGAAAATCACAGGATGTGCATACAAATATATTTGGGAACCAACTTCTTGAATTGTGCAATATCTTCGACTGTGTTATATTGAATGGTCTTTGTGAAACATGCTTTGATGATAGCTGTACATTTATATCCCCGTCTGGTTCAATTACAGTAGACTATTTCATAACTTCTTTTGAGCTCTTAACATCTAGTAAGGTACTCTCTTTAAATGTAGAAAATATGACAGAGTCTGATCATTTACCAGTCAGTATGGAAGTAGAGATTGCAAGCAACTTTTTAAAACCTACAGAGCATGGAAAGAGAAATGAGCCTTTTGACAAACTTGTATGGAACAAAGATAAAGAAGACAAATTTCTTGAAGCTTTAAGAAGTAAAGAGATTTAGAGTAGACTTTTGTTGGCCACAGATGCTCTAGATAATAATGTAGAAACTTCCTTAGACATGTTTGTAAAGTGTTTGAAAGATGCCAGTACTTGTATGACTAAAAGGATTTGCATGCACAATATACCGAAATCTCCGTGGTTTGACAAAGAATGTCAAGTGTTAAAAAAAGAAAGCAGAGCAAAACTTAATCATTTCAGAGCAACTAGAAAAGAAGAAGATAGAATTGTTTATGTTGAGAAGAGGAAACAGTACAAAAAATTATTAAAAAACAAGAAGCAGAACTACAGAAAGCAAAAAGCTGAATCCTTAGCAAAAAACATAACTAATTCTTCACAGTTTTGGCGTGAAGTTAGAAGTATGGGATGTGGCATCTCTGAGAGAGCATTCAATGAACATTAGTACTGAGAATTGGTTTACTCATTTTAAAGAACTTTTCCAGAGTCGCGAAGGAAATAATGATATTAGAAGTATTACAGCAGATCTATTGGAAGACACTGAACATACTTTAAATAGGGACATATCCGAAACAGAAGTCACAGAAGCAATACGTAAACTGAAACTAAGAAAAGCAAGTGGAATAGATGGCATAACGGCTGAAATGTTAAAGGTGGGTAGTGCAGATGTGTCAGCGTTTCTAGTTAAGATGTTTAATGCTATTTTTCATCTGGTATATACCCAAAAGAATGATCAAAGGCAATAATTATTCCAATTCATAAGAAAGGAAATCTTGATAACACAGATAGTTATAGGGGTGTATCTTTGTTAAGCATCATTTCGAAATGTTATACAACAATTTTGAACACACGATTATATAACTGGTTAGAAAATAACAACATGATTTCTGAAAGTCAGGCAGGTTTTCGTAAAGGTTATTCCACTATCGACCAGATATTTAACTTGTATGCAGTTATTCAGAAATGTACACAAAAGAAAGGAAGAAAACGTTATGTTGCTTTCGTGGATTTCAGGAAAGCATTTGATTCTGTTCGACATGGAAAACTTTTGGAATGTATGAAAAAACAAGGTGTAAAAGGTAGGTTTATGGTGTGTTTAAAATCAATGTATTGTTTACTGTTGTCATGTGTGCGTGCAAAACACGAGTTCACAGAATTTTTTGACTGTCCTATCGGAGTACGGCAAGGCTGCGTGTTAAACCCCACATTATTTTCTATATTCATAAATCAGCTATCTGACCATATGAATGCTGAAGGTAAACATGGCATCCAGATTTTGCCAGAGTTTATGGAATTATTTGTACTGCTTTTTGCTGATGATGTGGCTCTCTTGTCAACAAGTGTCCATGGATTACAAAACCAGCTAAATGTTTTACATAGATGTTGTGAAGACATGGAGTTAAACGTGAATGTTGAAAAAACAAAAATTATGG
>CM054143.1:35498593-35506093 GCA_028751875.1 Rapana venosa
TCTCTCTGTTTCTCTCTCTGTGTCTCTCTGTCTTCCTCTCTGTCCCCTCTCTCTCTCTGTCTCTCTCTCTGTCTCTCTCTCTTTGTCTCTCTGTCTTCCTCTCTGTCTCTCTCTCTCTCTGTTCTTCTCTCTGTCTCTCTGTCTCTCCCTCTCTCTGTCTTTCTCTCTCCCCTCTCTTCTCTCTCTCTCTCTCGCCCTCTCTGTTTCTCTCTTCTCTCTCTCTGTCTCTCTCTTCTCTCTGTGTGTCTCTCTGCCTCTCTTTCTGTCTCTCTGTCTCTCTCTGTCTCTCTGCCTCTCTTCTGTCTCTCTGTCTCTCTCTGGTCTCTCTCACCTCTCTGTCTCTCTCTCTGTGTCTCTCTCCCTCTCTGTCTCTCTTGCTGTCTCTCTGTCTCTCTCTGTCTCTCCCCTCTCTCCCCCTCTCTCTCTGTCTCTCCCTCTCTGTCTCGCTGTCTCTGTCTCTCTGACCTTCCCATACCACGCACAGTCTCTCCAGTAAGCTAGTCACGTACATGTTCACAGACGGAAGCCAGTTCCACTTCCAGCGTCAGCCATTTCCTTCTTAGTGCTTACATTATGGGGGACGGGATAGCTCAGTGGTCGGAGCACTCACTTCCCCCAGCTAAGGTTAAGCAGCATCGAGAGCGGTTACCACTTGGATGGATGACTGTGTACAGTTCCCCCATTTCACCCAGCTGTAAGTGGGTACCAGCCTCTTTAGGGTCAGGGGAGATAAAGCAGCGAGGGAGAAAAGATGGGCGCCATCCTCAATATGCTGGCCCCTAGAGAAGTTGAGGTCTCTGATGCCTCACTCCCCTACGACCACATATCAAATGTCATCTGAGCGATTTGATTTGTTGCTTTACAAGATTCAGCGCTATATAAATTCCATACGTTATTAGTAGTAGTAGTAGTAGTAGTAGTAGTAGTAGTAGTAGTAGTAGTAGTAGTAGTAGTAGTAGTAGTAGTAGTAGTAGTAGTAGTGTTATTATTATTATTATTATTATTATTATTATTATTATCATTATTATTATTATTATGGGACACCTTTACCTTTTTATTTACATTGTAATGTACGTTGAAATCCTGCTTCACGACATGTAGTGATCCTTTTCTGTCAAATATGTACGTGATTTGAACTTGTCAAGAAAACTTTTTTTGTAAATGGATTATTTAAAAAAGAAGTGCAGATTACATGAAGATGCATTTCTCTACATGGTTTTGCGTTTACATCTACATGCATTCTTTCCATTTATTTATTCATACACACATAGCCATACACATACTCCATGGTTTGATGAAAAAAGCAAATACATTGCTCATTCAATATACCATCTGGAAATAAAAAATTTGACTGGAGTTGACAAACACATACATGCTGCCACACATGTCCCCCAACACGAACAGATGCGTACGTACACAACTTTGTGGGCGCAGGCATAGACAGAGAAAATTTTTTAATCATATTTTGTTAAAAAAATAAATTATGACACAAGTTAGAACAAGCGATGGTTAATGTCAGTCATGATTTCGTTTCATTTATCAAATATCTATTTCACCACACCAAAAACACAGATTAGACCACTGATGAGTTATTGTTTTCTCTGCCATAAGGTTTATCTTCCAAATACCAAGAGGGATTATGGGAGAAGATTATGGTAATGGCCGTAGTAAGTATGTAAAATGGCAGTTACAAAACTTGTGAAATTTCTTTGTTGACTGGATTTTTTTCTTTGTTCTTAGTTTAACTGTTTTCCTTGGGTTGGAGTTTTTCAAAAGAAATAATAATTATATATGTACATTATATATATGTGTGTGTGTTTGATATTTGTGTTTATTCTTTTATTTCGAGGATAATGGAATAAGCACTCATGAGGGTTTTTTTACATCCAGTCGCCGTGTGTATGTAATTTTGTAAATTTCGCCATCTGTTCCCACCAGTACACAATGGCCTACTCTTCTGAAAAGCGGAACAGGTTTTTTGTCTTCCGTGCGCAAGATGTTCTGCTTGGATTCGCACACGGGGTCTCGATTTATAGTCTCATCCGAAGGACTTTTGGGGTGAAAGGGGGAAGGGGATTGGAGTGGGAACTTATTTTAAATGTGTGTGTGTCTGTGTGTGTGTACACTCTCCCTCCCCCTCCCTCTCCCTCTCCAGTACCCGGCAGAGGGGTCAATAAGGAGATGAGGGGACGAAGGAGGACAGTGTCATTTCCCTAGTTAATGACCAGTGCAGGAAATGACCGGCACGAGGCGTCTGCCAGGACTGGACCACAAAGCGTGGTCAGCATGACAACACAGCTCAGTGGTCAAGGGAAAGAAGCTTGGTCCTGGTCTTTTCGTCCGCGCTCTCTTCTGTTTCTGTCTTGGGTTTGGGTTTTTTAACGTTCCTAGGCTTATAGAGCTTCGAGGTTCGCCACTGGTGAGATTTTGGGTGTAGGAGTGTCTTTTGCTCACGTTAAGGTAGCCGCATTCTGACTTTGGGGGATGCTGTCTAAACACGACATCACTGTTCATGCGAGTGTTTTGTTTTTTTAAATTTGTGTTTTACGTTCCTACCAACACGCAATGGCTTACTCTTCCAAAAGCCATGAGGGGATTTCACCGTGTGTGCAAGATGTTACTGCGTGTGCTCGCACGCACACAAGCTCTCCGCTTCAGCTTTATCCGCATTCGTGAATGGTACATCCTAAGTGTCTTAAGTCTATAGAGAGTCCATCTACGTGAGGCTGCCCTACGGCCACCAGTCAGAGCTGTCCTGCACTGCTGCTAGGTCAGCTTGGTTTGATCACAAGTGCAGCTTGTGTGAGACTTGACTTCTATACCATCTTCCAGACCAGTAATAGGTAATCTTTGGAACTGTATGATTAATTAAAGTTTCATGTCAAATATATCTGTAATGCAAGTTTTAAATAATTCTGAAGAAACTTTTGTTCGGCAATGTTTAGGGGGGGGGAATTATTTAATGTACATGTAGGAAGGGAAAAATAGATAGATTGCTTGTTTGCAATTTGCATCTTGCAGGAAGAGCAGTCTTCTGTTCCTCACATCGTATACCACATATACACATCATAAATTCGTTTACATAAAATACAGGCAGCTATCAAAAACTCCAGAGAAAACACATCGCTGAAAATACTGCGCCACCCATTTTTGTTATTTTTTTCCCGTGTGATGGTATATCTGTTTTCCTTTCGAGAAAGGAATCTCTCTACACACACAAAAATCCTTGACTTGCCAAGGAGTATTTTTCGTCCGCGAAATGCATGTTGCGCATCAGACATCTGGCTTTTTATCTCATTCAAGACCCAGGTCTCTTGTCACTGTCGGTGTACGGAAGAGAAGTCAAGCTTTAGATCGGAACTGGATCTGTGATATGTTGCTTTCCATACATAAGAAGTACCATGAGACCATTAGTTCACAGTTATGGTGGGTGGCTTGCATTTCAAATATAATACATGGCAATACAATAATCATAATATAAAATGCAGTTTTATATATTGTGGTGGAATGTGATATCTATATACTGAGTTATAGAATTATATGAGGGGTTTTTTTCTGTAAGGGGATGCATCACACACACACACACACACACGCGCACGCACGCACACACACGCACACGTGAACAAACATGTGACAATCCAGCAGTAACAACAGAAGAAAAAAACGCCAGTTCCTGCAGAAAGCAGAAAAACATGTTAAAAAATCAACAAACAAACAAGCCTACAGGCTATTCCCCTTAATCCTACCCAGAACCCCCCCCCATCCCCCACCCCTATTCATCCCCTGTAGTGAAGTGCACTTGCATAAACACTGGATGTCCCTGCTGTAGTTTCAGATGTCGGCATATCTGGCAGAATGTGACGTAAGCTGAAATCAGATTCCAATGCCTAATGATTATCTACATCAAATATGCAGAGGAGTTGAGGTGTTTGGAAAGCGATGCGTTATAGAGAGGATTACTGGATGAGGGACAGACACGTCTCCATGCAAATGTCAGGCTCGCCTAGTCCTTGTTTCGCACAAAATGCACAGTATAATTGAGATGTAAGAATGCATACACATTATAAGAATGCTCCGTACAGCATATACATATTTTCTTACATCTCTCTCTCTCTCTCTCTCTCTCTCTCTTCTCTCTCCTCACTCTCTCACTCTCTCTCTCGCTCTCTTTCTCTGAGCTTCAAAACCAAGCACAGTCTCTTGTAGATGCGCATAAACGGAAGTCGGCTCCATTTCCGGCGTCAGCCATTTCCTTCATGGCACTTAGATTGTGACGTACGTTGAAATCGGATTTCACCGCCTTTTATGATTATCTGTTGTGAAATATGCATGGGGGTTGAGTGTGTAAAGCGCTAAAGGGGATTACTGACAGGAATAAAGATGAGAGAGAGAAAAAAAGGTGCATTTTTCTGCTGGGGTTCCTCCACATGTTCGTGCCATTCTCCCATCATCAGTGTTCCTACACACAGGCCTGGTGTCTATGCCTATGAATGCATGCACGTATTCACTCCTATTGCAGGCAAGAATGTACACACGCACGCACACACACACACACACACACACACACACAGAGGGACGGGTTAGCGTAGTGGTTAGAACATTGCGCTCGCAATCTGACGACCCGGGTTCGATTCCCGTTCAAGGGGATATTTTCCCTTGGAGTTAACATTAGTGCAGACTCCCCTCTCCCCAAAAGTCCTTCGGATGAGACTATAAACTGAGGCCCCGTGTGCGAACGCATGCAGAACATCTCGCGCACACATTAAATCGTGTTCCACTTTTCATAAGAGTAGGCCATTGTGTGCCGGTGGGAACAGATGAAAAAAATGTACAAAACCGCATACACACGGGGACTGGATGTAAAAAGGCACATAAGTGCTTATTCAATTACCCTCGATATAAAAGAATAAAATGAAAATAAAATAAAATAAACACACACACACACACTCACACCACACTCACACACACACACACACACACACACACACACACACACCACACACACACACACACAACACACACACACACACACACATGGGTGTAAACATAAAGAATGCATTTGTGTTTTAATTTTCGTACTATTGCTATTCCGAAACATGGTACCAAAAAGCTCGTACCAATCTAACCCGGGTATCCACTTTCTTATTGAAGAAGAAGTCTCGTGACGAGTCGTGTTACCGAGCACTAAATTAGTCTTTAATTGTGGAAGATGAATGATTTCATTTAAGGGACTGGAGGGGAGAGGAGGATATAGCCTAGTGACTAGAACGTTGCAGAAACAACCTGACTGCCAAGAATTGAACCACCATGGAGGGGCCCGTTTTGGGTAACTTTACTCTGGGGCTAGCGTTAGTACTGACTCCATTACCCCAAAAGTCCATCACATGAGACTATAAACCGAAGACCACTGTACAAACGCATACAGAGCATCTTCCATACGCTTTAAAAAAAAAAACCGTTCCGCCTTTCGGAAGAGTAGGCCGTTTCATGCTGGGGGTAATGGATAGGATTTTCTTAAAAAGCGTGTACACTTGTGTAGAGTTTAGACATCAACTCCGAAGTCGGAATGCGGTTACCTTAATGACGGACGAAAGCAGTTACATGCTCGAAAATCTCACCATTGGTGAACCTCAGTGCTGAAGCTGAGGATAAAAAATTTTTTAAAAAGAATAGTAAGCGACTCATTAAAACAAAATATACTATTTCTGTCTGGTTTGTTTTCTGTGGTTGTTTATTGTTTCCTGTCGTTTATTCTTGGTTTCGTATTATTTTGTGTTCAGTTTGTAGCCAAATTGATGCCAGAATTTATAGTCGTACCCATTATTTACACAGAGCTCTTTTCTTTTCGTTGCGTTAAATTCATCATGCAGTTTCTCTTTTATGTGTTTTATTCACGAAAGAAAGTCGTATGTTACCTCTTTTGTCCACATTGGATAATGACAATGATTTTGTTCAAAACGCCAAAGCCCCCCCCCCCCCCCCCTCCTCTCTCTCTCTCTCCCTCTCTCTCTCTCCTCTTCCTCTCTCTCTCTCTCTATCTCTCTCTTTCCCTCTCTCTCTCTCTATCTATCTCTTCCTCTCTCTCTCTCTCTCCCTCTCTCTCTCTCTCTCTCTCTCTCTCTCTCTCTCTCTCTCTCTCTCTCTTCTCTCTCTCTCTCTTCCAAAATCATGAACAGTCTCTCCATTAAGCCTCGTACACACACGTAAAGGAAAAGTCCTCTTTATTTCCGGTGTCACCCATTTCCCTTGGCGCTATGTAGATTGTGACGTATGCACGCTGAAATCAAGGCATTTCACTGCCTTCAAGATTATCTGTTGTGGACAGAGCTGTAGTAAAGGGGATTACGGAAAGGGATGAATGGAGATGCATTACTCTGGTGGGTTAGCCTCAACATATACATGCGACTTTGTCCAATGCCACACAAAGCCACGCAACATACTCCAACCAATGCATGCTATACATGTATACATGTAACGCAGCCACACTTGCAAGAAAGAATACGTACACAGAAAACTTGGAGGCATAGACTTAGAGAGCGGTTAGTCTTTCTAAAATAAACTATACTGTGCTAAACTAGAAAATAGTTTGAACGTTTTGTTCTTTTTTTTTTTTTTTGCTAGATGTCTGCTGTGCAACATGTTTTTGTCTATCAAATACGTATTGCAAGACATCAGCATTAGTGTCAGATTTAACGTAGCATTTGTAATCTGGTGAACTAGTCATTCAACTAGTTAGCCAAGATTGTGTATTATTTTGTGACTTGTGACTTTTTTGGTTAATTACCTAGCAAAATCAACTATTTCAAATTCCTCACATCCCTAAGCGTCATCGCAGCATCAATGAGACGATAAACCCAGGTCCTGTGCGCAACACGCATTTAGCGCACGTAAAAGGACATACGGCAACAAGAGAGTTGTCCCTGACAAAAATTCTGTAGAAAAAGTCGCTCTGGTAGACAAACAAATACACATTCAGACAGGAAAAGAAAAATAATAATGGGTGTCGCTGCTTCTTTGACAACGTGCTCTCCCCTCGAGGAGAGCAGCCTGAATTTCACGCAGAGAAATCTGCAGTGACAGACAATGGTATACAAGTACAAAAATAAATAGAAAATACTAGATATCTGATTTTAATACAGATATATGGCCAGAAATACATCGTTGCATGCACTTAGCAACTGTCAAATTCGTAAGGAGGTAGGCACGCACACAAACATAAAAAACACACATACCCATAATTATGACATGCAATTCTGCATGCACACCCACACACACACTCACATGTCCTTCGGATGAGACTATAAACCGAGGCCCCGTGTGCGAACGCACGCAGAACATCTTGCGCACACGTTAAATCCTGTTCCGCTTTTCGTAAGAGTAGGCCATTGTGTGCCGGTGTGAACAGATGACAGCATTTACAAAACCGCATACACACGCAGACTGGATGGAAAAAAAACATCACATAAGTGCTAATTCCATTATCCTCGATATAAAAGAATA
>CM054143.1:35513593-35526093 GCA_028751875.1 Rapana venosa
CTGAATTGGTTCATGGATAAACAACAGAAAGAAAGAAAGGAAGAAAGAAAGGAAGTAAGGAACGAAGGATAAAAGACAGACAGACAGAAAGAAAGAAAGAAAGAAAGAAAGGAAGGAAGAAAGAAAGGAAGAAAGAAAGGAAGAAAGAAAGGAAGAAAGACAGACAGACAGACAAACAGAAAGAAAGAAAGAAAGAAAGAATTGTTTTTAAATCCAAGAAGGAGAAAAAATGTAAATACAAAGCAGAAACCTTCTTTGGAACATTCCACCGACTTGATTTTTAGGGCTGTAACATGTCAGCTGCCATTAGTTCAGTGGGCACAGGGGAACGAATTGGAAACCTGAAACAAATACCTTTGGTGATCTTGTATCTTTCTAACTGCATTTTCCAATCACCGTCACACAGACGCGGAAGGAGGTGAGCTAACACACATTCTAAACAGTAAAAGGTATCTGGAAGGTTCCTGATGGCATGTAAACCAGCCTCGCTACTGTTCCCATTGCAGAAAGCTGCTAGCCTTGCGTGATGGTGTAGTTAAGCCCCTTTCTTCTTCCTGACCTGAGCACCAAGACCCTAGATAAAGCTTGTCGAGCAAAACGTCGTCAGTGTATGGGCCACCAAAGTCCAGCTCTGCCTTCACAATTTGGAGAATGGATTTCACATTAGTTCTACTTCATGCAGTGAGGGTGTTGAAGAATCCCTTTAACGACCTGTTGTTCAAACTCCTTTCCTCAACGGAAGAGGATGGATCTTCCTCCATTTTGTGTGCGTGACAGTCTCACGTCACTTCCTGTGGTTGAACGGAAATGCTGTGCTTTGAACTTTGCTTTACTTCTTGCATAATGTTTTCCCTTTGGTTGGTTGGTTGATTGGGTCTGTGCTGCCTCAGTTTCCATGATATTCTTGTCCTGGTGTTCCTACGCTGCTCATATTGATCACTTCAGTCCAACCATACCCTGATTCGTTTTGCCTGCATCTTCAGGGTCTGAACTCCATAGGGAGCTTATCAATGTCCTGCCACCCTTGGACCACCAGCCAGAGAGGCCCTGCACTGCTTATAAGTCACTTTGGGGGTGGTCGGTGGCGCTACACAATTTTGTAAAGCCTATGAAAGCTTGCAAAGAAAAGAAAGAAGATAATCTTTGTTTAAACACTGGTGGTTTTTGAAACCCAGCTTTCAGGGACTTTTTCATCAGTGAGGCCATATTGAGAGAGCCTAGCCTTCCTTTCTGCTTAGATAAAGGCAACAGAAAAAACAAACAACGAAAAAGACACAAAACTGGTCCCCAAAAATCACATAACAGCACAAAACAACAAACAAACGAGCCAACAAAACCTAGCACAATAATCTTAAAGATGTTGAAAGAAGAAAAAAATAACGAAACAGAATTTGGGTTTTCTGTAGATATAAAAAAAAGTATAATAAACTTCAATAAAAAGTGATGCTGAATGCAGAATAGAATGACACTAAAAGGCAAGAGGACAGATGAATAGAAACCTGTAACAATAAATCTGCATGAAAATGTAGTAATGTTAAACTGGTTTTGGTTGTTTGTTTGTTTGTTTGCTTTAGTGTTTTTACCGTTTACTTTTGTGTTTGTTTGTTTGCTTGCTTGCTTGCTTGCTTGCTTTCGTGTTTTTACCATTTATTTTCTTGTTTGTTCGTTCGTTTGCTTTAGTGTTTTACTGAGTCAGTGGAAGAATAAGGGAAGAATGCTTATCTCTGTCAGAAGTTAAACTATGAGTTCAGTGTTCATATTTGCAGAACGTAGAGACGCAACGTAAAGACAACAAATGCATATCGGAATCCATTAAGTGAGACTGTGTATAAACATTGTGTATAAAACGATTATTGCCCATACCCAGTGGTATTTTGTCAAGTTCATTGTATCCTGGCATCACATATTACTGTTGTATTGTTTGGTATGTATTCTGGTGGGTGTTTTTTTCATTTGAAGCGTAGTTACGTCACTTTTTTTCTTTGTAAGGTTTAGACTGATGTCATCACAGACATGACAGCATTATAAAAGGCCACCTCTTGTCTATTGTCCCAGTCCTGTTGGCAAGCAGGAGAGGTCTTTTCCCATGAAATCAAACTATCACTACAGATATTTACTGTAACAATTAGCACAATACTTGGGTTCTCTTACATTCAGTAAATGCTTGATATATAATGATAGATTTAAGCTATCTCCTTCTCGTAGTCCAAACCACTAGCACCTTAACACCCTTGACATCATTTTATATACACATTAAATCCTGTTCCGCTTTTCGTAAGAGTAGGCGATTGTGTGCCGGTGGGAACAGATGACAGAATTTACAAAACCACATACACACGGGGACTAGATGTAAAAACAAAAGCACATAAGTGCTTATTCCATTATCCTCGATATAAAAGAATAAAATTAAAAAATAGAAATAAGTAAAGAAATAAATGAGAATTAGGGTGAAATCCAGATTTTAAAAAATTTATTGATGATTCCCTGTCCCTAAAGAGGGCAAGTACTCATTTCCAGCAGGGTGAACTGGGTGACTGTACTGAAGCCAAGGCGAACGAACATTCACCCCTCTAACTTTGGTAATCACCTCAACAATGCTTAATTAACCTCAGCTTGGGGAGGGCAAGTGTTCTGACCACTGAACTATCCTGTCCCCAGTGCTAAATTAGCTGGCTGCATATTTTTCAAAACTTTCTTTAGGAGTTCTCACAGTATTCTGATGCAAGTTTTGGCAGAGTCTGACGGATTTAAGATATCGGATTTTTACTATCTCTTAGCTTCTGTGCAGATTTGTCAGCATCTTAATCTTCTTCTTGTATTGATTCATTCATGGGAACAGAAATGTGCGCTTGATTAAGGTTATTTAGCTGTGTTAATGTTTGTTGAGTTGAGGGGGACGGGTTTGCCTAGTGGTTAGAACATTGCGCTCGCAATCTGACGACCCGGGTTCGATTCCCTTTCAAGAGGGGAAATTTTCCCCTGGAGTTAACATCAGTGCAGACTTCACTTTCCCCAAAAGTCCTTCGGATGAGACTATAAACCGAGGTCCCGTGTGCGAACGCACGCAGAACACCTTGCGCACACGTTAAATCCTGTTCCGCTTTTCGTAAGAGTAGACCATTGTGTGCCGGTGGGAACGGATGGCAGAATTTACAAAACCGCATACACACGGGGACTGGATGTAAAAAAGCACATAAGTGCTTATTCCATTATCCTCAATATAAAAGTTATATATATATTTATATATATATATTTATATATTTATATATATATATATATATATATATATATAATATATATATATATATATATATATATATATATTATATATATAGTGAGAGAGAGAGAGAGAAATGTCTTCCAATATAAGCCGATATTTTATTAGTGATGTGAGTTATGAGCTGATCAAACGTTTGCCAAAGAAATATAATTCTTAGCACAAAGTGCAACGTGTGTGATACAGTCTGCTCAGTCCATATTATAGGTAGAACCAAAAACATCCATTTATTTTGTCTCTATACACTTATGGGGTAAACTTTTGTGTTTACTTCCAATTCTCTGGGTAAAAAGCCTTGTGAATGTCTCCATAGTATACCAAGTTCAGTTCTGTGATTGAGTTTTGTCTTGTTTGTTTTAAGCATCAATTCTCTCTCTCTCTCTCTCTCTCTCTCTCTCTCCCCTCTCTCTCTCTCCTCTCTCCTCTCTCTGTCTCCTCTCTCTCTCTCTCTCTCTCTCTCTCTCTCTCTCTCTCTCTCTCTCTGTTTGGGTAAGCACATCCCCACAAGCATGTGTGTCTAGTCCACACCTTAAACACCCTTCTGCACGCTTCTGACTCAGGAAAAATCTCCCTCCTCACTCTCCTCGACTTATCTGCAGCCTTTGACACTATAGACCACTCAATTCTTCTCTACCGCCTCCAAAACGCGTTTGGTATTAAAGGCACAGCCCTCACGTGGTTCAGTTCTTACCTTACAGACCGATTCCACACACTTACAGTAAATAAGATTTAATCAACACCTGTCAAACTGGAATGGGGAGTCCCACAGGGGTCAGTTCTCGGTCCTGTTCTTTTCACTGCCCCACTTTCACATAATTTTAATAAACTGTCATCAAATCAGCCATCATTTTTATGCAGACGACTCTCAGATTCTTAGCAGTAAAACTCCCGAAAATCTGCCTTCTCTCTTGACAAATATGTCCTACTGCCTTCAAGACATCGAAAATTGGATGATAGAGAACAAGTTACAGCTAAATGCAGATAAAACTGAAGCCATGCTTATAGAGACCAAGCACAACGTCTCTTCCATCACAACACCTTCAATAGAATTCGGCAATACGTCTGTCCCTCTACCCACTGCAGTGAAATATCTAGGGGTAGTTATCGATAGCACACTCTCCATGCAAAAATTCATCACCCAAACCTGTCAGTCGTGCTACTATCGATTACGGCGCATTAGTGCAGTTCGAAAGTATCTGTCCACCGATGCAACATCCAAACTAGTCACGTCTCTCATTCTCTCACATCTGGACTATTGCAATTCTCTTCTGGCTGGTCTGCCAGCATCATTTACACACCCTCTTTAACGTATACAAAACTCTGCAGCTCGACTAGTCCTCAGAAAGAACAAAATCTGAGCACATTACTCCTCTCTTGCGATCTCTTCTCTGGCTGCCTGTGCCACAGAGAGTAAACTATAAGATCTGTACCCTCTGTTACAAATGTCTCCACAAAACAGCACCTTCCTACCTCTGTGAATGTCTTCACTTGTACACTCCTTCACGTTCCCTCCGCTCTGCTGCAGATGCCTTGTGCTTAAGAATACCTAGATTCAACCAGTCCACTGTTGGCCGTCCCTCTTTCTCTGTTTCTGGTCCATCGATCTGGAATGACCTCCCTCTCTCTCTCCGCCCAAAGCCTACCTATGATGTTTTTAAATAAAGCCTAAAGACACATTTATTTCAAATCTAAGATGCTCCCCTCTTGTCTCATCTCATTTCTGTGTGTGTGTGTGTGTGTGTGTGTGTGTGTGTGTGTGTGTGTGTGTGTGTGTGTGTGTGTGTGTGTGTGTGTGTGTGTGTGTGTGTGTGTGTGTGTGTGTATGTGTGTGTGGTGTGTGTGTGTGTGTATGTGTGTGCGCGCGCACGAGTGTGTGTGTTTACATTTGAATTTGTAAAAACTATTAATTGTGCGCGTGTCTGTGTTTACATTTGAATTTGTAAAAATCTATCAATTGTAACTTGCTGCATGTGAAAGACTAGGATGAATGAAAGCGCTTTGATTTGTTGTTTTCAAGATGTAGCACTGTATAAATTCCATATAATTATTATTATTATCTGCATTACCATGACTATGGGCGTGTTTGACCTTTATGTGTGCTTGCATGCATGCGTGTGCATGCAGGCACCCGCGCGCGCGTGTGTGTGTGTGTCAAACTTTTATTTTTTTTAATTTTCAGATAGTATATTGAATAAGCAGTGCAGTTGCTTTTTATCATCAAGCCATCTATCTAAAATAGATTATAATAATGATGATAATATATATGCATACATAGAATTTTTTAAAAAACACCTAAACAATGACAGACATTACAAATCAAACAAAAGATAATAATGATATATGCATACATAGAATAAAGAAAACCCTAACAATGTTAAGCCATACAAATCAAACAAAAAAATTGTTTGAAAAAAATATCCACCAGCAACAAACAGACAACAAAACAAAACCAAAGCAAACAGAGTAAAACAAAAAAGGCACTCAACCCCATCCCCCCCCCCCCCCCACATACACAAAAAAGGCACTCAACCCCATCCCTACAAACAACTCAACAAAGCAAACAAAAAGATAATACAGCAAGAACTTGTGTGTGTGTAAAACAATATCTTACGTCAAAACAGCAATCCCATACATATATGATGCACAAACTTAAAAGACACCAAATGGTATTGTCTGAGAGAAAAGAATATTTCACATGAACATTATACCTTAAAGTTTCTTAGGCTTGTATTTCTTTCTGATTATTATCCAATCGCAGTAATAAAAACAGAAACAAACAATAAGAACAATACATTGATCTTATTCTTGGTGAAAGAAATGGGAAGAGCAGGCTAGCCTTTGTTTCTGCTATGTCGTCAGGCTGTGCAGTAGATAATCATTGCTTTCAGTAGGCCAGGATAGCCTAGTGGGGGTTAGAGTCCTTGAGTCCAGGATCTGACAACCCGAGCTCCAGCCACTACTGACCAATCTGTTTACGGGGATTTTTCCCCTGGTATTAACAGTTCAAACTCCACTCCCTTGAAAGTCCATCATGTGAGACTTTTAACCCAGGTATGTGTGCAAACACAACCAAGATGTTGCAGAATATCTTGCCCACGTGAATGTGAATGGGGAAAAAAACAAATTAAAAAGCCACTGTGAACTTTACCACAGTCTGAATTTTTGTAATAATGTTAGCAGCGGTTAGTAAGCTGGACAAAGGTGAAACGAATTAGAAAGCTGAAAAGCTTTAATTCATGATCTTGTATCCTGTTAATGCCATTTTCCAATCACTGTCCAATAGACAAACATCAAAAGAGAGGAGGTGAGTTAAAACCTTTTCTGAACATTAGAGTGTAAGATATCACCCTTACATCTGGAAGGTGGTGATGGCATGTGACATGGAATCCAACCTCACTGCTGTTTCCATTGAAGGAAGGCTGCTAGCCTTGCGTGATGGTGTAGTTAAGCCCCTTTCTTCTTCCTGACCTGAGCACCAAGACCCTAGATAAAGCTTGTCGTGCAAAACGTCGTCAGTGTATGGGCCACCAAAGTCCAGCTCTGCCTTCACAATTTGGGGAATGTCTTTCCCATTAGTTCTACTTCATGCAGTGAGGGAGTTGAAGAATCCCTGTAACGACCTGTTGTTCAAACTGCTTTTCTCAAGGGAAGGGGTTGGATCATTCCTCCATCTTGTATTCCTGACTGGTTGACGTCACTTCCTGTTGTTTAAGGGAAATGCTTTGCTGTGAACTTTGCTTTACTTCTTGCATAATCCTCCTTGTGAGGTATTCGAAAACTTGGAAGGAAAAGAAAGAAATTCATAGGGAAAACTGAATTCAAACAAACATTGGTGGCTTTTGAAAGCCCAGCTTCAGGGACCATTGTACCAGGGATGCTATAAAGTGAAATCTAAGATGTTTTCTCTTTCTCAATCCAGGAGGTTGAAAAAGAGAACAAGAATAGCAAAATCAGTAGAAATAAAATTGCATAACAACACAAACAATGCCAAAAGAAGCAACAAACAAGCATACCAAACCCAGCAAAAATCTAAAACAAGTAAAAAGGACAAGAAAAACTAGTGGAACAAAAGGGGTGTTTTTAGAGTTCATCCTAAATACAGTAAAAACCACAAACAGTAAAAGGAAAGAAAAAATTACAATAAAAGGACAGATAAAATACAATCTTGTAACTGCAGAATGTAAGAGAATGAAATTATTGCAAAACCATTTTGGAGGTTTTATGTATTTCAAAGGAGGAAGAAATGGAGAACACTCACTTCTTTTAGTGCTGTTTCAACCCATTCAGAGGACAGTCCCATTGCTTTGGATAAGGAATGCCCAACCACAGACCTATATAAGAAAAAAGGTAAAATGTATATTAAAAAATATACAAGTGTAAACAAACTTTTCTCAAATACAGTTTTAAAACAAATTAAGCAGAAACCATAATGAGTAACTCAGGATGAAACTGTGACCTGCAGAAAGGCTTTAACTGTGATTTGTTCTGGCCCAAATGTTTTCGTATTCACACACAAAATGTAGAGTTTTCTCTTTCAATCTTAGTTTCCTTACTTCTGAAAGGCTTTTTCCATAGCTTTAAAATGATTTGAAAACAGAAGGAAAACAAAAAAAAGCAAATACACAGACAAATAATGAAACAAAGAAGGAAATTTTAAAAAAGAAAAGAAACACAAAAGAAAACAAGGAAAATGATAACAGAAGACAGGAATGGGGCCCAAACTGCACAAAACTTTTGCCTATCATTCCTTAGACTGAATCTTTACAGTTGTTTCATGTCAGTCTCTATAAGCATGCGGACAAACGTGGAACACATCAGAATACTGAAACAGCTACATTCCCTAATCTTATAACCTGTTAACTTCCTTTACCACTCACTGTCACAAACAGTCAAACAAACATGGAAGGAAGGAAGCTAGCCCTCATTCTGAACATTAGACGTAGAATGTCACCCATTACATCTTGAAGGTGATGATGGCATGTTACATGGAACCCATTCTTGCTGTTTCTATTGAAAGACAACAGCGCGTGATGGTGTAGTTAAGCCCCTTCTTCCTGACCTGAGCACCAAGACCCTAGATAAAGCTTGTCGACCAAAACGTCGTCAGTGTATGGGCCACCAAAGTCCAGTTCTGCCTTCAGAATAGGAAGAATGTCTTTTCCATTAGTTCTACTTCATGCAGTGAGGGAGTTGAAGAATCCCTGTAACGACCTGTTGTTCAAACTGCTTTTCTCAAGGGAAGGGGTTGGATCATTCCCACATCTTATGTGCGTGACTTTCTGACGTCACTTCCTGTGGTTGAATGCAAATGCTGTGTTGTGAACTTTGTTCCACTTCTGGTATAATCCTGCTGGTAGTGACATATTTTAAGTTTGCAAAGAAAGGAATCAGGTTAATGGAGAAACTTTGCTCAAACAAACGCTAGCAGTTTTCTCAGAGCCAAAGTCAAGGCTGATTTTATTGGAAGGGCTGTAAGATTTTTTTTATTCTTTTCTATCGTGGATAATGGAATAAGCACTAAAGAACATTTTTTCATCCAGTTCCTGTGTGTGTGCAGTTTTGTCAATTTTGTCATCCGTTCCCACCAGCACACAATGGCCTACTCTTCCGAAAAGCGAAACAGGATTTAACGTGTGCGCAAGATGTTCTGCGGAGACTTTTGGGGAGAGTGGAGTCTGCACTGATGTTAACTCCAGGGGAAAATATCCCCTTGAACGGGAATCGAATCTGGGTCATTAGATTGCGAGCGCAATGTTCTAACCACTAGGCTATCCTGTCTTAACACTTTCTTTGTCAACCGAAGCAACAGAAAAGAGGGAAAGGAAAAAAAAAAATCGCACATTAAATCATAGAAGAACAAAACAAAACGAAAAAACAACAAATCAAAAAGCAAACCAACCACACTTCGCAAAAGATGGCTGAAAGAAATGAAAAGAGCAAGAAAAATGTCAAAAAGATTCTTTTACTGAGAAAAAAATCTACATGCAGAAAGAAAAGCATTAAAGGTTTAAAAAAAAAAGACAGATTGAATACACTTCACTTTGTTGATACATGAAAGTGAATGATAACATAGCTAACTTTTGGTGGAGGTTTTAGGGATTGGGAGGAGAGAAAAAAAATGAAGAACGCTCATCTCTTTAAGTGTTGTAACTACCCATTCAGTGTTCATCCCGTAGCTTTAAGTAGGGAACACCCAATCACAGACCCATACAATATTATTATGCAGATTTCAAACTACACGTTAAGGTCTGTCACGGGCGATTTTGCATAACCACATTGATCACACACTATCCTGTGGCATTTATCAAGATTCCTGTATCATGTGGCCTCGTATTGTATCATTCATTGAATTGGTTTCTACTGTGTTGAGGGTTGTTTTTTTGTTATTTTGTATCATAATCAAAATGTTTCTCTTTATGTTAAATTCAAACTCTGTCTCCAGTGGCAAGACAAGGTATAAACATCAACTCTTGCCCTTTTTCTTATCTCTTCAGAAGGGAGGTGGAGATGTTTGCCTATCAAACTGTTTCTCTTGTATTCTCTTACATTTGGTGATTGCTTGGTGAATGGGTATAGGCATGGCATCTGCTCCAAGATACCAGTACCCTGACAACCATTTGACTACGTGGGGGCGGGATGGCCTAGTGGATAGAGCCTGGTGCTCGTGATCTGATGGCCCGGAGCCGCCACTGAGACACCCGTTTGATGGGATTTTCCTCCTGGAGTTAACATCAGTAACAACTCCACTCCCCTGAAAGTCCTTGGGATGAGACTGTAAACTGAGTTATTGCATGGAACACGCATGGAATTTCTTGCGCACACGTCAAAACATGCACTGCTTTCGGAAGAATAGGCAACATACATATATATGAAATGTTATAATCTCCCAGGTGACATGCAGACCAGTTTTTTTACTCAATCCTCTTTGTGCATAGATTCGTGCAGTGAATCAGATATTTTGTTTGCATGCTAAAGATGATGCAATGGTGGGTCAGTTCGGAAAAAAACATGAATCATTTATATCATCCAGAGAAGCCAAGGTTTTATCAATATTGTGAGTTCAAACCTGGTAAAGCGTTTGCTGAAATCACATTTTTTGGTAAAGTGCAACCCATTGAAGATATTTTGTTCAATTTTGCAGGTTTTAAGGAAACAGAAAAACCCATGTGTTTGTCTATGTTTCTGGGATTAAACTGATGTGTTCTCTTCATTTGCTCTGTGGGAAATACCTTCTGAATGTGTCCATAAGAATACTGTGCAGAATCTTATTAGGGAGCTTTATCTGTTTGCTTTTAGTATGATCTCTCTCTCCTCTCTCTCTCTCTCTCTCTCTCCTCTCTCTCTCTCCTCTCTCTCTTTGCGACAAAGACAGACTGTAAGATTAGGCTTGGCCTAAAACCTTTATCCTTGTGTATCAAATGTCATTTAATCATTTATTTATTTATTTACTGTCTCTCTCTCTGTCTGTCTGTCTGTCTATCTGTCTGTCTGAGTGCGCACTCATTGGCATACATGTGTATCTGCACTAGTGCAACTGTGAGCGTGTTGGGCCTCTGTGTGTGAATGTGTGTGCGAGAGAGAGAGAGAGAGAGAGAGAGAGACTGTGTGTGTGTGTGTGTGTGTGTGTGTGTGTGTGTGTGTGTATGTGTGTGTGTTGGCATGCATGCATGTCTATAAAGCAGCATCTTACCTATATAAAAAAAAACTCTCAGGTAAACCTGGTTTGAATGCAGCATATGACCAACAACCACATACACGTGTCGCCCAAACTGAAGCCACCAAGCCGTTTGGGTTTTTTGGTTTTTGCTTTTGCCAGGGGTGAAAGGAACGTGGACACTATACTTCCAAGTTTCTTGTTTGTTGTTTTTTATTGATTTCTTTGTACTACCATTCCATCACCGTCCCCAAAAACTAGGAGGTGGAGGATGTCAAGGAGGAGGATGTATTAGCCTCATCCTTTAGTGGAAAAAGAGGAGAGGAAGAGCTGGTCTTTTGACTCTGTTACAATGATGATGTCAGGGAAAGTGTTAAGCGTGGGCTTTATTCTGGCTCTTAGCATGGTCATAATAATAATAATAATGATGATATGATAATAATAATAATAATAATAATAATAATAATAATAATAATAATAATAATAATAATAATAATAACAACAATAATAATAATGAATGGAATTTATATAGCGCTATATCTTGCAAAAAACAAATCAAAGCGCTTGGTAACACTATTTACAGTGAATGTGTCATGCCACATTTTAGCGGGGTATGCTCAAGATTCCTGGTCAGTAAATGACGATGTCCCCGGCGAATTCTATCATATAGTTTAAGGGGGAAGCATGTAGTAAGTAATGACGATGTCACAGGCGAATTCTATCATACTTTAAATGGAAAGGATATATATTTAGTTATAAATGACGCCACTGTTGAATTCTTCCATAGTTTAAGGGGAAAGCATTTAGTTAATAAGGACGTTACCAGCGAATTCTATCATAGTGTAAAGGGAAAGCATACACGTTTAGTTAACAATGATGTCTGGTCGAATTATATCATAGTGTAAAGGGAAAGTATACATGTTTAGTTAATAATGATGTCTGGTCCAATTCTATCATAGTGTAAAGGGAAAGCATACACGTTTAGTTAATAATGAAGTCTGGTCCAATTCTATCATAGTGTAAAGGGAAAGTATACATGTTTAGTTAATAATGATGTCTGGTCTAATTCTATCATAGTATAAAGGGAAAGCATACATATTAAGTTAATAACGATGTTACTGCGAATTCTAATGACGTCTGGTCGAATTCTATCATAGTTTAATGGTAACACATGTACTGTTTTCCCCCATCCACCTGCTAAGATTGCAGTCACCAACTCTACAGTTTTACCCATACAGTGTTAGGGGCTTTTCCAGGGACAGGGGAAGTTTGGGTATTGTGACGTCACCATTGACCCTACTTCTCTTTTCCTCCTTAAGATAGGTTGCCAAAGCACGAACTGCAAACCACAAGACAAACCATTCCTCCCAAGTCTGGCCATTTCTATTGTCTTTGTGACTCTGTCAATCGGGGGAAAAAAAACCGAAAGATTTTCCCCGGGGAATTTCAAGAGTACTCTTTTCACGTTTGCTGTTTCGACTGAGTTTGTATTTGCGCAATATCTTCTCATTGCCATTATTTTGTGTCGTGTTTTCGTGTGTGTTGATGTAAAACGATGTGCTAAGCAGT
>CM054143.1:35528593-35531093 GCA_028751875.1 Rapana venosa
TTTTGTTCAATGTCAATGCCTCTCACTGGGTTTTGAGGCTTTTTTTCAATCAGAAAATTCGTACTTAAGTTTTCTGGAATCATAAAAGGAGACCATGGGCGAGAGGAGAGGAGTGGGCCGGGGGTGGGAGGGTGGAGGGTGGGGGGGGGGCTTTCTCTTTTTACTAAAGAAACTTATTTGATTGTTCAAAGGAGTCAGTGTGTTGAACTTTTAAAAAGAAATTTTGGATCTAGTTGTAGTGTGCTTGGTCAGTTTTACTTAAGTGTGTGTGTGTGTGTGTGTGTGTGTGTGTGTGTGTGTGTGTGTGTGGTGTGTGTGTGTGTGTGTGTGTGTGTGTGTGTGTGTGTGTGTGTGTGTGTGTGTGTGTGTGAGAGAGAGAGAGAGAGAAGACAGAGAGGGGGGGGGTGTATACGTATGTGTGAGGTGTGAGTGTATGTGTGTGTGTTTGTTTGACTGTGTGTGTTTATGGGTGGGGGGGGAGTGTATTATATTTCTGCTGCTATGATGCGGGTTGAGCTATCATCACAAGGGGAAGAAGAAAAAACACACATGAAAAAATGTTTATTCTCATCATCGTCGTCATTGCTGTCATTGTGGTCGTAATCTATCAAAATCACCCTCACAATCATCATTTTCACTATCATCTTCGTCGTCATCATAAAGAGCAGCAGGAATAGCAGCTTAAGTAGTAGTTCTAGGTGTATCTGTAGCAGCAGCAGTAGCAGTAGCAGTCATCGTCGTCGTCATCATCGTCAACGTAACAGTAGAGAGACAGAGCAGAGACAGAGAGAGAGAGAGAGAGAGAGAGAGAGAGAGAGAGAGAGAGAGAGAGAGAGAGAGAGAGAGAGAGAGAGAAAATACGCTCGCGCACACGTGCACATACTTCCAAGACAACTAGACGTAACAACCAAACAGTTTCTGGATACAAGAGGCTTTATTCCAAAACAGTCCGCCTTCGATTTCAGAGAGCAAAGTGGTGAGTTATACCATGAAGTCAGGGTGTTGTCTAAAGGTTAGCGACCCGTCATTTAAATTCTAAGACTGACCAGCACAGCACAGGACATTGGTGTACAGTTTGGTTTTATTTCCATTTTTCAGTGGCTTTTGTTTATGTATTCATATGCACATACACACGCGCGAGCTTGCGCAAGCACATACACATTCACGCACGTAGGTACGCACGCATACACATACAAAGATATCTCTCTCTCTCTCTCTCTCTCTCTCTCTCTCTCTCTCTCTCTCTCTCTCTCTCTCTCTCTCTCTCTATATATATAATATATATATATATATATATATATATATATATACATATATATATATATATATATATATAGGTATAGGTATATATATACATATATTATATATATTATGTAGAGATATATACATCTATACAGAGATATAATTATATACCACATTTGTGAAGGATTGTATGTATGTACACGCACACAAACACAGATACGCGCACACGCACACACATATATACATATGTATAATATATATATATATATAATATATATATATATATATATATTATATATATATATATATATAATATATATATATATATATAGCAACAGCAATAAAAGCAAAAAACCAACACAACGACAGTCACAACAACAATAACAGCAACTACAAAACCAGTACCAACTACAATATCATCAGCAACAAGACTAACAACAGTAGCAACAACAACAACATTAGCAAAAGCAACACAACTATGACAACAACACAACAAGAGCAACAAAAACAAAAACAACACCAGCAATAAATCAAAGTCTTATTTTTTAATGTGTTGCTGTTGTTAGTGTTATTGTTTGAGGGTGGGGGGGGGGAGTTGTGTTGTTAGTTAGCTATCATACCCCCATTCCCCAGTCTAGAGCCAAACATTTTACATTATCAGCAACTACCTATCAGTTAATGTACGAAAAACAGGTATGGCAGCAAAGGAGGGGGGGGGGGGTAGATTTTTTTTTTGGATCACTCCTCCCTCCCCCCCCCCCCCCCCACCCCCACCACTCATCATTCAACCGAATACCTGTTCAACTCAAAATTCGTCTTATACAAAATGATGCGCAGTATAAAAAATAAAAGAGAGGGGCGAGGGAGGGAGGGAAGGAAGGAGGGAGGGAGAGCAGTGGGGGGAGGAGGGGGGAAGAGGGATATTTTGGAGAGACTAGACTGTTCAGGGGAGGACGGGATAGCTCAGTGGTCGGAGCACTCGCTTTCCCCCCCAGCCAAGTTAAGCAGCGTCGAGCGTGGTTACCAGTTGGATGGGTGACTGTTTGCGCGCCTTGGCTTCAGTACACTTCCCCTTAGTTCACCCAGCTGTAAATGGGTACCTGCCCTCTTTAGGGTCAGGGAAGGTAAAGCAGCGAGGGAGAGGAGATGGGCGCCGCCCTCAATATGCTGGCCCTAGAGAAGTGAGGTCCCTGACGCCTCGCTCCGCTACGACCTTATAGGTTATGGGACTCCTTTACCTTTACCTTTTAGACTGTTC
>CM054143.1:35536093-35541093 GCA_028751875.1 Rapana venosa
GATTCTCAATTTAAAAAAAAAAGTTTCTTGGTGTCATGTGTTGCAGGTAGATCTGCCACTTTCTGTGCCACGAGTCATTAACTGCATGCTGATCTCTCACCATCTATGCTATATGCCATTATGTTCAGGCTGGCTTCCCACTTTGTCTGCCGTGTAATGTAAACTGCATGTTTAGGCTATTACTTTCTATGCCACATACCATTACCTGTATGCTGATCCCCATTTTGGGCTAGAAACTTTTCCCCCTTCCATTAGACCATGAGTGGTGGTCTGAGTGCTAGTCTTTCGGATGAGACCAAAAAAACAAGGCCCTTTGTTATACACATAATTATTTAGCTTACGTAAAAGAACCCACGGCAACAAGAGAGTTGTCTCTGGCAAAATTCTGTAGAAAAAAGACACTGATAGGAAAACAAATACAGTTGCAGACAGGGAAAAGAAAAAAAAGGGTGGCGCTGCTCTTGTGGCGACGCACTCTCCCTTGGGGAGAGCAGCCCAAAATTTCATGCAGAGAAATCTGCCGTGATTTAAAGTGGTATAAATAAATAAATACTTCAAAATCGGTCATTCCTTATGCCGTATGCCATTAACGGCAGGCTGATCTCTCGATTTCTCTGCCATGATCTGGGGATTGTGAACTCTCTGACAGAATCCAGAGACACGTTTTTGCTTCTTCCTTGAAGGGCTATATTGCTTTCATTTAGACTTTTTAATCTCTCTTTTTTGTGCTTTTGTTGTAGTGGAGGTTGTTTCTTTCGTTTCTTTTTTCAATATTCTTTGGGGAGCGGGGAGGACTGGGTAGCCTAGTGGATAGAGTGTTGCGCTCGTGATCTGACTGCCCCTGTTCGAACCATCACCGAGGCGCCCGTTTGATGGAATTTTTCGCATGGAGCTTATTTATTTATTCAGTTAGTTAGTTACTGTCTATGTTCATTTATTTATTCTTTTATTTCGAGGATAATGGAATAAGCACTCTTTTTTTTTTACAGTTTGTTAGTTAGTTAGTTAGTTAGTTAGTTAGTTAGTTAGTTAGTTAGTTAGTTAGTTACTTAGCTAGTTAGCTAGTTAGCTAGCTAGTTAGTTAGTCAGTTAGTCAGTTAGTTAGTTAGTTAGTTAGTTAGTTAGTTAGTTAGTTAGTTAGTTAGTTAGTTAGTTAGTTAGTTAGTTAGTTAGTTAGTTAGTTAGTTAGTTAGTTAGTTAGTTAGTTAGTTAGTTAGTTCGTTCGTTCGTTCGTTCGTTCGTTCGTTCGTTCGTTAGTTCGTTCGTTCGTTAGTTAGTTAGTTAGTTGGTTATCTATTTATTTATCTATTTATTTATCTATATTCATTTCTTTATTCTTTTATTTTGAGGACAATGGAATAAGCACTCTTTGCTTTTTTTTTACATCCAGTCCTCGTGTGTATGCAGTTTTGTAAATTTTGTCATCCGCTCCCACCGACATAGGATGGCCTACCCTTCCAAAAAGGGGAACAGGTTTTAACGTGTGCGCAAGATGTTCTGCGCGCGTTCGCACGCGGGACCTCGGTTTATAGTCTCATACGAAGGTTAACAACATCAGTATAGGACTCCACTCCCCGGAAAGTCCTTCAGATGAGACTATAAACCGAGGTCTCGTGTGCGAATGCAGGCAGAACGTCTTGCGCACACAGTTAAATCTTGTTCTACCTTTTGGAAAAGTAGGCCATTGTGTGGTGGTAGGAACCAGTGACAAAACCTGCAAAAACCGCATGCGTACGAAACCATTGACGCTGGGGGCAACAGCAAAGTGAGAGGCTGTATGACCAGTGGCTTTCCCACTCATGGAATTCCACTTTACAGCTTAGTCTTTAGTGATCGACTATGACTCTCTGACTAGGAGGCTTGACTCGCACAGTCCTTAATGTGCTGCAGCCCTGGGGGGCTGGTTGGCCTTTGGAGAACATCTCCAACGCTGACTGTCGTTATGCCCACTTGGCCGAGAGAGTGGGGATGTGCTGTGGGCAAGGCATCTCCACTATAATCAAATTTCTGATCCAGTTTCCAAAACAGCAGCTGCCTCCTCTGCTCTTTTGGAGGTCATCGTCGGACACGACGGACAAACATATACTGGCATCGTGTTTAGACAATAGCCCCGAAGTCGGAACGCTGCTACCTTAATGGTGGGCCAAAAAAATGGTCGCGTACGCACAATCTTACCTACTACTGGTGAACCTCGAAGCTCTCGCCGAAAAAACGGGGAGAAATGTTTTTTGTACTTCTTTTTTTTCATTTTCTTCTCTCTCCATTTTCTTTTTGTGTTTTCTTGTATTGTTGTATGCCCGTTCTTTTTTTGTTCCCAGTGTAGTAGAGTTGTGTTGTTTGTTTGTTTTTTTCTATTTTCCTCTGTTCTTCTTTTTTTGCACCTTTTTTTTCTTTCTGTTGAATTTTGTTTCATTGCCTTCGTTATTCGATTTTTTTTTCTTTCCATCTTCTTTCTTTTCTGTCTTTGTGTTTGTTTGGTGTGTTGTTGGTGTTTTTTTTTATAAATCTCTTTCTTTTATTTGTAGTTGTTTATTTTTGTTCTCTGTACGTTATTTTTTGGTTTCGTTTAGAGGGGGGGAGGGGGGGTTGGCTGTGTATGGTTTTCTGACAGAGGGGATTGGGTAGGGGGTGGGATTGGAGGGGTGGGGGTAACACAGTTTTTGTGGCTTTTTTGTGAAAGGTGACTGTTAGCTCTTTTCTCTTGTTTCTTACTTTACATCTTTTTAGGGGGATTCTTTTCTTTTCTTCTTTTCTTCTTGGTTTCTGTCTTTCTTTTGCTTGTTTGTTTTTTCCTGGGGGGAGGTCTTTTCGTTTTGTTATGGTTTATCTTTTTATCCTATTTTGTTTCATTTTTTTCTGATTTTTTCACATTGTTTTCTCTTTTCGTTTCTCTGTCCCCTTTTTCTTTTTTTTAATGTATGTATTGTGTTCTGTCTGTTTTGTATTTTCTTTCTCTCTTTTTCTTCCTTCCATTACTTGTTCTATTTTGTGTGTGTGTTTGCTACTCGTGTTATTTCTGTCTTTTTTTTTTTGCTTTCTTTTTTTTCTTCCTTGAATTTTTTTATAGAAAAAAAATAGAAAAAAAAGAGACAACGATGTATGGCCACTTGTACGAGAAGAGGGGAGTAAATAGTTTGTTTAATTTAGGACACCTGCTGAGGTGAACAAAGAGAGACAGAGCCAAGGGGGAGGGAAAAGAGAGAGGGAGAAGAGACAGACAGAGACAGACAGACAGATAGACAGGCAGGCAGACGTACAGAGAGAAAGACAGAGGGGATAAAACAGACAGACAGAAAAACAGAGACAAAAAGACAGATACAGACACACCGAGAAACAGAGACAGAGAGACAGACTGACGGACAGATAGACACAGACATACAGAGAAGGAGACAGAGACAGGAAGACTGACGTAAGGAGAGAAGAACAGAGACATATATACAGGCAGACACAGACAGACACAGACAGACAAACAGAACACAGACAGACTGACAGATACAGGCAGAAACACACACACACACTCACTCACACACAGACGCACGCACGCACGCATAGATAAACAAACACCAAACCAAGACACAGACAGAGACTTTGGCTGAGTGTGAACATCCAGAATTCAAGCAATAAATCACATTGTGTCTGTCTTGAAGCAAAGGGATCGGCTTACAAGCTGACCTATTCGGGAAAGCCCTCTTGCGAAGTACAAGGAATTGCAGGAATTGTCTACGAGCCTAAATTATTCCTCGTGTGTGTGTGGGGGGGGGGGGGGGCGGTGGGGATGGGGTGTGTGTGTGGAGGGGGGAGGGCAGTTGGTGGGGGGATGGGTGGGTGTTGGTGGGTGGGTTGGTGGGTGGATGTGTGTGTGTGGAGAGGGGTTGGTTTGATGGTGGGTGGGTTTGATGGGTGGATGGGTGTGTGTGTGGAGGGGGTGTGAGGGTGATGTGGAGGGTGTGCATGTGTGTGTGTGGGGGGGGGGGGGGGTAGTTTAGTGTGGTGTAGTGTGTGGTGTGGTGGTGGTGGTGGTGGTTGGTGTGTGTATGTGTGTGTGTGTTTGTGTGTCTGTGTGTGTGTATTTTGTGTGTAGGTTTGTGTGTGTGTGCATGTTTGTGTCTGTATGTGTTCCTACGTGTGTGCGTGCGCGCGCACATGTATGCGTGTGTTTGTTTCTGTCTGTGCGTAGATGTATGTGCCACTGTATAAAATAATTCTTCGTAGATGATAAGATCTTTTTTTTTCTTCCAAAATGATATATTCAGTGTTCTGAGCCATTATTCATCTTAACTGCATTTCCATCCCAGATCAGCTTAATCCTATTAAGCCAATTCCCCGGGCGTTGAAATCATAACCTGAGGGAACGACAAATGAGATAATCTGTAAAACACATGCATGCACACAAGCGCGCAGGCAAGCGGGTACACCCACGTACATGCATGCATACCCAGACGCATGCAAGCGAAAGGTATGGGGGGGAGGGGGGAGTGAGTGAGAAGCTGAGAAGGACAAAAAAGGAAAGAGAGAAGGGAAGAGAGTTACACACAAAGGCTGAGTGATTGAGAAGGAAAGAGTATGATATGAGATGCGCGCGCGCGGGCATGTACGCGCGCGCACGTACGCCTGAACACACACACATACACACCTCTGTTTTAATTTATGGGTAAAGGTTGTTGTAATAATGTAGTATTTCAGTATGATCATTAAGAAATTTGTTCTTAGATAGATGGCTTGATGGAAAAAAGCAAATGCATTGCTTATTCAATGTACCATCTGGAAATAAAAATTTGACTTGACTTGACGCACACGCACACGCACACGCAGACACACACACACACACACACACACACACACTGCGCGCACGCACACGCACACACACACACACACTTACACACACACCATACACTGCGCGCGCGCACACACATACACACACCATACACACACGCGCGCGCACACTTACACACACACACACTTACACACACACGCGCGCGCACACACACACACACACACAA
>CM054143.1:35558593-35566093 GCA_028751875.1 Rapana venosa
GAGTAGTGTGTGTGTATGTGTGTGTGTTTGTAAGGTGTCTTTTTGTTTCTCTGTCTGTCTGTATTATTGATTTTGTTTATTTGTTAATTTTATTCTTTTATATCGAGGATAATGGAATAAGCACGTATGTGCTTTTTTACATCAGTCCCCGTGTGTATGCGGTTTTGTAAATTTTGTCATCCGTTCTCACCGGCACACAATGGCCTACTCTCTTCTCGCCGGTCTCCCAGCTTCATCTATCCACTCCCTTCAACGTATTCAAAACTCTGCAGCTCGACTAGTCCTCAGAAAGAAAAATTCTGAGCACATTACTCCTCTCTTTCTATCTCTCCACTGGCTGCCTGTGCCACAGAGAGTAAACCATAAGATCAGTACCCTCTGTTACAAATGCCTCCACAAAACAGCACCTTCCTACCTATGTGAATGTCTTCATCTGTACACTCCTTCTCGTTCCCTCCGCTCTGCTGCAGATACCTTGTGCTTAAGAACACCTAGATTCAACCAGTCCACCGTTGGCCGTCGCTCTTTCTCTGTTTCTGGTCCATCGATCTGGAATGACCTCCCTCTCTCCCTCCGCCAAAAGCCTTCTTATGAAGCTTTTAAATCCGGCCTCAAGACTCATTTATTTCAAACCTAAGATTCTCCTCTCTTGTTCCATCTCATTTGTGTCCCTGCCCTCAACAGACAAACCCCCACCACCCTGCCGAAGTGTATAACCTTTATGTGTGTGCGTGTGAATGTATACATTTGAATTTGTAAATACTATTGATTGTAACTGGCTGTATGTGAATGAGTGGGATGAACGAAAGCGTTATGATTTGGGGTTTTTTTTTCAAGATATGGCGCTATATAAATTTCATGTATTATTATTATTATTACTCTTACGAAAAAGGGAACAGGATTTAACATGTGCGCAAGATGTTCTGCGTGCGTTCGCACACGTGCCTCGGTTTATAGTCTCATCTGCTTGCGCGCGCGTGTATGTGTGTGTGTGTGTGTATGCATGTGTATATAAGTGTGTGTGTGTTTGTAAGTGTGTCTGTGTGTTTTTCTGTCTCTCTGTCAGTGTCTGTGTCTGTGTGTGTGTCTGTGTCTCTGCTTACATGTAAGAATAAGCTATCTTATGCCAATAGGAACGTATGGAAAAAAATGTTAAGAATGCATGCACACAGGTGCCCCTGTTTAGAAACCATCCCCAAAGGCAGAATGCGGCTACCTTCATGCTGGGTAAAAACAGTCTCGTGCACAAAATCTTCCCATTGGTGAACCTCAGAGATTTAGCCAGGAACCAAAAAAAAAATAGATACAAAAGACGTAATTCTGACATATTGGAGTAAGATCACCAAACCTAAAAATAATAATAAAGTGAAAAACAAGAAAAAATGTAAAGAACACAGATAGCACAGTGCAAGGAATATGCTAAAAATATATGTACGGAAAAGACATGAAGCATCAAGAACAGAGTAAAAGAAAGAAAGAAAGAAAGAAAGAAAGAAAGAAAGAAAGAAAGAAAGAAAGAAAGAAAAGAAAAGAAAGAATGAAAGAAAGAAAGAAAGAAAGAAAGAAAGAAAGAAAGAAAGAAAGAAAGAAAGAAAAGACAGAAAGAACGAAAGAAAGAGAAAGAAAGAAAGAAACAAACAAACAAACAAAACATACAAAGTATTCATAAAAAAAAACCCAAATCTGAAAAACTATGATCCAGTGATAAGAGAGAGAGAGAGAAAGAGAGAGAGAGAGAGAGAGAGAGAGAGAGAGAGTTTTTTATTTATTCTTTTATATCGAGGATAATGGAATAAGCATTTATGTGCTTTTTTACATCCAGTCCCCGTGTGTATGCGGTTTTGTGAAATCTGTCATCTGTTTCCACCGGCACACAATGGCCTACTCTTACGAAAAGCGGAACGGGATTTAACGTGTGCGCAAGATGTTCTGCGTGCGCTCGCACACGGGACCTCGGTTTAGTCTCATCCGAAGGACTTTTGGGGAGAGTGGAGTCAGCACTGATGTTAACTCCAGAGGAAAGTATCCCATTGAACGGGAATCGAACCCGGGTCGTCAGATTGCGAGCGCAATGTTCTGACCACTAGGCTATCCCGTCTCCCTGAGAGAGAGAGAGAGAGAGAGAGAGAGAGAGAGAGAGAGAGAGAGAGAGAGAGAGAGAGAGAGAGAGAGAGAGAGAGAGAGAGAGAGAGAGAGAGAGAGAGAGAGAGAGACGCTTTGACGCTTTGACGCTTTGACCAATTTATTGTCATTGCCCAAAGTGGCCTATTGACAAGGGGGTTATACACGACTTTCTTTTGTAAATACAAATAAATACAAGAAAAATCACATGATGCATTTAACGTAACGAAAACCAAAAAACCAAAAATGAGCTCTTATGAACGGATACGACTTTAAGCTGTGACGTAAACTCAGTTTCAAAATGAACACAAAGTAATAACAAGGATGAACAATAAAAACCAATAAGCAATAACTAAAATAATGAAAAGAACATTCTAGAATGCTATATTAGACCATCCATTGACATTGTATGTGAAATTTTCAAAAAATATTCTTGCTGGAGACTACAGCGTAATTATAAATGTTTCTTTATGTGTTTCACAAAATGCTGGAGTTTACATAATATAAATGTTACTTTAGTTTAGTCACAAATGTTAAGCTAATTGGAACTTAGCTGTAATTGTCTTAATTTCAGTGCTTCAGCAATAAACTTTGCAACCGATTTGATCACAATATCATCATCGGACGATAAGATAGAAAAAATATCTTGCCTTCGGAAAGCTTCTAGATTGAGAACACCACAGTTTTCACGTGAGAGAGAGAGAGAGAGAGAGAGAGAGAGAGAGAGAGAGAAGAGAGAGAGAGAGAGAGAGAGAGAGAGAGAGAGAGAGAGAGAGAGAGAGAGAGAGAGAGAGGAAGTAGAAAAGAAGACACAGTCGGTGGATTAAATTACTAGAAAAACAACAACAAAAACCAAAGAAAAAAAAATGTTAAGACTTGAAACAGCCTAGCGGAGACAAGAAGATCTTTTTCTCTCTTTTGACAAAAGACATGGCAACCATATCTTTTTTTTCTGTTTCTTTTTCTTTTTCTTTTTCCAGCGGTTTTTTCTCTCTTTTTTTGTTAGGTAAGACAAAATATCTGACAGAAGCTGACGAGCTCTCGTGACAGTCTAATTTTAGAGCTTGGGATGTAGAGAATTGGGGACAGGTGGTGGGGGTTAGGGGGGGGGGGGGGGGGGATAGAGGTGGGATGGGATGGGGGTGGGGTGGGGTGGGGGGGGGACGTTAGGGGGTGTTGGGGAAGGAGGTTTATACAATTTATTTTTTTTTAGAGAATCTGCAGCTGCTGATGTCATTCTCAGAGTGTGGGTTGTTGTGTGTGTTGTGTGTGTGTGTGTGTGTGTGTGTTGTGTGTGTTTTGTGTGGTGTGTGTGTGTGTGGGGTTGTGTGTGTGTGTGTGGTGTGTGTGTGTGTGTGTTGGTGTGTGTGTGGTGTGTGTTGTTGTGTGTTGTGTGTGTTGGTGTGTTTTTTGACTTCAATTTTACGTCTGTTCACTTCTAGTGATATTAGACGAGGGGGTACAAATGGAGGGGTAGATGTCTTGTTTTTAAAAAAAAAAATAATAATAATTAAAAAATTTAAAAAATAAATAAATAAATAAATAAATAAAATAAAATAAAATTAAAAAATTAAAAAAACAACCAAAAATACAACCAAAACCCCCCAAAACCCATGCTTTTACAAAAAAATCATATAAAGAAACTTGGCAATGCAACAGGAATTATAAAAAAAAAAAAACATAAGAACAAGTCATTAACGTTAATGCAACTATAACAAATGTCCTAAGGGACTGCGGTATAGTCCTTTCACAATTTCAAATGCCAGTTTTAAATTATTGAATATGCTGGTAAGGGAATTTTCAGAAAAATGGGGCATAAAAGGGTTTTTTACACTCTGGCAATCAAAAAGTATATGAGTATTGGTGATATTCTCACCACATAGACATTTACCATTTTTGCTGAATTTGGTTATCAATGCATTTAGTTTCAATCTATAAAATAAAAGCAGTAATTCTTCTTGACATAAAAACATTTACACAAGCTTTTGAATGGTTCACGACTGTTAAATTATCGGTTTTAATTGCAGTTCTAGTTAAAAATCTCTCATTTTGCTGATTAGTTTCGGTGATCTTTCTCCATGATTTTTGTTCTAGTAAGCTGTACCCTCTTTTAAGGATAAAGGTACATGCAATTCTATTGCATCCCTTCCATGTTTTGCACCTTTTTTTGCAGCTCTATCTGCCCACTCATTTGGAAAAAATCCAGTGTGTGAAGGCACCCAACAAAAATTCACACTTATGCCCTTTAATGTTAAGAGATGGATGATATGCTTAATTTCTAATATAATTTTCGAAGTTTTCTTATAACATGGGGATTTTAGTGCATACAATACCGACTTAGAATCAACGCAAAGAAGGATTTGGAATATATACAATGGCAAATCAAGAATATAAGTAAGACCCATTAAATATTGCTATTAGTTCTGCTGTAAATATCGAGTGATATTTACCAACATAGTATGATTTTTCAATTTTCAACGCTGGTATAACAAAAGCAAGAACCTGTTTCTTGATTATCTAAACGTGATCCGTCTGTATAAATTTGTAAATGGTCAAAATACTTATGATGAATGTGGGATCGGACATCAGAAACCATTATATTCAAATTGTCATTCTATTTACATTAGACACCTCTATGTCAAAGTGTGCTTTATTCATCTCCCATGATGGCAAGGTAAGATTGTTTCTCGTGTGTCCATGCTGTGTTGATTAACTTCAGAGTTTTGTAAACCCGATCAGACACATATGTACTTATGGGCATTAGAGAGGAAATATATTTTGCTCTTTTAGGAAAATCTAATTCTGATTGTACTTCTATTTCTTCCGAAATAAAGTTTTCAGTTGTTTTGTTCTTAAGCACATATTTAGCACATGCTAGTTCACGGTAATCATCTAAAGGCAAAATGCGACTTCGATATATGTTCCCAGGGCTGAGGCGTGATAAGGCACACCAAGAGCCAGCCTGTATGCTTTGCAGTCTATACTTGTAACTTTTAAGTAAATACTTAGGAGCACTGAAAAATACCTCTTGGCCATACGATAATTTGAACGAATAAGAGAAGTAGCTAAATATTTCAGATTTAATGTGTCTTGGCCCCAGAACTGTTGCTTACCATCTTCAGAAAGTTTAAGCCTTTCTTTGCTTTAGTTAAATTGTGTTCAATATGTGCATTCCAAGTTAGCTTAGAAGTGAGGATGACACCCAAGAACTTTACAGTATCTTTATACTCAATCAGGTCGGTCCCAATTCTAAATGCTGGTAGCTCATCTGGATTACTGCTATTGTTAAAAAGCACAGAGTATGTTTTTTCTGTGGATAAAGTAAATCCATTTTCGAGCAAATAGTTATCGATGTTGTTAAGTTGGTTCTGGTATACCTTTTTAATGTAGTTTAACGATCGTTTTGGTGTGTTTCGTTTCATAGAAACATTCATCCACATGCATATATCATCTGCATATTGCACTAAGACGACTTCCACACGTGTTTTTGTGTGTGTGTGGTGTGTTTTGGTGTGTGAGTGTGTGTGTGTGTGTGTGTGGTGTGTGTGGTGTGTGTGTGTGTGTGTGTGTGTGGTGTGTTGTGTGTGTGTGTGTGTGTGTGTGTGTGTGTGTGTGTGTGTGTTAGTGTGTGTGTGTGTGAATGTGTGTCTGTATGTGTTGTGCATCTGTGTGACTGTTCTGTGTGTGTTTGTGTGTGTGTTGCTTGTGTGTGTTGCTTGTGTGTGTGTGTTGCTTGTGTGAGTGTGTGCAGTGATACTACTATTATCATCGTTCTTATCATTATCTTTTTTCGAGGATATGATGAGCTATGGTATTATCATTATCATTATCTTATTTCGAGGATATGATGAGATATATTGTTATAATCATCTTATTTCGAGGATATGAACAAGTATGATATACAGATTGGATAGACAAGAACACTATGAACGAATATAAAAAAATATCGAGCGGAAGGAGAACAGGATGCAGAGGCGTAAACAGAGGCTGACACGCAAAAGAAGAAGTCAATAAAGAAAGAAACAAAGAACACGTACAACAAAGAATAAAAGAGCCCAACACAAAACTTGCCACAAAGCGTGCATTTTTGTAGACAAAATGAAATGACACCATCTTCCAGATTGTATAAGAGAGAGAGAAAGAGAGAGAGGAGAAGAGAGAGGGAGAGAGAGAGAGGGGGAAAGAGAGGGGGGAGGGAGGGAGAGAGAGAGAGGAGAGAGAGAGAGAGGGGGAGGGAGGGAGAGAGAGAGAGAGAGAGAGAGAGAGAGAGAGAGAACAGACAGACAGACAGAGGAGGGAGAGAGAGAGAGAGAGAGAGGGGGGGGAGAGAGAGAGAGAGAGAGAGAGACGCTTTTTAACGCTTTAACGCTTTAACAATTTATTGTCATTGCCCATCTAGGCCTTTTGACAAGGGAGGTAACACAATTTTTTTGTAAAACAATAAATAGAAGGTTAAATACATAACCAGTACAATTAAGTTTGGTAAAAAAAATAAAGGATCTATCCACTTGTAACAAACTGAATTATAACATTGGCATCTAAGCAGTTACAAATCCTAGTACATAACAAAGAAAAGAAAAAGGAAGAGAGAGTGAGTGAAGAGAGAGAGGAGGGGAGAGAGAGAGAGAGAGAGAGAGAGAGAGAGAGAGAGAGAGAGAGAGAGAGAGAGAGAGAGAAATATGGAATATGATAGAGAAAGGACTGCATTTTAAGAGAGAGAGACAGACAGACAGACAGACAGACATAGATTTTCAAAATTCTAATATATCGAGGATAATGGAATAAGCACTCGTGTGCTTTTTTACATCCTGTCCCCGTGTGTATGCAGTTTTGTAGATTTTGTCATCTGAGATAGACACAGAAAGAGAGAGACAACTCGAACTCGAAAGGTTTATTCACAAAAAGGCCATTGGCCCATACATAAAGGGGATGGGGACGAACTGCTTAGTATTTTAGTGAGAAAAATAAGGAAAGGTACAAAACATAAAATGTTCTTATAATTATAACCACAACCACAACAACAAAACTCAGTTGATAGAGAAAGGACCGCATTTTAAGAGAGAGTAAGAGAAAGAGAAAGAGAGAGAGAGAGACAGACAGACAGACAGACAGATAGAGAGACAGACAGACAGACAGACAGACAGACAGAAATGACTGAGACCAAGAGAGAGAAAGGGGGAGGGGAAAGTAGAGGAGTGTGGGCAAGGCAAAGGAAGTGGACTGAGACAGAAATATGGAGAGACAAACAGAAAGACAGACAGACAAACAGACAGATAGTGATGAAAAAAGGACAAAAAGACAACTCAAAACATAACTATTTTACATGCAAGAAAACAGACCTGCGCGTGTGTGAGGACTATAAATTATATAAAATCACGG
>CM054143.1:35586093-35603593 GCA_028751875.1 Rapana venosa
GTACAAAGGTCACCACAGTGTCAAAGCGTATGTGTACAAAGGTCACCACAGTGTCACAGCGTATGTGTACAAAGGTCACCACAGTGTCACAGCGTATGTGTACAAAGATCACCACAGTGTCACAGCGTTTGTGTACAAAGGTCACCACAGTGTCACAGTGTATGTGTACAAAGATCACCACAGTGTCACAGTGAATGTGTACAAAGGTCACCACAGTGTCACAGTGTATGTGTACAAAGATCACCATAGTGTCACAGTATACGTGTACAAAGATCACCACAGTGTCACAGTGCATATGTACAAAGATCATCACAGTGTCACAGTGTATGTGTACAAAGGTCAGTACAGTGTCACAAGATCACCACAGTGTCTCAGTGAATGTGTACAAAGGTCACCACAGTGTCACAGTGTATGTATACAAAGGTCACCACAGTGTCACAGTGTATGTGTACAAAGGTCACCACAGTGTATGTGTACAAAGGTCACCACAGTGTCACAGTGTACGTGTACAAAGGTCACAACATTGGATCACTGTCACAGAAGAAAGGAGGAATAGGAAACAACAGTGTGAGTCACGATCCACAGAGAGAGAGAGAGAGAGGGAGAGAGAGAGAAAGAAAGAAAGAGAGGGAGAGAGAGAGTGGGGGAGAGAGAGGGGGAGAGAGAGGGAGAGAGAGGGAGAGAGAGAGAGAGAGTGAGAGAGAGAAAGAGAGAGAGAGAAAGAGAGAGAGAGAGAGAGAGAGAGAGAGAGAGAGAGAGAGAGAGAGAGAGAGAGAGAGAGAGAGAGAGAGAGAGAAGAGAGAGGAGAGAGAGAGAGAAGGAGAAGAGAGAGAAGAGAGAGAGGAGAGGAGAGAGAGAGAGAGAGAGAGAGAGAGAGAGAGAGAGAGAGAGAGAGAGAGAGAGAGAGAGAGAGAGAGAGAGAGAGAGAAAGGGGAAGATGAGGAGACAGAGAAGAAGCGACTGTTGATTGGCAAAGAAAGTCAGCAGAAAAGCAACTTTAGAAAGAAAAGAAAAAAAGTTCGTTGTTTTCTTTTTTTGTGTTAGGGGGAGGAGGGGTGAGGGTAGAGGGGATGGTTAGTATGTTTAGGGGGGTTGGTGGGTGAGGAGAGTAGTGGTGGTTGTTGAGAATAGAGAGAGAGGGAGAGTGGTGACGAATGGTAGCATAATGATTGACTGATCTTTTGTTTTGCTGTGTCTGTCTCGTCCTCATTATTTATTTATTTTATTTATACCACTTTAAGTCACGACAGACTTCTCTGCATGAAATTCGGGATGCTCTCCCTGGGGAGAGCACGTCGCCGCCAGAGCAGCGCCACCCTTTTTTTTTTCTCCTGTCTGCAACAGTATTTGTTTCCCTATCAGAATGGCTTTTTTCTACAGAATTTTTGCCAGGGACAACTCTCTTGTTGCCGTGAGTTCTTTTACGTGCGCTAAATAATTATGTGCAGCACTCGGACCTCGGTTTATCGTCTCCTCCGAAAGACTAGCGCCCAGACCACCACTCATGATCTAATGGATGGGGCAAAAATGTTGGGTCCAAACGGGATTCGAACCACCGCACACTTCCGACCCGGACTTTTCGCTTTCTAGACAGGCGCGTTAACGACCTCTAGACCACCGATCCACCGGATTACACAGGAATCCTGACTCAATGTCTGTTTACTGGCTCGCTCTCTCTTTTTCTGCCTGCAGCTCTCTCTCTCTCTGTCTCTCTGTCTCTCTCTGTCTCTCTCTGTCTGTCTCTCTCTGTCTCTGTCTCTGTCTCTCTTCTCTCTCTCTCTCTCTCTCTCTCTCTCTCTCTCCTCTCTCTCTCTCTCTCTCTCTCTCTTTCTCTCTCCATCGTAAGCTGAAATGAATAACTGTCTACATTTTGACAAAGGGGATGTGACAGAAGAAAAGCTCACTGCGAGTATGTTGGTGAGGTTAGGATGAGCGGCTAAAGAACATCACACCCATCCCTCATTGATAATGTATACCCCCCCCCCCACACCACACACACACACATTTTTCTGTCCCCCCCCCCCCCCAAAAAAAAAAGAACCACAGACCAGTGTTGTCTTTTCCAGGAATCGATATGGTAATAGCTTTATTATGATTCAGTGATGTCGATTTTTATTGCCATATACATATATGAATTTTGTATGCAACTCAACTGAGCTCCGTGTCTTTTTGCAGAGATTTAGCAAGTTAAGCAAAACATGATTTTTTGGTTGTTGTTTTTCCAGAAATGTACATAGTTTGTACAGCATTTCTTTGTTTCGGAACTGAAATTGTCAAGCACACAAATTCAACCTACACAACCAGACAGGCCAGAATTTTAGATCAGACAATTATTGTTTTAATGTGTTATGATACTTTGACAAAAAAAATCACTTGAGTGAATTAGCAAACGTTCAAAGTTCTTGTTGACATTAAGCAAGCTTATATCCTGTATATGTAAACGTTATTGTTGGATGCAAATTTTCGTGGCTTAAATTTCTAGAAAGGAAATTAAGAGTTGCATAATATTAAGGAGAATGTTTCCAAGTTCAGGAAGCATGAACGTTATTTCCAAGTCTGGTATTGACGATGGAAGCTGTTCCTTGTAAATTGTTTTCACAGACAAAAAATGACATGACGAAGGGAATGTGTTTAATGAAATTTATTTGTCTACACTGACCAGAGTTTGGGGTTCAAAAAGATATGGGTGAAACGGAGCGCGCATACGCATATTCAGATGCGCGTGTACACACGCACATACGCGCGCACACATACATGCACGCACGCACAGGGGGACGGGATAGCCTAGTGGTTAGAACATTGCGCTCGCAATCTGACGACCCGGGTTCAAATTCCCGTTCAATGGGATATTTTCCTCTGGAGTTAACATCAGTGCAAACCACTCTCCCCAAAAGTCCCTTCGGATGAGACTATAAACCGAGGCCCCGTGTGCGAACACATGCAGAACATCTTGCGCGCACTTTAAATCCTGTTCCGCTTTTCGGAAGAGTAGGCCATTGTGTGCCGGTAGGAACGGATGACAGACTTTACAAAACCGCATACACACGGGGACAAAAGCACATAACTGCTTATTCGAGGATAACACACAACACACACACACACGACACACACACACACACACACACACACACACACACACACCACACACAACAACGCACCACACACACACACACTACCACCATCATCACCACCACCACCACTACTACTACTACTACTACTACAACTACTACTACTACTACTACTACTACTACTACTACCACCACCACCACCACCACCACCGCCGCCGCCGCCACAACCCTCACCCCCTCAATCACGTACAAATCCATCACACTCAATAAAGAAATACTAAAACCAAGTCGCCTACTGCATTTTGAAATATTCACTGCCTCCATCTGAGCATACGCAAAAACACTTCAAAAACAAATGTTTTAAAGATGTATTCGACCCGATTTTGTTTTGGATTTTGTTCAGATTTTCTCGTAGGGGGTGATTTAGATAAACTGGCTCCAAGTATTTGATAGTTTCTGTGTGTTCTATCGAACTTTTATTTTTTTATCCTAAATCATTCTAGCTCATTTGAACACGCGCAAACAAAATTCTTCAACAAGGAAAAGCACTTAAGAACCCTTTCAGGCAGACGCTATAGCCGAGTGGTTAAGACCGTTCGATTTCAATCCCACGGGTCCATGAAATCGTGGGTTCGAATCTCGGCGGCGTCTGGTGAATTAAAGGTGGGTATTGTTACAATCTCCCAAGTCAACTCAAATGCAGGTCTACCAGTGCCTTCTCCCCCAGCCAAGTTAAGCAGCGACGAGCGTGGTTACCACTTGGATGGGTGACCCTTTGTGCGCCTTGGCTTCAGTACAGTTCCCCCAGTTCACCCAGCTGTAAATGGGTACCTGCCCTCTTTAGGGTCAGGGAAGGTAAAGCAGCGAGGGAGAGGAGATGGGCGCCGCCCTCAATATGCGGGCCCTAGAGAAGTGAGGTCTCTGACGCCTCGCTCCCCTACGACCTTATAGGTTATGGGACTCCTTTACCTTTACCTTTACATACACATGCAGAAGAACAAATATGATGATGATGATGATGTATGGAATTTATATAGCGCTGAATCTGCACGTTAAAGATCCTGTAATTCATGTCAGCGTTCTGTGGGCTACAGAAACACGAACGTATCCATCATACATCCCCGAGGTCGGAGTGCGGCTACCTTCATGGTAGGCAAAAACGGTCGCAAACGCAAAATCCCACCATTGGTGAGCCTCAGAGGTCTAGCCGAGGAACAACCCGAGAAAAGAGAAAACAGAGCCCACTGAAGCAATAAAGACAACCAAACTAATGAACGAGATAGAAGAGGAAGAAGAGAAAAGGAAGCTGCTGATACTCTGTTACGCAACCTTACACATCAGAACTGAAAACGAAGTCCTTGGTTTGTTTGTTTTTCTATAGCATATTTCATCACTTTTGATGAGATGGGGAGGGGGGTGTTCGTCAGAATTTTTGTGGCTGTGGTTTCTTCGTTTAGTTGATTTGCTATTTGATACATAGTTATGTCAGTGATTCATGGGGAAAGGCTCACGTGCATTCAGATCAGGAGATTTCCATTTCCACAGCAAATGAGTTGACCCCTGGCCCGTGGGTGTTCAAAACCCTTGGCAGCAATCTTCAGTTCCTCCGGTGCACAGTTGTCGCGCTTTGTTTCCCATCATGCAATCACGCACAGATAAGGAGGACAATCAGGGAGGGTTGCGCGGATGTTAAGAAATGGAAATCATTTATTTTATTTTGGTGGAGAAATGCGTGGTGGCCTGGTGAAATGTTGGAGAAAAAAGAAAATGAAGGAAGAGAAGCAATAAAACGATGTGTGTGTGTGTTTGTTGTTTGTGCTAATGAAGGTGAGACGGAAAAGTGCGAGTGTGAGCTTAACTGCTATTATGTAACCTTGGAGCTGTAATCTTTCAATTTTAACAGTTTGTTTATTGCCTCTTTTATCTTTTTCTTTTTTTAGGGGAGGGGGGGATGGGTCGGTCCTCAGCTAGAGCTCTGAGGTTCACCAATGGTAAGATTCTTACGTTTGCGACCGTTTCTTTGCCCACCATTAAGGTATTCGTACTACGACTTCGGGGACGATGTCTAGATATCACACCAGTTTGCATGCGTTTGTGCTACTCTTCCAAAAAGGAGGAACCGGTGTTAATGTGTGCGCAAGATGTTCCACGTGCGTTCGCGCGCAGGATCTTGGTTTATGGTCTCATCCAAAAGACTTTCGGTGGAGTGGAGTCGGTACTGAAGTTAAACCTGATGGACTGTCATTTGATCGGCCCGAGAGGAGGTGAGGCTGGAAATGTAGTCTATGAAGACTGTGTGCAGGCTGAGGATGAACACGGCAGAGTTTGACCTGACCTGACCTGACCTGACCTGACCAATGTTTCACAGATAGAAAGTTGCACCCGGGAGGAAAGGGATTTGGGGGGAAGCGTGTTTGATTTGAATTGATCTGTCTGTCTGGACAAAAGTGTGTACTGTGTGAACCCCTATACAGCGACATTTGACGCTGGGATGACTGGCTAGAGTGTTAAATAACGTTAGTACATATGTGCATGCACAAAAACTTCATGCACAGATACAATGTAGCTGCACATTCACACAAGTTAAAAATACAAAAACGCAATTTTAAAAAAAAGCATTCGTATGTCTGTGTGCAGGCAATGTTCGTACTTGCGCGTGCACTTCAGATACTTACACTGTTAAGTGCATGTTAGCAAGTTAACAAACACATAAACATGCAGGTGTGAGTATGTTTGCTTACAGGTTTATGTGCCCGCTTTTTTTCTTTGGCAAATACGTATGCAAATACTTATTTGAAGCACACACATACACACACATATATACACACACACGCACACACGCACACATACACACACATTAATCATTAATCTTAACTTTTTCTGTGTCTAGTCCAGACACCCCCATCCCCCCACCCCCACCCCCTCCAAAATAAACACAATGACAATATATCAGAGAACACAGTCAGTGTATGTCTACAAAGGTCAGACCAGTGGCTCACTGTGACAGAAGAAGAGACATATGTCATAACAGGACTCCGAATCCACAGAGTGGGGGAGAGAGAGACTGGACATAAAGATAAAATAATTGTTGGTTGCTTAACTTTGAAACTTAAAAACTTGTTTCCATTCATAGAGGGCAGTAGGATAAACAGCCATTGTTTGGTTTTTTTACATCTATCCCCTCTGGCAAAGAAACAACAAAAACAAAACAAAAAACAAAAAACAAAAAAATACAAAACCCCAAACCAAAAACAAAACAAGCCAAAAACAAAAAAACAAAAAAAAATCCCACCTTCCCACCCACCCACCCACCTCCCACCAAAAAAAAAACACAAAACTAAACAAACAAATCAACAACAACACCTAAAAAAAATCAGCTAACATGACAAATTACCAAATGCACACAGTGTGAAAGAGGCGGATAGACCTGCCAAAAAAGGTGCAAAACATGAACGGGATACAATAGAATTGCATGTGCCTCTATCCTTAAAAGAGGGGTACAGCTTACTAGAACAAAAATCATGGAGACAGGTCGCCGAAACTAATCAGCAAAATGATAGATCTTTAACTAGAACTGCAATTAACACCGATAATTTAACAGTCGTGAACCATTCAAAGGCTTGTGTAAATGTTTTTATGTCAAGAAGAATTACTGCTTTATTTTATAAAATGAAACTAAATGCATTCATAACCAAATTCAGCAAAAATGGTAAATGTCTATGTGGTGAGAATATCACCAATACTCATATACTTTTTGACTGCCAGAGTGTAAAACCTTTCATACCCCATTTTTCTGCAAATTCCCTTACCAGCATATTCAATAATTTAAAACTGGCATTTGAAATTGTGAAAGGCCTTTATCGCAGTCCCTTAGGACATTTGTTATAGTTGCATTAACATTAATGACATGTTTTTATGTTTTTATAATTCCTGTTGCATTGCCAAGTTTCTTTATGTGATTTTTTGTAAAAGCATGGTTGGTGTTTTGAGGGGGGGTTAATTTTATTTTATTTTTTTTAATTTATCTATTTTTTGTTGTTAATAAGACATCCACCCCTCCATTTGTTTCCCCTCGTCTAATATCACTAGAAGTGAACAGACGTAAAATTGAAGTCAACAACAACAGTGTGAAAGATCGGGTGTACACAGTTAGCCTATGATGCTGTCATGCACTGTCCTCCTCTTACCTTTGGTTAGTTCGCAGAACAGTAGCCTCAGGAAATGTTGGTGCGTCCTTTTTTATATTTCGTTACCAGTTGGGTGGTGTGGGGGGGGGGGGGGGTTGGGGGGGGGATTTTTTCTCCGGGGACAAAGACAAATGACAAATTCTTTTATTTCGAAGATAATGAATAAGCACCCATGTGCTTTTTTACATCCAGTCCCCGCCTTACGGATATATATATAAAAGAGAGAGAGAAAGAGAGAGAGAGAGTGTTGTGTGTGTGTGTGTGTGTGTGTGTGTGTGTGTGTGTGTGTGTGTGTGTGTGTGTGTGTGTGTGTGTGTGTGTGTGTGTGTGTGTGTGTGTGTGTGTGTTGTGTTGGGGTGGGTTGGTGTTCGTGTTTTTTGTCCACCTGCTGGACTGGGAGGGGGGGGGGGGTCTTGTTTTGTGTCTGTTTATGTGGGGGTTTTTTGTATGGACGTGGTAGGATATTGAAAGTGAGTGTTGGTGGATGAATTTGAAGGGGTGGGGGAGGGGGGGGAGTGCAAAGAGGGTTGAGGGTAGAATTCTCTATCTCTCACTTCTCTCTCTCTCACTCTCTCTCTCCCCCTCTCTCTCTCTCTCTCTCTCTCTCTCTCTTCTCTCTCTCTCTCTCTCTCTCTCTCTCTCTCTCTCTCTCTCTCTCTGACGTGAAAAAATCAAAATAACGTTATTTATGTTTGCTTGAAATGATTGGTTGTGATTACTAACGATAGTCCCTTCTCAGGGCAAGGGCCGGATGAGAAAAAAGGTACGTCAATAATTACCTGTAACTTTTGGGAATAAAGATTATCAATCAATCAATCCCTCTCTCTCTCTCTCTCTCTCCTCTCTCTCTCTCTCTCTCTGTCCCTCTCTCTCTCTCTCTCTCTCTCTCTCAGCTCTGTCCCTCCCTCCCTCCCCAGGTAGTTTGATTCTTTCAACGCATATTTTTTAAAAATATCTTTATTTTGTTTCTGTTCTTCTGATTCTACATCCTTTCATACTCATGTTAAACCTCCGTAAAAACACATCTCCTGAACAATCAAAACCATTTAGAAACCAACTGAATCCAAATGAATACACGATGAACAGGAAGTGGGGATTGTTTCTTTGAGGGGAGGTAACGCTGCGCAACAAAACTTCGTTGTTTGAAAGATTTTATTCGATTTCTTGCTTTTATTTCAGGTCTCTCTGTTTGTTTATTTGCTTAATTTGATGTGTGATATAGTCTTGTGTCAGCGATGCACGCGAAAGTTTCATGTGCGCGTAAATTACGTAATGTTCAATTTCCAAGCAAATGCTTTGGCCCAAAGACGTGGGTGCTCAAAAACCTTACGAGAAGTAATTTTCCATTCTTTTACTGCAGTATTGTAGCAATTTGTTTTCGATCATGCAATCACACACAGACCGAGGAGGAAATGAGGCAGACACAGATGAAACTGGTGGAATCATTCATTTACAACAACAAAAAGAGAAAAACTCCTGGTCTTGTGAAATGGAACTGGAAAACAAGAACGAATGAACAGAAGCAATAAGATGCTGTATTCATTTGTGCTGATTAGATGAAAGAGAGTGTGAGTGAAAGCCAATATAGCCTAGGGACATTTAGGACATTTAACATTTCGTGGTTTGTGGTTTAAACCTATCAGAGCGTGAAGAAGAAGCTGGTAACCAAGTGCTTCCTGCGTGCATGAGTGTTCGTGTGACGAAGGAGCCTGCTGGCGACCTTCTTCGCGTGTGAATGTTCCATGCGTGTGTATGTGTGTGTGTGTGTGTGTGTGTGTGTGTGTGTGTGTGTGTGTGTGTGTGTGTGTGTGTGTGTGTGTGTGTGTGTGTGGTGTTATTGTTGTTGTTTTTTTGTGGTTTTGTTGTTGTCATTGTTGTTGTTAAATGCAGATTTTCGTGGCTTTTTTTTTAAAGTCATAGCAGATATCTCGAATTTCGGGACAGCGCGTCGCCACAAAAGCAGCGTTTTGTTCTTCTCCTGTCTGCATGCATATTTGTTTCCCTACCAGAGTGGCTTTTTTCTACAAAATTTTGCCGTCGGCAACTCTCTACTGGCAGTGAGGGAGAGAGGGGGGGAGGGGGGGGTAGGTCCGCTAAATATTTTGCACACGGGACCTCGGTTTTCGTCTCAACCGAAAAACTAGCACCCAGTTTTGGAGAACAAACAGGGATCGAACTCAGACTCGGATCTAACTGAGACTTTTCCGCTTTCTATGCGGGAGCTTTACCTCTAGACCACGGACGCACCACTTTAAACTAAGTAGATATTATGAATGAGGAAAAGAATGTGCGTGTTTGTGCAGACAGTGTCTCAACGTATGGGGAGATAAACGTCATGTCCAAGTCTGCTGTCTATAAAAGAATCCTGTTTCAGGAAACTTTTTTTTTACATTCATGTATTGTATGTTAGTCCGTCGTTTTCGACGATGACCTCCAAAACAGCAGAGGAGGCAGCTGCTGTTTCGGAAATTGGGCAGAAATTTGATTATAGTAGAGATGCCTTGCCCACAGTACATCCCCACTCTCTCGGCCAAGTGGGCATAACGACAGTCAGCGTTGGAGGATGTTCTCCAAAGGCCAACCAGCCCCCAGGGCTGCAGCACGATATAAGGACTGTGCGAGTCAAGCCTCCTAGTCAGAGAGTCATAGTCGATCACTAAAGACTAAGCTGTAAAGTGGAATTCCATGAGTGGGAAAGAAAGCCACTGGTCATACTACAGCCTCTCACTTTGCTGCTGTTGCCCCCAGCGTCAATGGTTCAATCAAGAACTGGGATAAAGCCCAGGCGCTGACATAACATTGCATAAGGGAAAGGATACTTCAGGAAGCGTATCAGGTGGAATTTTACTTTTCTGTCCTGTCTGAAGTCAGTGGTTTCTGACAGAAGGGGGGGTGGGTGACGTTGAATTGTGAGGGTGATGGAGGAAAATTATGTGTACTTGTGTTAGTACGTGCGTTGTGGTGTGGCAATGCGTGCACACAAACATATGCTTGCATGCATACGCGCGGGCCAGTGTGTGTGTACACACACACATACACACACACACACACACACACATACACACACACACACAATGAGACTTCGGATGAGACTATAAACCGAGGTCCCGTGTGCGAACGCACACAGAACATCTTGCGCACACGTTAAATCCTGTTCCACTTTTCGTAAGAGTAGGCCATTGTGTGCCGGTGGGAACAGATGACAGAATTCACAAACCGCATACACACGGGGAGTGGATGTAAAAAAACATATAAGTGCTTATTCCATTTTCCTCGAAATAAAAGAATAAAATAAAATTTAAAAATTAACATAAAAACAAAGAACACACACATACACACACACAGAACAAACAAACACACAACACACACACACAGAACAAACAAACACACACAACACACACACACACACAGAACACAACAAGCACACAACACACACACACACACAGAACAAACACACACACACAGAACAAACACACACACACACACACAACACACACACAGAACAAACACACACACACAACACATACACACAGAAACAAACACACATACACACACACACGCGCGCGCGCGCGCGCGCGCGCGCGAGCTCTTACCAAGAAACGAGGGGTAAAAACACAAACATTGGGCTGAAACTCGTTTACATACAACTGGCCCAAGACCAAAGCTTTCTCAGTTATTAATGTTAAGATAACCTTTAAGGCCTATATTACGTGTTGTTATTATTCAATGTTATGTTGGGGTTATCTTCAGCCATGACAAGCTAAGGCCTATATTACATGCTGTTAATTTCAATGTTATGTTGGGGTTATCTTCAGCCATGACAAGCTAAGGCCTATATCACCTGTTGTTATCATTCAATGTTATGTTGAGGTTATCTTCAGCCATGACAAGCTAAGGCCTATATTAAGTGTTGTTTTTATTCAATGTTATGTTGAGGTCATCTTCAGCCATGACAAGCTAAGGCCTATATTAAATGTTGTTATCATTCAATGTTATGTTGAGGTTATATTCAGCCAAGACAAGTTATTAGCTCTTCATTAAGGTAAAAAAAACTCATCTGAAGCTGCAGTATGATTACCAATATGACAAGGTATTTGAAAAGAGTCATACACAAACTTTTCATTCGACGTGTACTTAACGGTCTCACAGTTATTCCCAGGTAGGCTGAGTGAAACAAAGTGCATATTCTGGATCATCCCGAAAGTGTTAAGCTGAGGAACGCACAATTACAACAACAAAATCTGCCATACATCTCGACAATCACCAATCGGAGGCCCTTCTTCTTCTTCTTCTTCTTCTTCTTCGTCGTCGTCGTCGTCGTCGTCGTTGTCGTTGTTGTTGAACGCTCAGACAGTAACTATTGTTGTCTGTCATATGAGCGAAAATGTTTTTTCACTGCCGCTAAGCACCTGACAAGTAAGGCCCTGGACAGCCAACTTTGGCATGGGAGAGAATTATTATATTTTAAGTCTTTCTCGGGGAAAATAAAAAGCAGGAAAGTAGACCAAGAGGGCAGAAAATAGACGAGAAGAGGGAAAGTCCTTCGGATGAGACTATAAACCGAGGCCCCGTGTGCGAACGCATGCAGAACATCTTGCGCACACGTTAAATCCTGTTCCATTTTTCAAAAAAGAGTAGGTCATTGTGTGCCGGTGGGAACAGATGACAAAATTTACAAAACCGCATACACACGGGGACTGGATGTAAAAAAGCAATTGAGTGCTTATTCCATTATCCTAGATATAAAAAAAAGTCATCTGAGTGCTTTGATTTGTTGCTTTATAAGATTCAGCGCTATATAAATTCCATACATTATTATTATCATCATTATTATTATTATTATTAACAGGAAGAAAAAGAACAAGGCAGAAGCAAAGAGAGGGATAGAAGAGAGGGGAATTCCTAGCACAGAATTTCCAGAAGGCGGGGATGCTATTTTTTATACTGACAGGATCCCGGCATTCCCACAGGGGCAAAATCAGAGGTTCTAACCACGTGGCTGAAATTCAATCTCCATACAACAAAGAAACAGTTGTGTCACGTCGTTTAATGTTTTAAAGAAAAAATGCACACCCAAACAAAACCAAAAACAAACTATTTTCACTGAGAGATGAGAATGCTGTCTCACTGATAAAGAAGCATCAGAAATGCATTAGACCGGAGTTTATTTTTGCAGTTATATTTTACTACTCTCTGGATAGTTTATTGCATTCAAATCACTTAATTTTTTTCTGTTCTGTTCTTGTTTCTGAATCTTTTCATGCTCATTTAAAATTCCATGAACATAACTCCTTAACAATCAAAACCGTTTAGAAACCACGACATACAACAACAAAACACAAAAAAACCCATAGGAACACGCGATGAGAAAGAAGGAGGGAGGTGGGGGGGGAGATATTTGTTTTGTTGTTGTTGTTATTTAATTCAGGGGCCACGTCGTGCAATAAAACTGGAGTGAGTTCCCTTCCTTGTTTCAAAGAAGTTATCGCGTTTGTTTGTTTTTAACTTTCGGGTTTCTTGGTTTGTTTGTTTTCGTCAAATTTGATGTTTGATACGTGTTTGTGTCAGTGATGCATGGGGAAGGCTTAAGGTCATTCAAATTATGAGATGTGCACACATATCTCTATATATCTCTTTATATATCTCTACATCTCTCTATATATATCTAGATAGATAGATAGATAGACATACATACATACAGACAGACAGATAGATAGATAGATAGATAGATAGATAGATAGATAGATAGATAGATAGATAGATAGATAGATAGATAGATAGATAGATAGATAGATAGATAGATAATCGTCCATTTTCACCGGCACGAATGGCCTACTATTCCACACAAAAAAGCAGAACGGGTTTTAACGTGTGCCTAAGATCTTCTCCCTGCGTTTCTTACACGGGGCCTCTGTTTATTGTCTCATCCGAAAAGGACTTTCAGGGGAGTGGAGTCAGCACTGATGGTAACTCCTAGAAAAGAAATCCCCTCAAACGGGTGTCTAAGTTACAAGTGCAACGCTATAACCACTACGTTATCCTGCCGCTCCCCCAATCCCCCACCCCCCACCCCTCATCCCCTCATCCCCTAAGCCCCCATCCATCCACTCACCACCCACCTAATTACGAGATTTCGATTTCTAAGCAAACGGTTTGACCCATAGCTGTGGGTGCAGAAAAGCTTGGAAGAAATGTTCAATTCCTTTTGGTGTAGCATTGTCAGCGTGTTGTTTTTCAGCGTGCAATCACGCACAGAGAGACAGAGACAGAGGAGAGGGGAGAGAGAGAGAGAGGGGATGAGAGAGTGAGAGAGAGAGAGAGAGAGAGAGAGGAGAGAGACAGACAGACAGACAGACAGAAGACATAGAGAGAGAGAGTGAGGACGAGGAGATGAGAGAAGAGAGAGAGAGAGAAGGAGAGAGAGAGAGAGAGAGAGAGAGAGAGAGAGAGAGAGAAAAGACACAAAACAGCAATCATCATCATCATCATCATCATCAGTGATGAGGAGGTAAGGATCAGTGGTAAGGAGTATAGAATTATTTCTTTCCGATGATTCAGTTTTGTGTGTGTGTCTTTAGGAGAGAAGGGTTAATGATGATGATGATGATGATGATGATGATGATGATGATGATGATGATGATGATGATGATGATGATGATGGTGATGATGATGATGACGACGACGACGATGACGATGACGATGATGATGATCCTCTCTCTCTGTATTCGGAAATTACTTAATAAGAAGAAAGACTATAATATGCAAAAGCTAGTGCATTTGCCACTCACTTCCCCCCCCAAAAATGACAAAGTATAGTTTAAATAGCTGTTAACGGATACATGGGGGGTGGGGGAAGGGCGGGGGCAGGCGAAGAAGAGAGGAAGAGGGAGGAGAAAACTATGATAAGCGGGAGATGGGGTGGGGGGTGGATAAGGGATAGGGAGAAGGAGGGATGTAGATGCAGATAGCTAACTGGCCAATGATTAATGAGGCAAGGCTGACCCTGCGAATGTTTCACAGACAGAAAATTGCCATGTGGGGGACGAGGGGATTTTCTTTTTCTTTTCTTTTTCTTCTGGAAATATGTTTGATTAGAATCTATCTGTCTGTCTGGCTGGCTGGCTGGCTGGCTGTCCTGTCTAGCTGGTTGGCTGGCTGGCTGTATGGCTGGTTGTCTATCTGGCTGGATAGCTGTCTCTCTGGCTGGCTGTCTGTCTGTCTGTCTCTCTGTCTGTCTGTGTGTCTGGCTGGCTGTCTATTTGTTTTAAACTAGAAGACGTGATTCTCAAGTAGCATGTGGCTCATACTGGACTGTTTGTCTGCTCGTGTGGTGAATGATTCGTCTGTGTTATTGTACAATATATGTGCATATACATGCACGCGGCATATTGACGCATGCAAAAGGATAGACTGACGTACAAAAAAGATAGATATTCACGCGCACGCACACGGGTACACACACACACACGCACACACAAACACACACACACTCACACATACAAACGTACGCACGCACACACACACAAACACACACACGCATATACACACATGAGAGAGAGAGAGAGAGAGGAGGGAGGAGGGAGGAGGGTGGGGAGGAGAGAGAGGAGAGAGAGGGAGGAGAGAGAGAGAGAGAGAGAGAAGAGAGAGAGAGAGAGACAGACAGACAGACAACGACAGACAGATAGAGGGAGAGAGAAGAGAGAGAGAGAGAAGAGAGAGAGAGAAGAGAAGAGAGAGAGAGAGGAGAGAGAGAGAGAGGAGAGAAGAGAGAAGAAAATGAATAAATGGATGAATCTTTATTTTTCAAGGGTAACAGAATATGCATGCGCAATACTTTTTTTTCATCTGGCCCTTAGAGAGAGAGAGAGAGACAGAGACAAAGACGAGAGAGTGAGAGACAGACAGAGAGAGAGAGAGACAAAGAACAGAGACAGAGAGACAGAGAGAGAGAGAGACAGAGAGAGAGAGAAAGGAAAGAGAGACAGACAGACAGAAAGACAGACAGACACAGACAGAGACAGAGACAACAAGACAGAGGACAGAGAAAAGAGAGAGACAGAGAGACAGGCCGACAGACAGACAGACAGACAGACTGACAGATACAAAGTAGAAAAAAAAAGACGGAGAAAGATGGGAGTGAACATTGGTGATAGGGTAAATCATCAACGCTGACTGGTGAGCACACGTTTTCTTCTCTCTCTCTACGGGTCAATATCGTTTAGTCGCTGATGTAAATAGTTATATAAGTGATCGCGTCACTTGATGGTCTGAACGTGATGGGGGTTTCCGCGCCTCGGCTAGAGCTCCGATTGTGTTTACCAGTGGTGAGAGATTTTTTGTTTACGCAACCGATTTTGCCCACCATTAAGGTAGCTGTATTCCATCTCCGGGGTAGATATGTAAAACAATACAACAGTGTGCGTGTGGGCATTTAAAAAGAAATTATTTATCCATTTTTGCCAGCACTCAATGGCCCACTCTTTGGAAAAGCAGAACGGGTTTCAACGTGCGCGCAAGATGTCCTGCACACTGCACCTCGGTTTATAGTCTCATCGAAGGACTTTCGGGGAAGTGGAGTCAGTAATGATGTTAATTGCATGGGAAAACTCCCTCAAACGGGTGCATCGGTGGTAGTTCGAATCAGGGCCATACGATCGTGAGGTCAACACTCTAACCACTAGGCTATCCCGCCCACGTGAGTGAGGATAAAGTGTAGCTTTGCAAATTAAAGGAAATTTTGGCTTCCATTACATGTGGGTTTTTTTCAATTGCATGATGAAATCAATTATTCTATTTTAAATGGGGTTGTTTTTTGGCCAGGCGTGTTGTATGAAATATGACTGCTTTGCGGAAGCAAACTACGCCGCGTCGTATTACTAATGCTTCCATAAGGGGGGACGGGATAGCCTGGTGGTTAGAGTGATGCGCTCGTGCTCTGCTGACCCGGGTTCGAATCTCGTTCCAGAGGATTTTTCCTCTGGAGTTAACATCAGTGCAGACTCCGCTCCCCTCAAAAAGTCCTTCGGATGAGACTATAAACCAAGGTCCCGTGTCCGTACGCACGCAGAACATCTTGCGCACACGTTAAAACCTCTTCTTCTTTTCGGAAGAGTAGGCCATTGTGTGCCAGTGGTAACGGGATGACAAAATTTACAGACTGCATACACACAGGGATGGATGTAAAATAAAATAAAAAAGACAGCAATGAGTGCTTGTTCCATTATCGTCGAAATAATAGAATAGAATAGAAGAATAGAATTCCACACCCCACGTCTGCAATTCGTGTACGGTGTGAGGGGATGGGAGAGGGGGGTCTTAAAATATACGTGCTTAAGTCCCCTCAATAGCTGGGCTTGTATTTCCCCTATCTACTCACCTATATTTTTTTTATTCTCTTTGGTTTAATGTCTATTAACTCCCCCGAAGTCGGAATGCAGTTACCTTCATGGTAGGCAAAAACTGTCGCAATCCCAAAATCTAACAAATATTTATTTATTTATTTTATTCTTTTATATCGAGGAAAATGGAATAAGAACTTATATGTGCTTTTTTTACATCAAGTCCCCGTGTGTATGCGATTTTGTAAATTCTGTCATCTGTTCCCACCGGAACACAATGGCCTACTCTTACGAAAAGCGGAACAGGATTTAACGTCTGCGCAAGATGTTCTGCGTGCGTTCGCACACGAGGCCTCGGTTTAGAGTCTCATCCGAAGGACAAATAGTGAACCGCAGAGTTCATGCTGGGAAACAAAAACAATCAACAACAAACATAAAGACGGGTAAACTTGTATAACAAAACTGTTGACTAATAACGGAGTATACAGGGTCCTAAGAAAAAACTATAGTAACCTTCCCACTGTTGAATGATCCATGACTTCAGCATTGGATGTCTTATGTTGTGGAGATTTGTATTATACACTTTGAATATCCCCCCACGTTGTTAACTCTTAACTATTCCTTTGTTTGTTTACAGTTCCTTTTTTTAAATATGACAGCTTCAAAGTAAAAGCTGGACTAGAATGAACGAGAACATGAGAGCATGTCACTTTGTTGTAGTAGTTTGTATTCCAATCATTTAATCGTAATATTTATATCAACACTTATCTCAATATTTCTTGGAGATGAAAGATTTGCAAAAATGCCTTTTCTGAAAGTGGTGTAGTGTGACGCGCGTGGTGCTGCGTTTGTGTGTGTATGTGTGTGTAAAAGACTTTCAAAAGCCTTTTCTGAATGTGTGTGTGTT
>CM054143.1:35613593-35616093 GCA_028751875.1 Rapana venosa
CTTGCATGCGTGCGTACGCGTGCATGCGTGCGCGCGCGGTGTGTATGTGTTTGTGTGTGTGTGTGTGTGGAAGGGGGCGTGTAAAATGAGCACATGCACATACTTTTGTGTGATATAACAATCTCTCAAACTATGATTAAAGATAATTTGATCAGCTGTAAAGAAGAGGGCTGGGTGAAGAGACACACAGAGACAGAGAGAGAGAGAAAGCTACAGAGACACAGAAAGATTAGGGAAATAGAGAGAGGGAGACAGAGAAACAGAGAGAGAGAGCGGAACAGAGAAAGAGGAGTCTGACTTGCAACAGCAAGATGAAGATAGCTGGTTTCTAGAAGCGAAGATCTACGAGGCAAATTTGACCCGGCAAATGTTTCACCCGCACAAAATTGCACGTGCGGGAAAGGGGAAATAATGTTTAAGAAGCCTGTTTGATTGGAATTTATCTGCCTGACCCCCATCCCCCTTCCACCCCCTTCTTTGCTCTGACTAGAGGAGTACACGTGACCCCAGACACAGAGGGTCGCAGAGGTCGTTTGTGGGAGAGGGGGGGGAGGATGGAGGGGGTCAAGGGGGGAGGGGAAGACGTACTGGAGAGGACTGAGACTTTAGATACTTTCACGTTTGACTTTTTCTTTTTTTTTACCGCTTTGAGTCACGAGATTTCTCTGCGTGAAATTCGGGTTGCTCTCTTCGGGGAGAGCGCGTCGCCACAAGAGCAGCGCCATCCTTCTCTTTTTTTTCTTTTTGGTCTGCAACTGTATTTTTTTCCCTATCAGAGTGGCTTTTTTCTAAGAATTTTGACAGGGACAACTCTCTTGTTGCCGTGGGTTCTTTTTACGTGCGCTGAAAATGTTGCGTCATATATGTCGTTGTGACTGTGATTTCTGCCTTAAGTTGCTGAATTATTTTTTGTTTTACTCTGGCAATGTGCCTTGGACAGATTTGTTTGGGGGGGGGGGGGGGGTCATTCCTCAACTAGAGCTCCGAGGTTTATCGATAGATAGATTTTTGCGTATGTGACTGGTTTTGCCCATTATGAAGGTAACTTCACTTCGACTGCGGGAATGTATGTAAGGTATGTTCGCGTTTCCGTAACCCTCAGAATGCTAACACGAATTACAGCATCATTAACGTGCATATTATTTGATCTCTGCATTTTAATCTTTTATATTGAGGATAATGGAATAAGCACTTATGCGCTTTTTTTTTACATCCAGTCCCCGTGTGTATGCGGTTTTGTAAATTGTCATCTGTTCCCACCGGCACACAATGGCCTACTGTTATGTGCATGTGTCTATGCATGAAAAGAATGAAGGCACTGGCAGGTCTGTACTGTAAGTTGACCTGGGAGATCGTAAAATACCCACCCTTAATTCACCAGACGCTGCCGAGATTCGAACCCGGGACTTCCTGGACCCGTGGGATTGAAGTTAAGCGGTCTGAACCACTCGGCTACAGCGTCCCTTGAACAAGGTTAATGTGAAGGAGTCCATCCCTCGCCAGGTCATCTGTCGCGTGTTGGATCTATTGGTGTCATCCACGCCACAGGCTGTATGTGGTCTTCTCCTGTGTGAAAATAAAAACACAACAAAACAACCAGAGAAACTCTTAACCTGCATCTATTGTGCTGCCGTTAAATACCCGACAAGTCAGGCCCAGCACATCCAACTTTTGGCGTGGAAGAGAATATCTATTTTCTAAGTCTTTCTAGAAAAAAGGCAGGAGAATGGACCAAAGAGAAATTAAAGAAAGAAGGGAGTGACAGAAAGAAAAAACAGACAGAAAGAATCAAAGAGAAGAATAGAAAACAGGAAATTCCTGGCAGAGAATTTCCAGAAGGTGGGGATGCTACTTATACTGACAGGCCTCCGGCATCCCCACGGGGAATGAGGTAGTTAAAAAAAGAAAAGTTAAGCGAGAGTTTGCACACTAGCCCTGACGAGCTTCTTCTTCTTCCTCTTCGAACACTCAGACAGCAACTCTGGGGGCCCTGACATTTAATGCCACGGTACGCAAAGGCCCTGCAGGGGGTTTGAAGAACTTGTCCTTCATCGTCACTTCAGCAGGCCAGGTATCGTCCTTCGGGTTGTGGTGTGCTGGACAGGTCTGGAGCAAGTGTTCCACTGTCGTGGGAGAAGTGCCACAGAGGCACGCCTCAGAATCACTGACAGTGTGGAACTTGGTGAACATGATTGTGATGTCTGAGTCTGCAGTGTCCAGTCCTCAGCCTCACAACGGTTACTTGGTCTTCTCTGGGCAGGAGGTAGTAGTCATCCTGCCTGTTGATAAGTTTAGTGCATTGCTCTGTCCCTCGTTATCCGCCTAGACAGCCATGCCGATCATGCGGTATCTGTTTATCTGGGAAGGTTCTTTCTTCTCAAACCTTTCTAGTGATGGTTTTCTTAATAACATAACAAAGCTACCAACAAACGAACACACACACATAATTATACACACACACATCAGTGCTGACTACACTTCCAAAAAAAAGTCCTTCGTG
>CM054143.1:35623593-35643593 GCA_028751875.1 Rapana venosa
CGCCACTGTTGCTGCTGCTGCTGCTGCTGCTGCTGCTTGCTGCTGCTGCTGCTGCTGCTGCTGTTGCTGCTGCTGCTGCTGCTGTTGCTACTGCTGCTGCTGCTGTTGCTACTGCTGCTGCTGCTGCTGCTACTGCTGCTGATGCTGTTGCCTGCTGCTGCTAGCTGCTGCTGCTGTTGCCACTTCTGCTGCTACTGCGCTTGCTGCTGTGCTGCTGCCTGCTGCTGCTGCTCACTGCTGCTGCTACTGCTGCGCTGTTGCCACTTCTGCTGCTACTGCTGCTGCTGCTGCTCTACTGCTGCTGTCTGCTGCTGACTGCTGCTGCTGCTCTACTGCTGCTGCTGCTGCTGCTACTGCTGCTGTGCACTTCTGCTGCTACTGCTCTGCTGCTAGCTGCTGCTCGTACTGCTGCTGCTGCTACTGCTGCTGCTGCTACTGCTACTGCTGCTGCTGCTGCTACTGCTCGCTACTATGCTGCTGCTGCTGCTACTGCTGCTGCTACTGCTGCTGCTGCTGCTGCTGCTGCTGCTACTGCTGCTGCTGCTGCTACTGCTGTTACTGCTGCTGCTGCTGCTACAGCTGCTGCTGCTACTGCTGCTGCTGCTGCTACTGCTGCTGTTGCCACTTCTGCTGCTACTGCTGCTGTTCCTACTGCTGCTGCTACTGCTGCTGCTGCTGCTGCTACTGCTGCTGTTGCCACTTCTGCTGCTACTGCTGCTGCTGCTGCTCTTACTGCTGCTGCTACTGCTGCTGCTGCTGCTGCTACTGCTGTTGTTGCCACTTCTGCTGCTACTGCTGCTGCTGCTGCTCCTACTGCTGCTGCTGCTGCTGCTGCTGCTGCTACTGCTGCTGTTGCCACTTCTGCTGCTACTGCTGCTGCTGCTGCTGCTCCTACTGCTGCTGCTACTGCTACTGCTGCTGCTTCTCCTACTGCTGCTGCTACTGCTGCTGCTGCTACTGCTGCTGCTGCTGCTGCTGCTACTGCTGCTACTGGTACTGCTGCTGCTGCTGCTACTGCTGCAGCTGCTGCTACTGCTGCTGCTACTGCTGCTACTGCTACTGCTGCTGTGTTGTTTTCATTTTTTGTGAGGAAGGGGGGAGGGGTTGTTGTTTGTTTGATTTTTTTTTTTTTGGGGGGGGGGGTTCAAGAAGGACACATATTTGAATTTTGCTGTCTCTGTCTCTATTGGGGTTTTTTGTTATCGTTGTGTTACTGTTGTATTATCGCAGTTGGTATTGCTACTTCTGCTGCACGTTTTTTTTAGTGGGTGGTTTGGGTTACTGTCTCTGAATCTAAGTGTTTCTTCTTCTCCTTTTTTCTTTTCTTCTTCTTCTTCTTCTTCTTCTCCTTCTCCTTCTTCTTCTTCTTCTTCTCCTTCTTCTTCTTTCCTTCTTCTTCTTCTTCTTCTCATCCTTCTCCTTCCTCTTCTTCTTCTTTGCATTCTTCTTCTTCTTCTTCTGCTTCTTCTTCTTCTCCTTCTTTGCATTCTTCTTCTTCTTCTTCTTCTCCTTCTTCTCCTTCTTCTTTGCATTCTTCTTCTTCTCTTCTTCTTCTTCTTCTCTCTTCTTCTTCTTCTTCTTCTTCTTTCTTCTTCTTCTCCTTCTTCTTCTCCTCCTCTTCTTCTCTTCTCCTCCTTCTTCTTCTTTCTTCTTCTTTTCTTCTCTTCTTCTTCTTCTTCTTCTTCACCTCCTCCTTCTTCTTCTCCTCCTTCTTCTTCTTCTTCTTCTTCTTCTTCTTCTCCTTCTTCTTTGCATTATTCTTTCCTTCTTCTTCTTTTTCTTCTCCTTCTTCTTTGCATTCTTCTTCTTCTCCTTCTTCTTTGCATTCTTCTTCTTCTCCTTCTTCTTTGCATTCTTCTTGTTTACATTTTTCTTCTTCTAATTTGAACACTCAGAGAACAACTGTTGTTGTCTGTTATGATTATGAGCGTGTTTTAAACAGATGGAGAAGAAAAGCTGCCACCGTTATACACACAGCCCTGGGTAGTTGTGCAAATAGTGTACATCACTTTGCTTTTCTTGCTTTGCATTGCCTTGCCTTGTCTTTGCTTTGCTTTGCCTTGCTGTGCCTTGCTTTTCTTTACCTTACCTTGCCATGCCTTGCCTTTCTTTGCCTTGCTTTGCCTTGCCTTGCCTTGCTTTGCCTTGCCTTGCCTTGCCTTTCCTTGCCTTGCTTTGTCTTGTCTTGCCTTACACTCTCAGACGGCTTCAAAGGTCATCCCACTAAATGCAACTCAGACTGTCAGGGCAAAAACTGCTTTTACATAACCAATGAAAACAAAATAGCACCTAGTTTTTATCACTTTTCTTTATTTTTCAAAAACAAATTCTATCAAAAATGTACCCAAAAATATTTTTGTCAATTTTGTTATTTTAGTCATGTTTTATTTACAAAGCAAGAACTTGAGCAGAATCGTAATTTGAGTTTTTTGACCAAACAATTTTCTTTCAAAATGAAAAGTAATATTTCCTTTCAGACACCAGACTGCAAGCCAAACAAGTTTCTGTTTTCTTTCTGCTAGCTGCAAAGGCCGAGGGTCAAGAAGCTGTACCGACATATATCGATATATGCCATACACACGGAGATGTGAATCAAAATATATTTGATCATTTGAATAATAACATACGGAAGGAAATGCTGTATAGGCGCACAGAAGACATAACTCAGCGATAAATTTCTGGCTTACTAAAAAGGGGAGGGAATCAGTTTCCCCACCAGAAGGCATAACTATGCCATAAATTCCTGGCTAACTGAAAAAAATGAAGGGAATCAATCAGAGAACTTGTCCTGTCCGTAATGACGGAGGAGAGATAAAGAAAGGGTGGACGACCTTTCTAGAGGAAATGTCTTCAGACCCGAGAGTCCTGTATTTTTCATGGTGCAGAGAGGATACTCTGAGTCATAGTTGTATCAGGGTGGGTGAATGGGATTGCGCTGCCCCATTAGATTCTGGGACGTCTTCTGCACACTAAAAACTATGTGAGGCTTTGATCCATTTTCCTGCGCCACATTTGACCCGTTTCAATATGGCAGTCTAGGTAAAATCAAACTACTGATCGCTTTGCAATGAGTAGAGAAGAGGAATATGCAAGAGAGAAGAGGAGGGGATTTTTTGGAAAAGTTCTTTTCATACTTTTGAGTATGAAAGAGAGAAAAAAGAAAAAAGGTGGACAAATTCTTGTCTGGTAAGATTTTAAAACGCTGTAAGAAAAAAAAATGGTTGTGGCATCATTGAAAGGATAAAGATCCCAACTCTGTGAACTGTAAGGATTCCACTGTAATGGGTTACGATCAATACACTATAATAGTAGATAGCAACAATGCTATTCAAGGAAACCTGTAATCACTCTTTCCCCCCCCCCCCCCACTCCCACCAAAAAAACCAGTTGTGATGACTTACGTAGTATCTCATAAAAATGGAGTGTAAGTACCAAAAGGATGTAAACATCCAATGATTGTTTATTTTCTTTTCAAGGACATAGCACAGATATCCAGAAGGTGGGAATGCTCTTGATACTGACAGGCCCTCTGATATATCCCCACGAGGAATAACAGGTATTGAAACAACCTGTGTAAGTTCCCCAAAAGACGTGAATATTCCATTATTGTCTCTCTTTTTAAACGGAGCAAATCAATCAGATATAGACAAATTTTGCCCTGATCATTGTGACAGATGAGGGATGGAGGAAGGAGGGAGGACCTTTCCATATGAAATGTAGTCAGACCCTAGGTGCATGCACACATTCATTCATCATGGCGCGAAGGTCAGCCCTCGTGTAACGGATTATGTTTATATGGAGATGAATAGGTAGGACTGTGGTGCGACATTACTTTCTGATTCATCTTGTGAGAAAGATGTAAATGAATTTTTTGGTACTGTCGGCAAACTTTCCTGTGCTACCTTAAAAGAGCAAACCGTTCAAAAACTATGTGAACATGAAGGCGGTGGGACGGTTAAGACGTTCGCCTGCCTTACAAGTAAACTGTGAGGCTCTGGGTTTGATTCTCAGCTTTGCCTGCTCTTCCCAGTTCGTCATGAAATTTGAACACACACACGCGCACGCACGAACGAGCTCACTCCCATGCATGCACGCAAGCGCGCACACGCACACACACACACACACACACACACACACACACGTTTGAAAACCTCTCTCAAACACACACACACACACAACACACACACATACATGTTCCAAAACTTCTCTCTCTCTCTCTCTTCTCTCTCTCTCTCTCTCTCTCTCTCTCTCTCTCTCTTCTCTCTCTCTCTCTCTCTCTCACACACACACACACACACACACACACATACACACACACGTTCGAACCCTCTCTCTCCCTCTCTCTCTCTCTCTCTCTCTCTCTCTCTCTCTCTCTTTCTCTCCCTCTCTCTCTCTGTCTCTCTCTCTCTCTCTCTCTCACACACACACACACACACACACACACACACATACACACACACACACACACACATTCGAAAACCTCTCTCTCACTCACTCACTCACTCTCACTCACTCTCTCTCTCTCTCTCTCTCTCTCTCTCTCTCTCTCTCTCTCTCTCTCTCTCTCCGCTGTTGCGTGCTTCTTTCAGATGAGGAGTCAGTTTCCGTCTTATTTCGCGTACGCGAGTGGAGAAGCTTCGTTCAAATTAACTTTGCTGATGTCCTCTGCAAGACATAACGATATTTGGAACCTGTCTCACTTCCTTCACAAAGCCTTCAAGCTGAGAGAAATTGCAACATCATAGTTCATTATTATGACTCTCATATTGTTGATTGTATGTTTGTTTTTAATGTTTCTGATGATTTGGGGGGTTTTGTTCATTTTCCCCTTCATTATGGGCTATGGCCTAATGAATAAACATCCGAATCCGATTCCGAATCCGAATCCGAATATCTCTCTCTCTCTCTCTCTCTCTCTCTCTCTCTCTCTCTCTCTCTCTCTCATGGTGGTTATGGTGTTATGTTCATTCTGCTTGTAAAAGGCCAAGGCCTATACATTAAATCCCTCCGAGTCTCTCTCACTCTCTCTCTGTCTCTCTCTCTTCTCTCTCTCTCTCTCTCTCTCTCTCTCTCTCTCTCTCTCTCTCTTTCTTTCTTTCTTCCTTTCTCTCTCTCTCTCTCTCTCTCTCTCTCTCTCTCTCTCTCTCTCTCTCTCTCTCTCTCTCTCTCTCTCATGGTGATTATGGTGTTATGTTCATTCTGCTTGTAAAAGGTCAAGGCCTATACATTAATCTCATCCTCTCTCTCTCTCTCTCTCTCTCTCTCCTCTCTCTCTCTCTCTCTCTCTCTCTCTCTCTCTCTCTCTCTTCTCTTCTGTGATGTGTGTGTGTGTGTGTGTGGTGTGTGTGTGTGTGTGTGTGTGTGTGTGTGTGTGTGTGTGTGTGTGTGTGTGTGTGTGTGTGTGTGTGTGTGTGTGTGTGTGTTGTGGTGCAGCGTGTAACGTAAACAGCTGACTTCCTGGTTGTTACCAGGAACATCATGGCCAGACCTTTCCCTTGATGATTCCATAAGCTAATCCTTCAGGGATGCGGGATTTAGCATCGTGACAGTTGCTTCAAAGGGGTAGATGGGGGTGGGGAGGGGGCGCGGTTGTTATTTCGTATGTGTGTGGGAGAGTGGTGGTGTGGCTGGAGGGGGAGGGGGGCAGGGGAGGGGGGGGAGGGGGGAGTGCGTGTGTGGAGAGAGAGGTTTTGAGGGTGTTACTTTCTTTCTTTGAGGTAGGGTAGGTAACTAAGGTTTTGTTTGTTTTGTTTTGTTTGTTTGGTTTTTTGGTTGGTTAGTTGGCTGGTTGATTTTTTGGTTGGTTTTTCTTGTTTGTTTGGTTGGGTTGTTTTTATTTTGTTTTGTGTTGTTATTGTCGGGTTTGTTTTGTTTGGTTGGGGTTTTTTTGGGGGGTGGTTAAGAATCTTTTTTGTAAATGCTTGGTTGATGGTACTTCTTGTTCTATATGATGATGCCGTATGCATAGCAGACCAATTTCTTGTTTTCTGGTTGTTGTTTTTTTAGCCCAGTTTGGTATTACTTTTGTTTTGTACAGGCTTATTTAAGACGGGTCATGTACTACGCTTTGTTGAGAGAAAAAAACCACCTAAACTAATAATTCCTTGATGATAGAAAATTTCACATAATTTGATTGTCGTATATGTACTCTGTTGGACTGAATTTAAAACTTTTTTTTAATTTCGTCTTTCTTTTGTGCCTGTTTGTAGCCTCAGTCCACTTTTTTCATCTTGAGAATCCCTAAGGCTGTCAGATTCCCAATCTCCCTTGTAGGGATGCTGGGGGAGCCTGTCAATATAAATAGCATCCCCACCTTCTGGAAATTCTGTCCGAGGAATTCCCTCTTTTTTAATCCCTCTCTCCGTTTCTGCCTTGCTCTTCCTGTCATCTCCTTCTTGTCTACTTTCTGCCTTCTAGGTCCACTCTCCTGTGGGGGAGGGTGGGGGGTGGAGGGGGGTTCAGAAAGACTTCAAAGATAACAATTATCTCCCGTGCTGATATCGGATGCGCTGGGCCTAACTTGTCAGGTGCTTAACGGCAGCAGTGCAAAGCGTTTCAGCTCTTTATGACAGACAACAACAGCTGCTGTATGAGTGTTCGATGAAGAAGGAGAATATTCCTAATCCACAGAATGCTATGGTAAGCTAAGAGACTAGGACTGTGTCAGTGAGGTATGTATTTGGGGGCGTATGCATGGGTCGTGATTTAAGCAAAGATTTGTTTTTTATATCGAGGATAATGGAATAAGCACCTATGTGCTTTTTTACATCTAGTCCCCGTGTGTATGCAGTTTTGTCAATTCTGTCATCTGTTCCCCCCGGCACACAATGGCCTACTCTTATGAAAAGCGGAACAGGATTTAACGTGTACGCAAGATGTTCTGCGTGTGTGTTCGCACACAGGGGCCTCGGTTTATAGTCTCATCCGAAGGACTTTTGGGGAGAGTGGAGTCTGCACTGATGTTAACTCCAGGGGAAAATATCCCCTTGAACGGGAATCGAACCCTGGTAGTCAGATTGCGAGCGCAATGTTCTAACCACTAGGCTATCCCCGCCCCCACCCCCTCCCTGCTTTATACTATCTCTCAATTCTTTTTAACCTGACATCCAAAACTCCCCTTTTTTTTTTTTTAATAACTCTCTCGCCATTCATACAGACATACTTCAGCTTCTGGGAACTTTTTTTATATTCTCTTTAATGGAGAATGGAAGGTTTCGTGCTAGAAGTTAAGGACAGTGTCGCGGATAAAGACATCTCCTACATGCTATTTTAAAGCAGAACAACATGTTATTGTTGGCCTTTGCACTTTGGCTGCACGCACAAAATCAGATGACAGATCTGTAGACCACGGCCACAAAAGCTTAACAGTTTTAACATCAAGCCCTTGCACTAACGTGGGCCTAATGGGCAGAAATAAATCCCCTTCAACGAGCAGAGAGAGAGAGGGAGAGAGAGGGGGGAGAGGAGAGAGAGAGAGAGAGAAGAGAGAGAGAGGAGAGAGAGAGAGAGAAGGAGAGAGAGAGAGGAGAGAGAAGAGAGGAGAGAGAGAAAGAAGAGAGGAGGGGAGAGGAGAGAGAGAGAGAGAGAGGAGGAGAGAGAGGAGAAGAGAGAGGAAGAGGAGGAGAGAGAGAGAGGGAGAGAGAGAGAGGAGGAGAGAGAGAGGAGAGAGAGAGAGAGAGAGAGAGAGAGAGGAGAGAGAGAAGAGGAGAGAAGAGGGAGAGAGAGAGAGAGAGAGAGAGAGAGAGGAGAGAGAGAGAGGAGAGGAGAGAGAGAGAGAGAGGAGAGAGAAGAGAGAGAGAGAGAGGAGAGAGAGAGAGAGGAGAGAGAGAGGAGAGAGAGAGGAGGGAGGAGGAGAGAGAGAGAGAGAGAGGAAGAGAGAGGAGAGAGAGAGAGAGAAGAGAGGAGAGAGAGGAGAGAGAGAGGGAGAGAGAGAGAGGAAGAGAGGAGAGAGAGAGAGAGAGAGAGGGAAGGAGAGAGAGAGAGTGAGAGAGGGGGGGGAGAGAAGGAGAGAAGAGAGAGTGAAGAGATAGAGTAAAGAAGAGAGAGAGAGGAGAGGGAGAAGATGGATGTGAGAGGAGAATGAGGAGGAGGAGAGAGGGTGAAATGTACGTGTTGTGGAAATGGTTTTATCGAGATTAGATTGTTAAGGAATGGTCGAATAAGTGAATAGAGAGATGGAGACATCTTTAAGAATGCTTGTCTATGGTTTAGTGAAACTAGAAGTGCCTTTCCTTGTTTGACAAGGATTATCCAGATTCCAATCATGATTTTAAATTTGTATGTCTCCACCAACATTGTTGTTGTTACGACTGTTGTTGTTTAGTTGAGCTCTTGGGGATGAGTGTGTTAAAATCCTTTTTTGAAAGTAATTCAACGATGTTTTGATCTAGATTTTGTCAGATTTTTCATTGTTTGTGTGTGGGTGGTGGTGGTGGTGTAATGCTGGTGGTGGTACAAAATCCTTTGAGGACAAGTCATCTACCGCGTTATTGTTCTAGATGGCCCTCAAACATTGTTTACAAAGGGAGGGAGGTGAGGGTCCGATCCAATCCAATCGCATTATTTATAGTCCCCCTGACCACAGAGACCATTGTTTTCCATATACTGGACTTTGGTTTACGGTTTCATCCACTGAACCTCCCCCGTGGGGATGCCAGGGGCCTGTCAGTATAAACAGTATCCCCATATTTCCATTCTGGAAATAATTTGCAACGAATTCTGTCTTTTCTATCCCTCCCTTTGTTTCTGCCTCGTTCTTTTTCTTCCTTCTTGTTTATTTTCTGGGTTTTGGGGTCTATTGTTCAACCCTTTTTTTTTTTCAAGAAAGACTTAAAACATAACGATTTTCTTTCAGCCGTGCGCTGGGCCTGACTTGTCAGGCGCTTAACGGCAGCGCATGGCATTTTCACTCATGAATGTGACAGACAACTTAAGTTGCTGTTTGAGCGTTCAACGAAGAAGAAGAAGAAGAAGAATCCCACCAATTAGGTGGCAGCATTCCAAATAGGATGATTTCTAAAGACGACATTAGTTTGCATGCGGTTTTTTAAAAATTATTTTGTCATCCTTTCTTACCGGCACCCAATGGTCTACTTTTTTGAAAGGCGGAACAAGTTTTAACAGTGAGGCGCAAGATATTCCCTATACTTTTGCATACGGGACTTCGACTTATAGTCACATCCATATAAAAGTTTTGATACTGATGTTAAACTCCAGGGGAAAATTCCGTGGAACAGGTGCCTCAATGGTGGTTCGAACCCAGGCCATCAGGTCACGAGCTTAACGCTCTAACCACCAGGCTGTCCCGTCCCCCCAGTGCCAGTGCTAACTCAAGAGGAAAAAACACTACCTTGAATGGACACACCCACGGAGATTTGAACGGATTGTCAATTACCATCAGATTTCTAGTTTGATGTACTGACAACTAGGTTACCTCCTCCTTCGCCACCCCCCCCCCTCCCCCTTCCATGTAGTAAAGATATATATCCCATAACGATATCGGAGAAAAAAAACTGTTAAACAACCCCTTTGCTATTCATCTCACGCAGAATAATATTTAAAAAACACCTGAATAATCTAACCTGACTGTTATCAAGTATTGGACATGACACATCAATTTACCCCTACCTGTAACGTTGATAATAAACAACGCGCGTGCAGAGCGTGTCTGTGTATGTGTGCTCAAAAGAACACTACAAAGTGCGTCGCCGGTGGCCATTATTTACATACAGCAGCTGATTGGCTAAAATTGTTATCCTTTCAGCCGCTGCGCATGCTCAACATGCCGTCATCGAGAATTAATGGCTGGCGTGTCAGTTTCAGCCTACAAGGTTAGTCATCCTCTGTCCTGTCTTTGTATAATTAAACAAGCCATTACCCGTTCGTGCTTTTAGAAGTATTTGTTAAGAGCCATATCGTTTTATAATTACAACCATGTTGAGGCATATTTGAAAGGAATTGGTTTGAAACTGTACACTGTAGGTGTGCTATCATAGGTCTGACGTTTTAGCCACTGAACAGTTTAGATCTTAGGTGTGGGGAATTTTCTCGTCAATTTTCCTGTCATCTTTCCCATCAACTTCACCATTAGCTTTACCTATGACTTCCCCATCAATTTTATCAGTAACGTTCCTGTCAACTTCATCAATAACTTTCCCATCAAGTTTATCATTGCCTTCTCCATCAACATTTTCAGTAACCTCCCCATCCTATCATCTTTTCTATCAGCTTTTTCATCTCGTCCATTAACTTTTTCTTCAGCATATTTAATTTTTTCACAAAGCTTTTCATGGACTGTTCCATCAGCGTTTTTCATCAACTATTTGATCAATTTTCGATCCACTTTTTCATCATCTATTTCCATTTTTTCATCAGCTTTTCTTTCATCGAATTTCCCATCAACTTTTCCATCATCTTTGTAATTCTTTTTTTAAGTCATTTGCTTGGCAACTTTTCTAACCACTTTAAGGGAAATCGGTTCGACTACCTTCTCAAGTAGACCAGAGATAGTCGTTAGGTCTCCAATCAGCCTACCCCACGTATGCAAGTACGACCACGAATACAAATACTTATCTAGGGATAAAAGTCAGATAAATTTGTGTTGTTTACATGCCACACTGAAAAACAATATAAAAAAAGACATTTATCACAGTAAGTAATAGAATTCAATCCGAAAAGGAAAAAACACAACAACAAAAACAAAACACACACACACATTATCCTCGAAATAAAAGAATACATCAATAATGAATAAATACACACGCGCGCACTCACGTACGCACGCACACACAACACACAACACAACACAACACAACACACACACGCGCGCGCGCGCACACATGCACAACAGACGTACACACATGTCCATGCACAAATTACCATAACATGTTCTACATTAAGTAGTATCAACTATGTTTTATTGAAATCAGTGCACTCAGTAAAAGAACAAGTACGTCTCTGCGTTGCTACAAGTGTCTCATGCACTTGGTCCCGCTCAGTACAAGTGTTCTCTCTCTCTCTCTCTCTCTCTCTCTCTCTCTCTCTCTCTCTCTCTCTCTCTCTCTCTCTCTCTCTCCTCCCTTCCCTCCCTCTCTCTCTCTCTCCCTCTCTCTCTCTCACTCTCTCTCTCTCTCTTTCTCTCTCTCTCTCTCTTCTCTCTCTCTCTCTCTCTCTCTCTCTCTCTCTCTCTCTCTCTCTCTCTCTCTCTCTCCTCCTCTCTCTCTCCCCCTCTCTCTCAGTGAGCCAGACACTTTCTGGAAGGGTAAGCCATCTCGTGATGGTATGAACAGATGACATTTTTTTTAAAGCGCGTGCACACAGGTGTCGCGTTTAGACACCATCCCCGAAGTCGTTATGCGGCTACCTTCATGGTGGCTATAAACGGTTACATATCATTCAAAATCTCACCATTGGGGAAGGTCGGAGCTCTATCCCAGGAACAGGGAAAACAAATTTAAATAACGTCTGTGTGGCTCTCCTGTAACACTGACCCTCCTGGTTTGAACGTCGTAAATGGCTAGCGCCCTGAAACAAAAGGAAACAAAATAACTTGTTTAAATCTTGATGATTTAATCCGTATTTAGCTACTAAGTTGTGATCCCAACTTTTAACCACTCAACTCAACTGTTTCCATCGCCTTTGTTGTCGTCGGAAGAAGCTCCACGTAATGCCACCACGGTTCACCATCTCTCTCTGTTTCTGCTGAGTTCTACCATCTCCTGTACGCCCTCCTCCCAGACCCCTGATCTCAGCGATGTTGGCAATATAGGATGTTGGTGGTCTGCCTCTTTTCCCTCTGCCCTCAACCTTACCTTGGAGAACTGCCGAGGTAAAATTTGTGTCTGTGTGTTTCTGTTTGCATGACCAACTTATTTCAATCCACGCTTATCAATTTTAGCCAGCATCTTGTGCTTGCACTGAGAGTTCACCAAGAATGCTTTCATTAATTTTGTTCTTCTGTCTGATATTCGACTCTTAAAAGTTTCCTGTAGCACAACATTTCGGCTGCGTTTATGTTGTCGCTAACGATGTGGAAACCCTCAATTTAGCGGGACTGTAAACAGCATGATTGGGATCAATCAGAACATGTAGCTGTAGGCCTTGTCGCCTTGTTCACATGAACAAACAACAAAGCCTTAAGCCAAAGCCAATAAAATTTTAACTTTAAGCAGCAAGCCTTGGCGTAAATGTGGGCGTAATGGTGGGGAATGGGGGAGAAGAGGGGGAGAAACAGGCGTAACGAGCGAATAAAAAACAGAAGACAGAGACAAGGGGATGTCTGTTTAACGAGGGTAAACAAGGAAGAAGATAACAGCACAAAGAAGAGGTCAGAGGCAGGTTACAGACATTGTTTTTGCCCCTTTCTAATTTTCTGGCTGGATTTGAAGATTGTTCTGCTGGCTTTGTTGAACTAGGTTTCTTTCTTAAAGTCTTTTTCCCCCTTGTCTTTCTGTCTTTTGTGTGTGTTTCTTTTGCTTTATTTTGTTTGCTTGCTGTCTTAAGTCACTCCGTTCGGTGCTTGACCCTGTATTGCGCAGGCAAACATACTCTCCACGTGAGTCAGTTCGTAGGCAGCGCGCACAGATGCATTGCACAGGCATGTTTGCGATGTCTCTACTACTGCTACTGCTACTACTTCTGCTGCTACTGCTGCTGCTGATATTACTACTACTACTACCACTACTACTTCTACCACTACTGCTGCTTCTGCTGCTGCTACTGCTTCTGCTACTGCTGCTGCTGCTGCTACTACTACTACTACTACTACTACTACTACTACTACTGCTGCTGCTGCTGCTTCAACTACGACTACTGCTGCTGTTGCTGCTGCTGCTGCTACTACTACTACTACTGCTGCTGCTTTTGCTGCTGTTGCTGCTGCTGCTGCTGCTGCTGCTGCTGCTGCTGCTGCTGCTGCTGCTGCTACTACTACTACTTTTGCCACTACTACTACTACTACTATTACCACTTCTGCTACTACTACTACTACTACTATTACTACTACTGCTACTACTACTACTACTTCTACCACTGCTACTGCTGCTACTACTACTGCTACTACTTCTACCACTGCTGCTGCTGCTGCTGCTGCTGCTGCTGCTGCTGCTGCTGCTTCTACTACTACTACTACTACTACTACTACTACTACTACTACCTCGGGGGCGGCAATAACGATGACTATACTGCCTTCTTCTTGCTCTTGATATATTTTATTTGTTTGTTCTTTTGGTGTTTTTCCTCTTCTTCCTGTTCCTTTAATCCTTTCCTTTCCATCTTCGTCTCCTTATGATAACTTTTCAAACATACTACTTGTGCTTTAATGTTGACTTTGCCCTTTTTTCTTCTGTTTACTTAAGGACTGGATGAAATATGTTATTTTTACTTATATATGCTTTATCTTTTACGCTCGGTGATAACTCATAAGTTGTATTTTGTCATTACGTTTACCCAAAACTCACCCTGATCATTTCAGAGCTTGTGCTCAGCACTCTGCTGGTGAGGCTGGGGGGGGTAATAGTGGGGACATTTTTTTTAGGATAAAACAGACCCATAACAGAGCTTTTACTGTGAACAGCCAAAACTGAGAGGGGGGGGGGGAGAGTAGAGATGGAGAGAGAGGGGAGAGGAGAGAGAGAGGGAGGGGAGGGAGAGAGAGAAAGGGGAGAGAGGAGAGAGACAGAGCGAGGGAGGGAGAGGGAGAGAGAGGAGATAGATGGAAGGAGTGAGAGAGAGAGAGAAGAAGAAGAAGAAGAAGAAGAAGAGAAGAAGAAGAAGAAAGAAGAAGAAACAGACAAACAAACAAACATTAGGATATGGGGCGAAGAAGGAGAAGAAGAAAGAAAGAAAGAAAGAAAGAAAGAAAGACAGACAGACAGAAAGTGAAGACAGAAAGAAAGAAAGAAAGATCAGGATGACAGAGATGGAGAGACCTTGGGGAGGACGAAGATTCAAAGAGGGTGAGCACACAGACCTGAAGACACGCCATTATTCAGCATGACAATTTCTCCACCATCAAACAACACTTTTTCCTCCAGCAAACACAGCAGTGCAGAAAAAGCATCTCCCTCCACCCTCTCTTCCATCACCCTGCGTGTACCATATACCCGTCTTGTGAACACTTGTTGTGGGTACAGAGTGCAGAAATCACTCAGTACATGTCTGGCTCGTTTGTCAGGACAGCCAAAGCCAGGGAAGCAAAAATTGGCACCGCCAGATAGTGGGAAAGACTGATGGTTTTCTACCAGAAAAATGGGATCAGTATTGCACCATTTTAGAGGGAGTGGAGTCTTGAGGTCTTACCTGAAAAGACTGATGATTTTGTAAGAGAGATGTGGCATCCCAAAGAAATGGTATTAATATTGCACCATTTTAAGAGGAGTCTCAAGGTTTTACCTGGAAAGACTAATGATTTTGTACGAAAGATGTGGCATCCCAAGGAAATGGTATTAGTATTGCACCATTTTAGATAGGAGTCTTAAGGTCTTACCTGAAAAGACTGATGATTTTGTAAGAGAGATGTGGCATCGGGAAGAAATGGTATTAGTATTGCAACATTTTAGAATAAAGTCTTTTAGGTCTTAAGCAAGCCGGTTGTTTTATGTACGTCACTTCAGTATGATATGTGAGCCAAGATCCATCATACTCATTTTTTGCCTGTGGTCAACTTGGATGGTTGAAATAATTTTTACTTGGACGAGGTTTTTCTTTGTTTTTATACTATGAGATCTGAAGTTCACCAATGGTGAAATTTTGCATGTGCGATAGTTTTTGTCTAACTTTAGGGTAGCCATATTCCGCCTTCGGGGCTGGTGTTTAAACATAACACCTGTGTGCTTGTATTGTGTTTTTTTAATTTTGGCATCTGTTTCTACCAGCACAGAATAACGTACTCCTCCAAAAGGCAAAATGGGTTTTCAACATGCGTGCAAAGTGTTCTACTCGCGTTCTCTTTGTGTGTCTACACAGGCAGAAGATCAAATTTGCTCGTTAAGATCTTGCACTTCATGTCTGTGTTTGTCTGGTTACTGAAACATGAACATACACAGCATGCATTCCGTACAGAACAAAGATGAGCCGCTTTGAAGTTTGGAATATGTCAGCTGAGGCCAGCATTCAGAGTTAAAAGGACAGGTAATATTGTTCTTGACAATTGCCTACAAGTTTGATTTACAGTTCTTAGTATTGCTTTTTATGTGAGCCAAACTTCAAACTGAATATAAGTAAGAAATGAGAGAGATAGAGAGACAGAGACAGAGAGAGAGAGAGAACTCTGAACTCTGAATGTGTTTACTATGTACATTGGCCTTAGGTCACAATACACGGGGATTGGGGGAAGGAGGAGAATCAACAGTCTGGTATGTAAAGTACCATAGTACATGGAAGAAGAAAAAAAAACAACAAACAAAACCAACTAAACAAACAAACCAACAACCGATTCATGTGAATCATGACCGCAATGATCATGTCTTGGACTATGAACTTGATAAACAATGCAGAGAGAGAGAGAGAGAGAGAGAGAGAGAGAGAGAGAGAGAGAGAGAGAGAAGAGAGAGAGAGAGAGAGAGAGAGAGAGAGAGAGAGAGAGGAAGAGGTAAGGGAGGGAGAGAGGGAGGGAGAGAGAGGATTGGGTTGTTTTGTTCTTTTAAAATTAAAAAAGGGATGACAAAATTGAGGGTTAGAGGAATGGGTGCAAAGAAGGATTCATAAACAGGAAAAAGAGATGAAACTTTGTTCATTTTACATCAGGCATAGTGCTGGGGGGAAAAAAACAACATCGCTCATTTTCTCTCTTCCATCTTAGCGTGTCTAACAGCAGCATCTCTCAGACTCTTGTTGGTACAGTGTGCGGACATCGCTCAGTACATGTCTGGCTCGTTTGTCAGCCTGGGAGGCAAAAGTTGGCACCGTCAGATACTGGAAAGACCGATGGTGTTCTGTATTAGCTGTAGCACCTGAAGGCAGGGAGCGGTATCAGTATCACCGCGGTTGTTCAAATCTTACTGGCCTGGTTGTTTTAAACGTTACTATGATGTATGGGACAGGATAGCCTAGCGGTCAGAGCACTCACTCTTCCCAAGTTAAGGTTTATCAGTGATGGGCGTGGTTACCTCTTAGATGGGTGACCGTTCGTGCATCTCGGAGTCAATACTCTCGCCCCAGTTCACCCAGCTCTAAATGGGTACCTGCCGTCTTTAGGGTCAGAAAAGATTTAAAGCAGCGAGGGAGAGGGGATTGGCGCTGCCCTCAAAATGCTGGCCCCTAGAGAAGCTGAGGTCTCTGATATCTCAATCACTAACGACCACATAGTTTATGGGAACACCTTTACCTTAGTTATGATGTATTGGCCAAGATCTATCACACATCACTTGCTTGTAGTAAACTTTGGTTGTTTAAGTAAATGGTTTTCTGCAGAGATGTATCATGTACATACCTGGTCTTAGTATGACCTCATTTTGTATGGAGTCTTCATATCTAAATAAACACGTCAGTGCGGTATATGGGCCAAGATGCACCATGTACCATTTGTTTGTGGTCAGATTTGGCTGTTGACATTGGTGTCTGATCATCTTTTAATTTCTGGTGATCTTACGGCCCTGGTTTTAGCCACCACCCAGATGCCTGTTTAAGAGGATTTTTCCCCTGGATATGATATCATTATCAGTGTCGACTCCACTCCCCACAAAGCCTTTCGGTTGAAACTTTAAACCAAGGTTTCATGTGCAAACGCACACAAAACATCTTGCGCGCATATTAAAAATACCATTGTGTGCCTGTGGGAACCGATATTATTTTACCAAACCAAATACACACGGTGACTTGATGTAAAACGAAGCACCTGAGTGCTAATTCATTATCCTCAAAATAAAAGAATTGAAATATATCAATATGATTTGAAACATATCAAATGAAAAAAAGAAATCTTAGAGCCACATAGATCGGGTCGAACAAAGGCGAGGCCACAGAATGAAGTGATTTTACCTTGCCCACTTTTCTTCTTTTTCTAATTATATGAATAGTACGGAATAGCTCAGTGGTCAGAGCACTCGCTTCCCCTCAGCCAAGTTAAGCAGCGTTGAGCGTGGTTACCAGTTGGATGGGTGACCGTTTGCGCGCCTTGGCTTCAGTACAGTTCCCCCAGTTCACCCAGCTGTAAATGGGTACCTGCCCTCTTTAGGGTCAGGGAAGGTAAAGCAGCGAGGGAGAGGAGATGGGCGCCGCCCTCAATATGCTGGCCCTAGAGAAGTGAGGTCTCTGACGCCTCGCTCCCCTACGACCTTATAGGTTATGGGACTCCTTTACCTTTACCCTTTACCTTTATGAATAGTCCAGAACCAGAATTTCCCGCCCTCTCTGCCATCCATCATTTACCCCCCATACTACCTAACGACCTGTTGGTACTCAGTACAGTGTGTGCATCACTCACCACATGTCTGGACACTGTGTCAGCCAGGGAAGTGACTGCTGGCACCGCTAGGTGACGGAAAGATTGATGGTTTCCTGCAGGAGTTACGCCATGTGAAGGAATGGGATCAGCTGCAGCATCTGTTCACTTCCAAGTCTGCAGAGGTTACTGGCCTGGCTGCTATTTTATACATGTCAGCTTGGAGGGAGGAGGAGGGGGAACAGTATAGCCTAGTGGTTAAAGTGATGCGCTCGCCAATTGACGGCCCTCAATTGAGCTAGGGTTCGAGTCACCACCAAGACGCTCGTTCAAGGGGGATTTTCTCCCTGGAGTTGACTTTAGTACTGACTCCATTTCCTCCTGGTGAACGTTAAGTCACTGGGGGTGCCAAGAGAGATGAAGACACAGAAGGAAGTTATACAACATGTCAACTTTGACATTTTTCAAGATTCCAAAACCTGATGCAGAGGTAGTACTCTTTCTCCCGTCCATCACTAGCCAGTAGGGGTGTTGTTTTCCTATCTCGGCTACAGCTCAGAGGTTTACCACACCAATGAGGAGATTTTACGTGTGTGAGACCGTTTACCCGCCATTAATTAAGGTAGCTGCATTCCGACTTCGGCGATGCTATCTAAACACCAGCATACATACGATATTGAAATTTTGTCATCTGTTCTTACCAGCGCGAACTGGCTTACTCCTCTACCAGATGGAACGGGTTTCTTTAACGTGTGCGCAATTGTTCTGTTAGCGTTCTCACTTGGCACGTCGGTTTATAGTCTTATCCGAGGACTTTCAGGGGAGTGGGGCCGGCACTGATGTTAACTCCAGGGGGAGAAAACTCCTTCAAACGGGTGAGTTGGCAGTGGCTCGAAGTCGGGCCGTCAGATCACATGCTCAGCGCTCTAACCACTAGGCTGTCCCACCCCCATGAGCCCGTATGATATCTGTCTTACAGACGCTTGTTGGTATAGTGTACAAAATCGCTCAGTACATGTCTGGCTCGTTTGTCAGCCAGGAAAGCAAAAGTTGGCACCGTCAGATAGTGGAAAGACTGATGATGATAATGATGTGGGAGATGTGGTATGTGAAAGAAATAGTATCCTTATCATGTCTATCTAACTCATCTAGTAGTGAATGGATACTATTCCAAGGAAATAGTACCAGTATCACCTTCTCAAGTCTAGAGTTTACCGTAGGACTTGGCCTGGTTGTTTTTAAATGTCAGAATGATGATGTACGGAACAAGATTCACCACACCCTGTTTGGTTGTGATCAGTCTAGAGTGTTTATTTCATGGGTGGGGTTACGGGAAGTATTGGGTTTAATTTTCAGTGGCTTGCTGGTTTTATACCACGCATCGAGGGACGGAGTGGTTAAGACCGTTTACTTTAATCCTGTGGGTCCCTGTAGTCGTGGTTTCGAATCTCAGGTACTTCTGGTGAATTAAGGATGGGGATATTTACGATCATCCAGGTCAACTTAAAGTGCAGACCTACCAGTGCCTTAATTCCTGTCGTGTATACACTCCTGCAGAAGATCAAATATGCATGTTAGAATTCCCGTAATGAATGTCAGCGTGTGTTTGGTGACGGAAACAGGAACATACCCACAGACATCCCTGAAGTCGGAATGCCGGTGCTACCTTCATGGTGGGCTTTTTTTGCATAGGCTAAAGCTCACCTTTGATGAATCTCGGAACTGTAGCCAAGGACTGAAAACAATCCACTTCACGTTGCTGGATAGCGATGTGGTCAGTCTTGTTGCTGCTGTTGCTAATAGACTGTATGATGGATGTTACTGGACAGAGTTGAATGATGCACGCAAGACTTGACAAGTAGAGAAAGTGTTCTTCCTTCCACTAGTAAGACAGCTACAACTTACTTTCACTTGAAGATCAGATATGGTAAAGCGTTTCTGTTACAGCTTTGACTTTTCGGAACTTTGAAACAGTGGTACGTTGGGTATCCTCACCTCACACAGGTTGTCTACCCCAAGATAGTACCAACATGTCATTTTGTTGAAAAGAAGAGTTTCAATACTGTTAGTTGCTGTGTATTTACATTCTAGATTCTGTAGAATGAATGCTGAAGCATAATAACGCTGAATCATGTGCTTTATTATTATTATTAATTCCCAAACAAACATTAGCTAAAATGCATACACCTACAAATTTACTGCTAAGTGTAAAATCTCCGTCACATGTTAAGACAGGAAAGCCATGCTGCTCCATGATTCCACTGATTGTTGTGGTGTTTTTGCCTTCCTAGGCTAGAGCTTCAATGTTCACCAATGGTGATATTTTGCGTATGCAGACGTTCTTTCCCACCATGAAGGTAGCCGCATTCCGACTTCGGGGATGAAGTCTTAACACGCCACCAGTGTGCATGTTTATTTTAATTTTATCATCCGTTCCTGCCCTCAAGCAATGTCCTACTTTTTCCAAAGGCGGACCGGGTTTTTAAAGTGCGTGCAAGGTGCTCTGCATGTTGTTTGCACACGGGGTATTGGTTTATAGTTTCATCTTTTGGGGGAGTGGAGTGTTACTAAAGTTAAATCCCGATGGAAAATCCCTGTCAACGGTTGCCTGGGTGGTGGC
>CM054143.1:35648593-35656093 GCA_028751875.1 Rapana venosa
CTGAGCCACCCCGTCCCCATCTGATCTATAGGGGGGAAAAAGAACAGAAGGGGGACAAAATGAAGAGAAATTCCGAAAACAAATAGAACCCTTGCCACCTCCACACAAGTTTGATTATTTGATCATTATCATATTAATCAAAAATATGTAAAAGAGGAACAGAAAGAAGATAAAATGTAGAGAGCAGAAAAGAAAAAGAAGACAAAAAAGAACGGAAAAAAAATCACTGTGAATTGTGTGAGCTTGTTTTCGGCCTTTTAGTCTAAAGTGGCTTTTGGGGAATAAAAGCTAAAGGAACAATGACCATTGATCGTTGATTATTTTTGAATGTTTGTTTGTTTATCTAAAAGGGCAAAATGAAATAGATCAGTCTAACCTCGCTAGAGTCTCTCTCTCTCTCTCTCTCTCTCTCTCTCTCTCTCTCTCTCTCTCTCTCTCTCTCTCTCTCTCTCTCTCTCTCTCTCTCTCCTCTCTCTCTCTCTCTGTCTTCATGCATGGTAATGCAAAGACTCAAGCATGCATTTTTTTCTAAAACAATACTAAAATGCAACATTTTAATGCTCGCGCACACACACCAAAGTATTCACAATTTAATATGTATAGAAATTCCAAAAAGCTTTCACACAGGTATAAACAGCACCCGCGCGCACGCACGCGCGCGTGCACACACACACACACACACACACACACATCATAGCCATTATGCAGACACCTGTAAAAGGTATGTATGACTTCATTTTTTTTTATTCCACGGTATTTTCTCTAGCCTACATTATAATTATGATGACTTTTTGTAAGCTGATGAAATGCAAAATCGTCAAATTTCTCAGTTTTGCCCGTATTTCATGAAACTGTAATCTCTTTTCTTTCACAAATAACTACATTTTCCCTTGAGCCTTCACTCGTATTCTTTAAAGTGGATGTAAAAGTTGTTAAATTGCCTTGCTTTTTTTTTCGGAAGGGGGGGGGGATATTCTTCTAACAAAGTTGCTGCTTCCATGCTGGTCACTTAATTTTCAGAGTCTATTGGCATTGATAGTATTCTAAAGTCAATTGCCGTTATGTTTATTCTCCTGTTGAATAAATTTGTTATCCTCTATACCCAAGACGTGGTGTAAAAAAACACCTCAATCTTGTATCTTAACCATCATCCACTTCAACTCCATCTGACTTCTCTCCTCTGACGGAAACGGAAACTGACATGACAGTGCTGGAGAGTCAGGATCCACAGAATGAATGACTATGAAGAGGGGAGAGGGGGTGGGGGAGGGCAGGGAGGGGGGGGGGGAAGAAGAGGCAAAAACAAAGTTTCTGCAAAAGATTAAGAAGTGTATGTATGAACGGAAAGGGGTTATGGGATAATAACTGATGGAAGGGAGGAGATGTGGAAAAAAGTTTCTGCAAAAGCTTATGAAACATTGGAGAGCGGGGAAAGTATGAGCGAGTGTGTGAGGCAATAGTTTATCCGTGTTGTACACGTCACCATGATGCATGGAGGTGAACTTGTTTCACACCATTTACTGTTCTGGTCGTTAGAGTCCGTTCCCGTGGATGTGCCTACAAGGGAGCCTTTTTCTGTCTGTCTGTCTGCTTGTCTGTCTGTCTGTCTGTCTGCTTGTCTGTCTGTCTTTCTGCCTGTCTGTCTCTCTGCTTATCTGTCTGTCTGTCTGCCTGTCTGTATGTATGTCTGTCTGCCTGTCTGTCTGATTGTCTGTCTGCCTGTCTGTCTGCTTGTCTCCCTGTCTGTCTGTCTGTCTGTCTGTATGTCTTTCTGTCTATCTGCTTGTCTGTCTGGCTGTCTGTATGTCTGTGAGCTCTCTCTCTCTCTCTCTCCTCTCTCCTCTCTCTCTCTCTCTCTCTCTCTTCTCTCTCTGTCTATCTATCTATCTATCTATCTCTTCCTCTCTCTGTCTCTCTCTCTCTCTCTCTCTCCTCTCTCTCTCTCTCTCTCTCTCTCTCTCTCTCTCCTCTCTCTCTCTCTCTCTCTCTCTCTCTCTCCCTCTCTGTAGTCCCTAATCAGGGCAAGGGGTGGATGAAATTTTTAAAAAGTATGTGAATGATTACCTTTAGTTCTTGAAAAATAAAGATCATTTATTTATCCATTCTCTCTGAATGGGCCATAAATATATCAGTACTTTTCTGTAACCATTAGAAATAGATTATCAGAGATTCTCTGTCTCTTCTCTCTCTCTCTCTCTCTCTCTTCTCTCTCTCTCATCCTCTCTCTCTCTTTCTCTCTCTCTATGTCTCTCTCTCTCTCTCTCTCTCTCTCTCTCTCTCTCTCTCCTCTCCCATAGCTTGTCTCATTATCTCACTCACTGACTCACTGTCCATTCTTCTTCCTTTTTTTCTCTTAAGGTAGAAGTGACCAACCAAAAGTAAAGAATGGAACAAGTACATGGCGGAGTCAGGAAGCTGCACTGGCTGTGAAACAGGACAGACATACAGACAGGGGACGGGATAGCTCAGTGGTCAGAGCGCTCGCTTTCCCCCAGCCAAGGTTAAGCAGCGTCGAGCGTGGTTACCACTTGGATGGGTGACCGTTTGCGCGCTTTAGCTTCAGTACAGTTTCCCCAGTTCCCCCAGCTGTAAATGGGTACCTGCCTCTTTAGGGTCAGGGAAGGTAAAGCAGGGAGGGAGAGGAGATGGGCGCCGCCCTCAATATGCTGGCTCCTAGAGAAGCTGAGGTCTCTGACCCCTCGCTCCCCCACGACCACACAGGTTATGGGACACCTTTTACTTTGAGACAGGAAAAGACAGGAGGTGAGGGGAGGTTGAGGAAACCAAATGTTGACCAGTCAGGGGTAAGACACAAGTGTCACAGACTTCTGCATTCTGTTCCTTAAGGCCAGGCTGGTTTTCAGTCATGACACACGAGACCTTTGCTGTCTTTTTCAGATTAATTTATTTGTCATCACAAGACAGGAGAAGAAACAAAGACACAGCACAAGACAGGAGAGGAAACGAAGTTTAAAGAAATGTTAATATTGAATTTTCCATAAGCTGTTTCGTGTTATGATTGATTACAGTAAACTATGCTTTACACAAACCAAAATAAAAGATGAGGCCAATGTTTGAGATAAAGGAACAAGACTTTGATTTTGCGTTACATTCTCTTTCTGATTAAATCTTGAATTATGAAAAAGGAGGTTAGCTTGTTATATGGAAATTGACCAAAATACATCACCATTGCATTTTTTTTCTTTGCGCCATTTTCAGTGCGATAAACGATGCATGGAAGATTTATGTTGAATATTGAAATCTGCAATGGCAGACGCTATAGCCGAGTGGTTAAGACCGTTCGATTTCAATCTTATGGGTCCATGAAGCTGTGGGTTCCAATCTCGACGGCTTCTGGTGAATCAAAAGTGGGGTGAATTTGTAACAATCTCCCAGGTCATCTTCAAGTAAAGACCTGCCAGTGCCTTAATTCCCTTCGTGTATATACACATATGCAGAAGATCAAATATGCACGTTTAAGATACTATAATTCGTGTCAGCGTTCGATGGGTTACGGGAACATAAACATACCCAGCATACATCCCCGAAGTCAGAATGCAGCTACCTTCATAGTGGGCAACAAAAAAATTTGCATAGGCAAAATCTTTCCTTTGGTTAACCTCGGAGCTCTACCCGAGGAACGAAGAAAGAAAAGAAAAGAAATCTGCTACAAGTCTGTCATGGTGACCTTGGTGATTGAGGGTGTATCAACACAGCGCTCAAAATCATCCTTTTAAAATCCCCAAAATTTACAAAACCGCATACACACGGGGACTGGATGTAAAAAAAAAAAAGCACATAAGTGCTTATTCCATTATCCTCGATATAAAAGAATAAATAATACAAGATTTAATAATAATAATAATAATAATAATAATAATAATAATAATAATAATAATAATAATAAAAATACCGTTCTCTTTCAAAACAGGGCCTAGAGATAGCGCGCCGGCCTAGAAAGCAGGAAGTGCCGGTTCCACATCTGCTTGTGCCCGAACTCCCCTCCTCCCTCCTCCCTCCCCCCCCCCCCCCCCCCCCCTCTTCCCATCAAAAGACCTTGACTGATGGTTTGGGAGTTAGTCGTTCAGACGAGACAACAAACCAAGGCTCCGTGTCCAACACGCATTCTCAGAGCAGGTAAAAGAGCTCACAGCAACAAGCAAGTTGTTGGTGGTAAAATTATAATGAAGAAAAAAAAGCCATTCTGATAAGGAAACAAACACATGTACAGATTCGAATTTATTTGGGTTTTTAAAAAAAAGTACTGGGTGGCACTGTTCCTGTGGCGACGCTCTCTGCCTGGAGGAGCAGCCTGAGTTTCAGGTACCCAAATCTGCTGTGGCTGAAAGTAGCATACAATACAATACGATACAATACGATACAATACAATACAAAACAGTACAATACAATACAATAGAAAAGTTACAGATTGCCTTCCAGTGGATTTTCGGAAAGAACTCTCGCACCGTTGGCCACAGCAATGCAGTAACTTTTCAGCCCTCCTGAAAACGTGATCTTCTTCTCATCGTCGTCGTCGAACGCTCAGACACACAGCAACTCTTGTCTGTCATATGAGCGGAAATGCGTTGCTCTGCCGTTAAGCGCCTGACAAGTCAGACCCAGCGCATCCGACTTCGGCGTGGGAGAGAATTGTTCTATTCTAAAACTTTCTGGAAATAAGGCAGGAGAATGGACCAAGAAGGCAGAAAATGGATCAGAAAGGGGGTGACAGGAAGTAAAGGAACAAGGCAGAAAGAAAGATAGGGATAGAAAAGAGGGAATTCCTTGCACAGAATTTCGGAAGATGGGGATGCTATTTAACCTGACAGGGCCCCGGCATCCCCAAAGGCGAGAGACGTAATCTGATATGTGGCAGACACTTCGTGAAAGGATTTTCTTACCTTTTCAAAACATGATCACGGAGCCAATTTGAAGACATTCCCATAAATGAGATATCTTGTGCAAAAGATAAAGCCCTGAGGGAGATGCGCCTTCCTCTCTCTCTCTCTCTCCTCTCTCTCTCTCTCTCTCTCTCTCTCTCTCTCTCTCTCTCCTCTCTCTCTCTCTCTCTCTCTCTCTCTCCTCTCTCTCTCTCTCTGTCTCTCTTCTCTCTCTCTCTCCTCCTTCTTCTTCTTCTTCTTCTTCCTGAATAAAATCGTCACTGCATTCAAAATTCACAAACACAGACTTACCTCAAGGCATATGCGGTAATAAGATAGCTTTTTCATAAAGTGATATCGTTGTTTGGAGGTGGAGGGTGGAATAGCCTGGTGGTTAGAGCGTTGAGCTAGTGATTTGACAGCCTGGGATCGAGCCCGGGTTCGAACCGTCATCGAGAGGCTCGTTCAAGGTTGTTGTTTTTCCCCCTGCAGTTAACAACAGTACTGACTCCACTCCCCCGAATGTATTTTAGATTGGCTACCGAGAGGCCCGTACAAGGGAATTTTCCCCTAGAGTTAAACAGCAGTGTTTTGGATGAGACTATAGACCTATTTATTTATATTTTTTATATTTTATTCTTGTATATCGAGGATAATGGAATAAGCTCTTATGTGCTTTTTTACATCCAGTCCCCGTGTGTTTGCTGTTTTTGTAAATTCTATCATCTGTTCCCACCGGCGCACAATGGCCTACTCTTACGAAAAACATAACAGGATTTAACGTGTGCGCAAGATATTCTGCGTGCGTTCGCACACGGGGCCTCGGTTTATAGTCTCATCCGAAGGAATTTTGAGGAGAGCGGAGTCTGCACTGATGTTAACTCCAGAGGAAAATATCCCCTTGAACGGGAATCGAACCCGAGTCGTCAGATTGCCAGCGCAATGTTCTGACCACTAGGCTTTCCTGTGTGCGAACGCACGCAGAACATCTTGCGCACACATTAAAACCCGTTCTGCTTTTCGAAAGAGTATGTAATTCGTGCTGGAAGGAAAGGATGACAACAATATATATATATATACAAAAAAACCTGCATGCACAGTGATGACGTTTTTAGACATCTTCGAAGTCAGAATGCGGCTACCTTAATGGTAGGCAAGAACGGTCGCACACGCAACATTCTCATCACTGGTAAACCTCGGAGCTCTAGCCCATGAACAAAAGAATATATAATTATATATCGTTGTTTGCCTTGAAGGGAAAATCAGCAACAGAAATAACTCTCAGAAGATGCAGACCAAGATCTGTCACAGGACTGGGCACGCCCCCCCCCCCCCTCCCCCCACACACACACAAAAATATCCTCGATAGAAAAGAATAAATTAATAAAATAAATAAATAAAAAGAAAAAACCCAAAATCATATTTTTGTCATTCTAACGACTTGTTACAAACATTGCACGAGCCCGAGGCTTAAGACTGGGATCAAAATGTGTCTTGCTATTTCAACAACAACAACAACAACAACAACAACAACAATAATTCTGATCAAGCTAACCACATCAGTACATGTTTATTTTCTTCATTTATAGAGAGGCTGAAAACTAACGCAAATAATATCGGAAAATCTAGGTGAGATGATGTGTCAGTTAGGTGGTGCCTGAGGACGATCAACTTTTTAGAGAAGTGGAACCAGAAACTTCCAAGCCTCCTGCCTGCTCTGTGCCTGTCTGTCTGCCTGTCTTCCTGCTCCTGCCTGCTTCCTGCCTGCCTGCCTGCCTGCTGCTGCCTGCTCCTGCCTGCCTGCCTGTCTGTCTTCTGCCTGTCTGCCTGCCTGCCTGCCTGCTGTCTGCCTGCCTGCCTCTCTGCCTCCCTGCCTGTCTGCCTGCCTGTCTGTCTGTCTGCCTGCCTTCTCCACCCTCAGTCTATGTTTTGCTGCACCCCTCCCTCCGTCTGATTTTTTCATTTCTGACATCTTCTCTGCATTACGGTGGCCGGGGGAGGGGGGAGGGGCACCCTGCCCCATCCTTCCCCCACTCCACCCCTTCCTGAGCCCACAAGCTTAAAAGGTACAAAAAAGAAGAAGAAAAAAACCAAGATAAAGGTGACCCATAACCTATGTGGTCGTAGGAGAGCGAGGCGTCAGAGACCTCAGCTTCTCAAGGGGCCAAGCATATTGAGGGTGGCGCCCATCTCCTCTCCCTCGCTGCTTGTTTTACCTTCCCTGACCCTAAAGAGGGCAGGTACCTATTTACAGCTGGGTGAACTGGGGGACTGTACTGAAGCCAAGGCGCGTAAACGGTCACCCATCCACATGGTAACCACGCTGGAGGCTGTTAAAAGCCTTAGTTTGGGGAAAGCGAGTGAGTGCTCTGACCACTGAGCTCTCCCGTCCCACAAGCTACCCAAACCTCAAGAGTGAAGTGACCTCTCTTTCCGATCTTTTAGCCACCTCACCTCTCTCTCTCTCTCCATCTTTCGGTCTCTTTTCTTCATGTTTTCTTCATCCTTTATTCCCCATCTCTTCATTCTTGGGGGGGGGGGGGGGGACGGGGGAGGGGGGGGGGGGGGGGGGAAATAACCTAGTGGTTAGAGCATTGCGCTCGTACCTGATGGCCCGGGT
>CM054143.1:35661093-35683593 GCA_028751875.1 Rapana venosa
TGGGTGACCCTCAGGGTGTAAAGCTGGGGAACGCACAACAACAACAACAACATATTGAAAGAGTTTTCAATATTGAAGAATTGTGATGTGCATTGCGTTATTTGTTTCAGAAAAGAGTAATGTTTGAATTGTTTTGTTTTAAGCGAGTATGGTTACAAATCCACACACAACAAGCATGCAGGCACGAGTGTGCACGTATGCACACACACGCATGTGCACATGCACACATACACTCACTTACACACATACACAACACTCACAAACTGACTCCCACACCCTTACCCACATACATTCTCCCACTCTATCTTAACACACATACACACACACCTACACCCCGGAGCCAAAACAACCCAAACCAACCAGAAGTCAAAACACCACCCCAAAAAAAGAGAACGAAAGAAAAGAAAAAAAAGAAAAAGAGCCAGGGGCATTTTTGTGCAGGGGTAAGGATAATTAGGATAATTTGTTTCCGATGCACACACTCTTGACCACCTCCCTGTCCAGCCAGCCATTAACAGAGATCCCTCCTGACCCGGAGGTCCTGCTGCATAGCCGAAGGACGGGACAGCCTAGTGGTCAGAACATTGCGCTCGCAATCTGACGACCCGGGTTCGATTCCCGTTCAAGGGGAATATTTTCCCCTGGAGTTAACATCAGTGCAGACTCCACTCCCCTCTCCCCTAAAGCCCTTCGGATGAGACTATAAACCGAGGTCCCGTGTGCGAACGCACGTAAACCTCTTGCGCACACGTTAAATCCTGTTCCGCTTTTTGTAAGAGCAGGCCATTGTGTGCCGGTGGGAACAGATGACAGAATTGACAAAACCGCATACACACGGGGACTGGATGTAAAAAAGCACATAAGTGCTTATTCCATTATACTCGATATACAAGAATAAGTAAAATAAAGGAGGGGGCGAGGCGAGAGATAAGAGATAGCCCCGTGGTTAGAGTCATGTGCTCGTGATCTGGCGGCCTAGGTTCTAGTCATCACCCAGACGTCTGTTCAAGGGAAGTTTCTTTTCTCTCCATCAATACCCACTTCCACTCCCCAGAAAAGTCCATTGGATGAGACTGTAAACCAAGGTCATGTGTGCGGATGCATGCAGAGCATCTTGCGCACACGTTAACATCCGTGTCGTTTTCAGAAGAGAAGGCCATCTCAAGAAGTTGGAATGCGGCTACCTGAATGGTGGGGTAAAAAACAACAACAACAACAATGGTAAATCTCACCATTGGTGAACCTTGCAACTCTAGCCAAAGAACAGAAAGAAAAGGAAAACCAAGAATTGAAGGCCATTGTGTGCTAGTGGGAACAGATGGCAACAGCTACAACACCTCATCCACACAGGGACTGCGTGTACAAAATAAAGCGCTTAAGTAGCCTATTCCATTATCCTCGAAATTTAAAAAAAATTGAAAAAAGGGAGAGGGTATAGATGCATAAAGAAAGGTGGAGGGGTGAAGGAGGAGAGGGAGACATGCACAGAGAAAAGAGGGTGGTGGTGGCTGCAGACTCGAGGGAAGTAGGGGATGAAAACGGTCAGGGTTTCCTACAGAAGATGGTCTTAGGGAGGTGTAAGATGGGAGTGGTTGAAGGAGAGGGAAGGGGAGGGGGGGGGGTAAATTAGGGGAAGTGGAAAGGGGTAGTTTTGACTGGAAGATATGTAGGTGAAAAATGATGAAGCATGAGGAAGGCACACACTTAGTCCTGCTTGCTTGCATGCGCGAGTGTGCGTGTGCGTAGGTGGGAGGGGAGGGGGGTCCTATAGAAACAAAGGGGTAGACTTAAGCGAGAATGTATGGAAGTGTTCAAAGTATGCTATATGATTCTTCTTCTCTCTTCGCGTTTTACCTTTTACACCCTCACATGTGTTTGGGAGAAATTGTGGCCAAGCCCTTTCCAGCTCCTCTCGTGGGCCTTATATGATTCCCAACCTAACCACATGTTCTAATATCAGTCGCAGAAACCATCTTCCATTCTACACTAAGCCATTCTAAGACTTCCACACGGATGTTCACAGCAAGGAGAGTAAATATTTTGTTGTGTGGAATAAAACTTAATGTATTCATTACCATTTTCATAAGAAACAGTAAATGTCTGTGCGGTGAGAAAATCACTAATACTATAACTATCTAAATGCTAGAGTACAAAAGCTTTCCACCCCACTTTTTCTGGAAGTTTTTCCACCAACATATTCAAACATTTGAAATTGGTATTTGATATTGCAGAAGGGTTTTGACACAATCCTTTAGGACGTTTGTTATAGTTTTGTTAATGTTAATAACTTTTGGTTTTTTGCTTTTGTTTGAGATTTATTTTTATTTGTTCCTCTTGCTTTGCCAAATTTCTTTTTTGTGTGTATACTATATTGGTTTTTATTTGGTGGGGGGGGGGGGGGGGGAGGGTTCAGGTACTTTTTAGTAGGACCTCCATCGCCACCTCAACACCCACCCACTCTCCTTTATTTCCCATTAATATCACTGAGAGTGAATATACGTTAAATCGAAGACAACACAAACACACACACAAACATACGCACAGATTGCTTGATGACAAAAAAGCCCAAATGCATTGCTTATTCAATGTACCATCTAAACATTAACAGTTAACTTTGACCTTCACACACACACACACACACACACACACTACACACACATACTCAACCCACTCCCACCCCCAGGCACGAAAAAAGCCCCTAAAAACTCAAACCAAGAGGAATCAGAAGCCAAAATTAGAAATAGAAAGCACAACGGCAGAAGAAAAAAAAAGCTAGGTTGTGAGGAGATGGGGAGCAGGAGGAAGGAGGATCATTAGCAGAATTTGTTTCCCATGCACACACTCTTGACTCCCTCCCTGTCCTGCCAGGCATTAACACAGTCATCATATCCCTCCTTCCTGTCCCCGGGGAAACTGCTGCAAGAGGGACAGAGAGGAGAGGAGAGAGAGAGAGGGAGAGGATGGAGGAGAGAGAGATAGAGGAGAGAGAGAGAGACGTGAGAGAGAGAGAGAGAGAGGGAGTAGAGAGGACAGACTCAGAGAATGTGGAGGGAGGTGAGATCATGTGAGGAGAGAGAGAGAGAGAAATGGAGGGGGAGAAGATAGCACAGAGAAGGGGGTGGGGAAGGGAGAGGAAGGAGTGGAGGGGGGAGGGGGGGGGTTGGGGGGTGAGGAGAGAGGATTGGAGGGAGAGCGGGGAGTTTAGTGGGAGAGGGGGAGGGGAGGGGGAGAGAGAGATGAGGAGGGAGGAGTAGAGGAGAGAATGGAGAGAGGTGAGGGAGATGGAGAGGAGAGAGAGAGAAACAGGGGGAGAAGATAGCCACAGAGTCAGAGGAAAGGATGGGAGGGAGGAGAGTTGGGGGGGGGGGGGGGGGGGGGGGGGGGGGGGGGGTTGTCTCAAAACTTGCAAATAAAATTGCCTGAGGCAGATGAAGGATGTAGCTGTTGGTTGAAGGAGGGGAAGGGGGGATGGGTTGGGAGGATGGGGAGAGTGGGGGGGGGGGGGGGGGGAGCAGGAAGATAGTGGGGAAAGGGTTGGATGAAGGGAGAGGTTTAGGGTGATTTGATGGAAGATAATAGTTGACAATTTTATGTTGGTAAGGCGTTAGCAGTTAAACCCGGGGGGGTGGGGGGGGGGGGGTGGGGGATGTGGTCAGCCAATACATGTACTTTTTTTTTGGTTCTTGTTCGTGTTTGGGTTTTTTTGTTTCGTTTCTCGCCTAGAGTGCGGGGGTTCATTGTTTCGAGCTCATACTACAGCCTTGACCCATCATAGAGGACAGTCACCGGTCCAGGCTCTAGGCTGTAGCAAAGCCAGATTATAAACCAAATTAACTCAATAATACACATGCCAGCATGCCTGCACGTCACCCCCCATAACCCCCTCCCCCCCCCCCATACACACACACTAACACACGCCCCCCCCCCCCCACACACACACACAGAGTCACACACGAAGAGGACATGCTACCTTCTTGATCCTTTTTTTTTCTCGGGAAAGCATCGTCCTTAGCAACTTCAGCATACATGTTCAGAACTTTCTTTCGGATTTTGTAGAATATCTCTAGAGGTAGAGGTTGCTGTGAAAGTAGATTCGTTTAGGAAAATGACGCCTGTGTGTGTGTGTTTAACCTTTTAACCCTTAGTCTCAACTTTCACACCCTCTCTCTCTCTCTCTCTCTCTCTCTCTCTCTCTCTCTCTCTCTCTCTCTCTCTCTCTCTCTCTCTCTTACCTGACCTTTTTCCAAGCTTTCCTTAAAGCAGGCTATTTTGTACCCAGGAAAGTGACACTAAAAATTGAAGTTTCAGGTTTGTAAAATGTCCTTCCAAATGACTTGTGCCTGATGCTGGAGATTGCACGTTCTCACGCGCACACGTGTGTGCACGCACACACACACATGCATGCAGACACACAAACGTGCGCGCGTGCACACACACTCACAAACACACACAAGCAGTCACAATAAGGAGTGTTCCTTGACAAATTCACACACACACACACACACACACACACACACAAGCAGTCATAATGAAGAGTGTTAGTTGACGAAAACACACACAAACACACACACACTACTTCAAAGAACTAGTTGAGACAATAATATTTGAGACAGGAAGGGGTATGCAGAAGGTGAGAGAGAGCAGTGTAAAATTAGTACTTGATATAGAAAGCTTTGAAGATATATTTCATGTTGAGGTGGAGAGCTTGCTGACGATCTTAAGACCACTGGGCTACTCAGAACAAACTGCCTTGGACGTTTGTCTACACACCTGCTTCAGATTTTCTCACTTTTCTTTCTGTTTTTCTTTATAACTTGCATTCATACCACAGTACTAAGGCAGCTACAGATTTATTTTTTTAAACCAACAGCAACACTTTTTGTGAAAGACTAGCCTCTGACTCAAAACTCATGTGGTTTTGCACAAAAATTAATTTGGTAGGTTTGAATTTTTTCAGCAAACACCGTACCCCCTCAGTCCTTTGAGGTCTGCTAGCTTCCTAACCACACTATGCATGCACAGGGTCAAGACTGTAGGAAAACAAGCAATCTTCATTTGATGACCATTTCCCACTTTCTTGTAACAACCTGGTAGAGTTCTATGATCTCAAACCCCAAAACAAGTACACAATGCCTGTTTTCATACTTTAAAAAAATCTGTATAAATCAGCCCTTTTTTTCCTGACTAGCACATTATAGAAGATAATTATCACATGACCTGCCCAAGAGTGTAGCGTTTGCCAAAAATAGCACAGGCTGCAACCTTGCCTGCAAAGGGAAACAACTACATTTGCTTTGTCACCTTGTCAATAATAACATCCTCTCAGGCAAAATGCCGGTTAGAGAATGATCGAAAAGCTAACTCCACCTCAACTACACAATTGCAGAATGTTATGAATTGTCTTATCTAAACATCATGATCTGTTGTTTATTTTCAACACAGTTTTTCTTTTCTTTATTGTGGGATGATCGAAGGCTTCGAACAAGAAATGTGATTGAGTGAAATACATCATTCGGGGCAGTCCATCAAGCAGGCATGAATCTTTCATCTATCAAGAAACAATAATTTTTGGGGCCCTGCTTTTGCTTTGTAGCCAATGTGAACATTGAGCTAGAGGGATGGTGCGATGTATGGTGAAGCGGGGGGTGGCAATAGGTTTAAGGTTAGTACAGAGCCAGTTCTGGCGAAATGTCGGGTCGATTGATTACGTCACTTGTCCACCACAGTGCAGGGGTCTCTGGCTGATGGTCCCCGACGACGACCTGATATGTGGGCTCCATGTGGATTTCCCGCCCTGGGATGAGACCGTAACGAATCTGGGTATGGTTGTGCTGGGAAGACTGAAATTAGCAGGGTGGAACAGCAGGACGGGAGGTAACAGAGGACAGGCAGCAAAAAAAAAAAGGTATGGGCTGGACACAGAGCCCTGTGCCTCCATCTTTACAAATTTTTATTTCAGTTCAAACCAGCTTAGCTGTTATGTTGATGGGCTTCTACAACATTGCCAGTGTGAACTTCAAGGATACCCAGTGGATTAAAAGGGGGGAAAGGGGGGGAGGGGGGGGGGTTACCATCTATAAAGCCAGTATGGCAAGCAGATCTGCTATTGCCTGATCATGCTATCTGCCCTATGTAGGCTATACACACAGGGTTCCATCTATAAAGCTAATAAGTATGCAGATCTTCTATTGCCTGATCATGCTATCCACCCTATGTATACACGCATGTAGAAGATTACGTATGCATTTAAAAGATTCCGTAATTTACGGCAAATATTCTTTATATTAGAGCACAGTCTTTTGTGGAAACTGATAGCCAGCATGCTCCCAAGGTGTGGGTGGCATTTTGGGTTTCCAGTTGGTCGGATATACGCTGACTGGATTTCTTGGCAAACATAGGTAGCCTACGAAACCTACATAAAGTGAAACTCACTCTTGAAAACTTCAACTGAAACTTCAGCATGCTTCACTCACGAGTCCCGATTGACTTCACACATTGCTTTCACAACAGGATGTGAGCCAATTCTGCTTTTGTCACATTTGACGTAATATTGCATCATCCATTTTTAACGTCATCAAATCTGATTTTTAAATAGATTTAACAGGCAGTTTTGAACAAAAGTTTTAGTTCAAGGGTCGATGTGACCTGCCTGCAAGATAAAAAAAAACAACACCGAAAAGGGATTTGTTGTCAGAAATATCAATCCCTTTTGTTTATTATCCATTCATTTTGTTGTTGTTGTTTGTTTTATTTTATTTTATTTACTTCCTTTCAGCTGCCGTTGTTTTTCAGGGAGCAAAAGTTCATACACTTTTTTTGTTTGTGTGCTATTGAAGGGTTTTTTTTTACTATTATCATTCCTATTGTTTCTTATTTGATCACCTGCAGCTAATATATCCTTTTCTGCATTTTTTGTGGAAATCATATTATTGTGATAACCGCGTAATAACTCTCCTATTCCTTATATATGCATCAGAGAATGAATCAAAACAAAAACAGTGTACAAAACTCCCAGACTAGTTTTGAACTTTGGCATTGTCCTATACGTCATTGTGCCCCAAGAGTAGGGCCAATGCTTTAGTTGGGCACATGGGCGTAAGGCATTGTGGGTCTGGGCGCAGAAGATAGCGTTTTCATTCATTTCAGCTCAAAAGCATCTCGTTATTGTTAAGATTTTGTTTATACTTTAGTTACACTTATTCTGTGACAGTTGAGATTATATTCATGAAGGAAAATATCGTGTTTCTTCCAAAATGTCGGATTTTTACAAATATTATTATTCATCAGGTAGATTGGAAAACATCATTTCTGCACAAAAACGTGCGTGTAATTTTTTGGACAAATTCAAATTTAGAATATTATAGAGAAGTGTTTGTTGTTGATGTTGCGTTGTTTTATTTGTTAGTTTTGGGGAGGGGGAGTAGTAGTATTTGGAGTAGATTCACACATTGCAGTAGGGCCACTTACACGTGTCTCCTGGTAATACTTATAAATGCACTGCTGACTTCGATCTCATGGTCCATGAGGTCGTGAGTTCGAATCTCGGTGGCGTCTGGTGAATTAAGGGTGGGGACCTTTACGATCTACCAGGTCAACTTCAAGTGCAGGCCTGCAAGTGCTCTAATTCTCTTCATGTATATATACACATGCAGATTATCAAATATTATGCATGTTAAAGATCCCATAATTATATTTATGTCCCTCAGCTTTCGGTGGGTTATGGAAACACGAATATACTCAGCATACATCCCCGAAGTCAGAATGCGGCTACCTTCGTGGAGGGTGAAAACGGTGGCATACGCAAGTCTAACCATTGGTGAACATCTGAGCTCTAGCCGAGGAACAACACACAATATATATTATATTTATATATATATATATATATATTATATAATATATTTAGGTTGAGGAGAGAGAAGAGAGAGAGAGAGAGAGAGGGGATGGAGGGGAGGAGGATAGAGAAGGGAGAGAGAGAGAGAGAGAGATCAGCACTGCCTGGTGGAAATTGTTTTTTTCTAATTCTCAGAATAAATCATGTGTCCACTTGCTGGTGTTATTTGCAGAAGGTGCAATAATGATGATTAAAGATCATCATCATCATCAGACCCGTGACCTTGGCGGTCGTGGGGGAGACACGAAAGACGATGCCGTGGTAAGCCTCCTCCATCCATCTCGGTCCTCGGCTCTGCGCAGTAGTGCCGAGTCATTCATCCTGGTCCATTCTCTGATGTTGTCCATCCATGACTTGTTCTGTCTTCCCCTCCTTCTGCCATCTTCGAGTGTTCCTGCAGTCTGTTTTTGGCAGAGTGTTGTGGCGGGTGCGTGGCCGAACCTTTGTCAGCTTTTTCTTCTTGACGTAGTGAGAAGGGGTTCCTGTGGACCTGCCAGCCGTGTTATTTGACTCTTGACAAATTCATTGGTCTTTCTTTCCCCTCCAGGATATGCCAGTAGTTTTCTATGGCATTTTGTTTCGAATGACTGGATTCGCTTTGCTGTTTCAGCAGTCAATGTCCAGGTTTCATTTCCCTTTACAGCAGGATCGTCTGAATTAGGGCTTTGTAGAGCTTTGTTTGATTGGGAAATGATCTCTTTACTTTTCCATATGGTGGTGAGTTTTTTCATGGAAGATGTTGCCATGGCTATTTGACTTTGATTTCTGTCGTCGATCGCCCGTCCTTTGTGAGTGTAGCCCCAAGGTATTTAAAGCATCTACCTCCCCCAGTTGTTGGCTGTTCATGTAAATTTTAGCAGTGGCGTTGCTCGTGCTGTTCACAAGTACTTTACTTTTCTCCGAGCTCACTCCATCCCATATGCTCCAGTCTGTTCTCAAGTCTGGTCGTAAGATCTTGCAGCTCTGTGTTACTTCCGCCATGAGGTCAATGTCATCGGCAAACCGTAAGTTGTTGAGGGGTCTGCCGCCAATGGAGTGGTAGAGTGGAATTCATGGAGGGTCTCTCTCATAATTTTTTCCAAGAACAGATTAAAACAGGACTGGAGATAACAGGCATCCTTGTCGGACCCAACTGTGGTTTTGAAGTAGTCCCCGACCTGATTGTTCAAAAGGGGATGCACTGCTTGCGGTATTGTATAAGTGCTTGAAGGGTTTTTGCACTAGTCTTCTTCAATGCCAAACATTCTGGGGAAACCTGCCACAGGCCCTTCGTGCCATACTTGTCGAAACCCTTCTTGAAGTCGATGAAGTTTTGGAAAAATCTCTTTTGATGTTGAAGATGTTTTTCCATCAGGATGTGGCAGTTAAAAATCTGTTCGATTGTGTCCTGCCTGCCTGAACCCAGCTTGTTCCTCTGCAAGGTGTTCTTCTGCCTCCTTCTTGAGTCGATTCAAATAACTTTGAGCATGATCTTGCTGGCGTGGCTGATGAGGCTGATTGTTCTATAGTTTTGGCATTGGCTTTAAATTCCCCCTTCTTGGGCAGGGGTATGATGAGTGATTGTGTCCATTCTGTTGGCCACTGTTTTGTCTCCCAAATCTTCTGACGACAGCTGTAACATATGTGTGACTGTTTCGCCACCATGCTTGAGCAGCTCTGTGGTATATTGTCAGTCTGGGGACTTTCCTACTGGTAAGCTGCGGATGGCTTCTTCCACTTCTTCCCCTCAGTATAGGTAATGGCGAGGGTGTCTTGATGTTGCTGCTTTCTCTTCTATTATGCTCTTGTCAGGTTGTATTGGGTAGTTGTACAGTTATTGACAATATTCAGACACCTGTTCATGCAGCTGAGCTTTCGTGAGGAGGTTTCCGGAGCTGTCTTCAATGACTGATGATTTGGTTTTTTGAAGTGGTTTTGTGAGTTTCTTCAGGGTGTCGTATGCCTTTTTACTGTTGCCCACTTTCATGCTTTTTTCGATCTCATTTACATTGATCATGATCCACTTCTCTTGGCCTTTAAAAATTGACTTTTTCACGAGATTGTTGGCCTCCCCGGGATTCTTTAGGGTTGGAAGACCTGGTTGGTTTTCAGTGCTTTCTTGTATCGAGAGGTCAAGATGTCATTGGTGGCCACGGCTGGTGTTTATTCTTGACGGACCCCCAGTACCTCTCTGCTGTTTCTCGGACTGCCTCATTAAGTTGTTGGTGAGGTCATTGATGTATTGTCCCGGAGGGTTAATGCCGCAAAACGTCCACCAAGCTTAGCTTGGAAGATCTCCTCGACAAATTTGGATCTTTCAGTTTTCCACGTCAAATTTGATAGTGGGTTGCAGGCCGTTTGTTTTTCTTCAGCTTCATTTTGAATACCAGCAGCACAAGGTCGTGGTCGCTGCCTATGTCAGCTCCAGGGTAGGTTCTTGTTCTGGCTCTGTTGATGCTGGATTTGAAGCGCCGTGGTGTTAAGATAAAAGCTATTTGGTTATGGGTCTTGCCGTTTGGCGCATGCCAGGTTGTCCTCCTTGTGGGGATAGAGGGTATTGGCAATGGTAAGTCTGTGGGTTCAGGCAAACTCCAGCAGACGTAGTCCCCTGTCGTTGGTCTCCCCAGTTCCAAACTGACCAACTGTTCCGGCCCATTGGTTGTAAGAGTCAGGACCTACTTTGGCGTTTTAAAAACCCCCTTGGATGATGATGATGTCTTTTGGGTATTTTTTATAATGGTCTCTTCAAGATCTTCATAAAATTCTTCTACTTCTTCATCTGCATGGTCAGATGATGGTGCATAGATTTGTTGATGGTGATGTTTTTTGGGCTTGGCCGACACCGGATGTGATAATCCTGCCCTGGAAGCTGGTTTACAGCTGATAATGCACCCCACTACTTCCTTTCTGACAATAATGCCACCCATGTTGGTGATGTTTCTCTTGGCCATGTCCAGATTTTGTTGCCTTCTTCGTCAATGTCTCACCAAATCCTGTCCATCTCACTTCTCCTAGTCCAATAATGTCCCATTTATAGCGGCTAAGTCATACTTAGTTCTTTGATTTTTCCGCACTGGTTTGAGTGTACGGACGTTCCATGTACCAATGGTGATTTGTTCTCTAGGGAGTTAAGTAATGTTTTAACTCCAGTAGCTGGATTGTCACTTCCACCCTGGTGTTGATCAATGGAAAGCGCGGTCGTTGGTAACCCGGGCCTCGACCGATCCGGTAACATTTTGGCTTTGCATTTGTCTTTCATGTTTTTTCTGTGGGCTTAGGATATTCCTTGGTGGCGCCAATCTCCTCTCCATGTCTCCATATGTTTTGGGTTTTTTCTATTGGGGTTTCCTCCCCCACATGCGACAGGTTGTACTGGGTTACATGGATACCAGTAGCAGTAACAGCACGTAACAGAGAACTTCTCTGACTGACCTGACCTTTAATTAAGAAGATTAAAGATACATGCACGTTAAAGAGCCTGTACTTTCAGTCAAGGTTCAACAAGCAACAGAAGTACGAGCACGTCAGCTTGTGTTTTAGTTAAGGAAAGAATCTGGAGACTGTAGCTCACGTGTTTTGTTGTTGTTGTTATCAAAACCAGATAATACATACTCATCATCATCCCGCCACCCTACCAGTGTATTAACCTTCGTGTGTGTGTGTGTGTGTGTGTGTGTGTGTGTGTGTGTGTGTGTGTGTGTGTGTGTGTGTGTGTGTGTGTGTAAATTAGACTTTTTTTCAAAATATTTGTGATCAACTGCATGTGTAAGAGTAGACTGAATGTAAGCGCTTTGATTTCTTCTTACAAGCTATAGCACTTATAAATTCTTTTACATTTTCCCGGACATACTCCCTTCCCCCCCCTCCCCCCTCGCATCCACCCCACACACACACACACACACACACACACTCACATATATACACACATACACACACAAAGTACAAACTAGACAATTTTGATGAACCTTGGTATTTATAAAGAGCATATACAGCGAATCCTTCTATACATGAAACAGCAATAAGAACATTATCATTTTTTAAGACAATAACAACAACCACAAGGAGTAGTAAGTAAGCATCATCCTCTTTCTTTCTACCTGCACTGAAAGACAAAGGAAACAGTCAAAGTCAGCTACAGTGTTCTTTTTTTTTTCAATCCCTCCATCATTCACATCCGACTAAAACAAACACACAAAACCGCCATCGTTTATCGTGCATTCGAATAAATTATCTTTTCAGGTAAAAAAAAATTACCACACCTACGTGGAAACCTTTTTTTTTACAGGTGAAAAGAGAAAGAGAACTATGGCATCAACTATCACTGAGTACATCAATTCAGACAATAACACCAAAATAACCCACCTCACCCCTGCAAACTGAACTAGCACTTAGCAAATAGAATACACATGTGCTGGTAATGTAAAAGGTAAAGGTGTCCCATAACCTATGCGGTCGTAGGGGAGTGAGGCATTAGAGACCTGAACTTCTCAAAGGGCCAGCATATTGAGGGCGGCGCCCATCTCCTCTCCCTTGCTGCTTTACCTTCCCTGACCCTAAAGAGGACAGGTACCCATTTACATCTGGCTGAACTGGGGGAACTGTACTGAAGCCAAGGCGCGCAAATGGTCACCCATCTAAGTGGTAACCCCGCTCAATGCTGCTTAACCTTAGCTGGAGGAAAGCGAGTGCTATGACCACTGAGCTATCTGGTCCCGGCTGGTAATGTACTGCTTGAAAAACATCTTTTTTTTAAAACAAAAACAACAGACCTTCAGATCTTGATCACTAGAAGATTAATATCTCCTGAGTGGGAACATGGGTGGGGTAAAAAAAAAAAGTTCTCATAAAAATAGCAAACTAAAAAGCATAGAAACAGTTGGAATTCATTCAAATGTACCCAATTTAACACACACACACACAAACTGTACGAAATTTACACACACACACACACACAAACACACACATATTGCATCAGGGAAACATGCCGTCAATGACAGTTTTCTTGAACCCTCAAACGTTTTTGTCAATTTTGAACAAATGTGCTAAAACAACAACATACAAACAAGCAATACTCTCTCTCTACATTAATTTTCATATCATCAGCCTGAAGACTGTGTGACAGAACATCAGTAATGATGATTTAAGAGAAAGGGTTATTGAATTCTTTCCAACCCCACCCCCTTTTTTTTTTAGCTGAGTATTAAATCTACATCATTTTATATCAAATTTCAGGCATTGTGCTAAAAAAAAAGAAAATTTATTTCATGGCTGCAAATTAATGTTCTCCGACTGTTAAGTTTTAGTTCCCCCAATCTGACCTAATGGAATTATGGCTCAGTATTTGGTATTATGGCTCAGTATTTGCTTCTTTACAAACTCTGTGTGTACGTGCGTGTGTGTGTGTGTGTGTGGTGTGTAGTGTGTGTGTGTGTGTGTGTGTGGTGTGTGTGTGTGTGTGAGTGATGGATGTTCTTTGGGAGGGGCGGGGTAGGGGCGGAGTGGGGGTGGGGGGGGGGCACAAACTGCTCCAAGGGGTACCATCCTAACCATGCTGAGGCAAAAAACTGCTACGGGTGTATAATTCCCCACACCTGAATTTTTAGCAATACACAGCTCCACCAACCCACCCACCCAATTCAATATGTAAAAAAAGAAATCAAAAATAAAAAAATCACCCTCCCCCCCCCCCCCCCCCCCCCATAAAAAAAAGAAATCCATTATTGACAGGATTGGATATATTATAAGGGTTCTGTTTTTTTTCTCTTTTTTTGCTTTGGGTTTGTTTATTTGGGTGGGGGTGGGGGGGGGGGGGGGGGTCTTTCTGTGTTTGTAATTGCCCTTCATGGGATGATTAAAGTGTTTTTGACTTGACTTTGACTTGACTCAGACTGTGCAGGAGGGAGACGATAGTTCAAAACACAGGAACAAATTCAAGGAACAAATTCAATCATGAATTAGAAGCAGAGTTTTCTACAGGGCAATTACTATTTTAAACTACCACCCACAATTCCCTCCATAGAGGAAAATAAGGATTTTTTTTTAAAATGTCAGAAGCCATCTTAATTTTTTGGCCTTAAATCATTGGCCTGACAGACCCATTTTCCTCATTGGCAAAAGAAAAAGAAAATAATATTGTAGTTTCCATCAGACTAACTTGAAATGGTATGCATTTCTTAAACTCTATACAAGACATACACAAAATAGAAAAAAAAACAAATCCTGTACACTCCTCACTGTTGATCATATTAAACACGCACAAAACAGCCTAACAACACATCGTTTCAAAACATCTATAGCCTGCATCCCCAACTGAAAAACCCAAAAAGACAACTCGTATCCATCAAAATTAATTCCACCATCTGTCAAAAACAATAAATAACTAAAAAATTAATAAAAAAATTAAACAACCAGCATGAAAAGCATATGCATGTACACATAACACCCCTCCGTCCTAATCATGAGAAAGCGGCGTTTCGACAATGAAGCTTAATAAATGGACCATGTCTCATCCCAACCACATCTGTCATGCAAGCTGTGCTTACATCAATACCCACCCAATACCCTCTCTGTCATGCAATCGTGCACAGCAAAAACAAAAAATATTGCTTCTGACTTTTAACACTCTCTTCTTGCTTCACCCCACCCCCTACCCCACCACTTTACTCCTCCTGCCCCCTCTCCCTCTTCCCACTCCCCCATAAAAAATGCCAGAAGCTGCTTCAGCAAAAACAGTACTGTTGGTTCTGCTGACAAGAGATTTTTCTTCATTAGGGGAAAAAGAGGGAAGATTGAGGAGAAGGCCAAAAAAATGATGGTCAAGCCATGATATGGGATCTTATTTTTTGTTCGATGAAGGAAAAGTACAAAAATCACTGCCTTTCGATCTTCTGATTATTCTATAGATATAAATGAAATAGATCTTAGAAAACAAAGAAAAAAAATATTTCAATATTCTTCCTCAATTGATTACACTCCACAGAAATGCCAATTCAAACAACAAACAAAACAAAACGTGCGCTCTACAAGACAGACCACATTCAATGCAGGGACCCTCCTCAACCTCTCCCCCCCCCCCCCCAACCCACACCTCCCCCAAAACTAAATCAAGTAGTATATACACATAAGCACTCATAATTATGCACATCTGATTCATAAAATCACCCAAGCCAACTGACACATAAAGTTGTTTTGTTTTATTCAACAAGGAATCAAAACTAACCGTAATCACCATCACCACAAGCTTTACAAAACAAAAAAAAGACATGATAAAAAGACAACCAAGCATTCAGCATAATGAAGCATTACCAGCAATTTGTATGAAGCAGTTATGTTCTTGGCAATCTGTATGAAGGTATTATATAATACGCTATGTGGATGATATTGGCAATCTGTATGAAAGGATTATCAGTAATCTGTATGAACATAATATGCCTGGCAATCTGTATGACGCTCATCTCGGACATAACGGATTAAGGGAAAGGAGGGGAGGGGAGGATTATGGAGTGAGTCTTGTTAACCGGAAATGCAAAGGGCTGATACCTAAATAAACAATCCTGAGCATATGATCATACTTATAATACAAAATCAATATAAAAAAACAAAATGATTAGAAATGCCTGCAGCTAAAAAATATATTTACATCTCATGCCACAAGCTTAGAAAGATTCTGCACACACACAAACACACACACAAACGCAGTCACATAATGAAAGAAGATGTGACTTTTTTTTAATATATTAATCTGTAGTTCCAATGCACCATCAACTCTGACACAACATATACCACACAGAAACTATCCCCTCTCTGAGACATCAACTGCTAAAGGATCAAATTCTTTTCTCCACATTTTAAAATCCTGAAGTTTTCTTTTCTGTGACTTGACATTTGAAAGATAAAACTTGTTGCGGGTTTTTTTTTCTTTTCAAGTTTCTCCAATCCAGTCCAGTTTTGTTGTTTATAGCCCCCACCAATCCCAGAGACTATATCTGGGCTGTAACCTCATAATACTTTAAAGTTGAAATCTTACATGTTTAAGTTTCTCATGGTACCCTTTTTAGTAATGAAACATTGTAAGAATTGAGTCACTGTTCCATTACATTTCGTTACAGGTTTCTGTGGTTCCTTCTCTTCAGACCTTATCAGCCAGAGTGCCGGGAGGTTGGAGGTCATACTGGTCAGACTTTAACTTTTTGAATGCCGTGGGAGTTCAGGGTTGATTGTTCTCATTTCACGTTTTTGACATGCTCATGATTGTTTTTGATATTCTCATGTTTTCAGGACACACACACGATTGCAAGCATGCACGCACACACACACACGCATGGACACACACACACACACACAGAGGAAGCTATAAAAAGGAATTTCCACTGAAACTTCCCCCCTCCTTTTTAAAAAAAAAAATTTTCCTCTGCAAAACTCCACCACCCAGCAATAGTCATCACTGTTATAATGGTCCTTTCCTTGACAAAAGCTTGTTGATTGGTTGGTGGGGCCCTATCATAGCACTCACCTGCCCCCCCTCCCCCTCCCTCCCTCCCATTCCATCATGCATGGACCCCCCCTTCTATTCCCACCCCCTTCAAATACCACTCCATTTAGGGAAAATGCAGCAATTCGAATCTTCCATACATATATATAGCACTCAACACAACACATTACAATGATGGTTTGATATCAAACTGATTCATTTTAATTAGGTTAGGTTAGGTTAGGTTTAAACAAGAGCTCTGTGAGAACAATTATGACAATTCAAAACAAACGTTTTGATGTCAAGTCACTTTTCATTGGGATATGTTCAAACAAGCATTTTAAAGTTATTTCGTTGTAATGTTTTAAACCTCTTGAAATCAGTGATTTTTTTTTTTTTTGTGGGGGGGGGGGGCTGTTTTTTTGTGGGGGGTCTTTTGGAGGGGGGGGGGGGGTATTTCTTTTAAATTACGTTGATTTTTAGGAGGATAGGAGGGCGTGTTTGTTACAAATTTTAAATATACATATTCCGCACACACAAGAAAATTTAGACACCCTCCTCTTCTCTTTCCCTTTTTCGTTTGTTACTCCCTCCCCTACTCACATCCTCCATCCCCCCCCCCCCCCCCCCTTTTCAGAAAAATGATTATTGCAACACTTCAACAAATTCATGAAGTGATCTTTCCTCATAATCAAATCATACATAAAATTACACCATTTTGTTTTTAAAAAAATTATTAAAGAAGAAGAAAAAAATGTAAGGACAAGCGCACCAGGTATAACTGTTTCAGTTGCTTGTGTGTTTGCGCTATCATCATATATTTCATGTTTCTGTATGATGAAAATGTTTTCTTTCAGAAAAATGCATACCATGCACACCAATTGTCACACCCAAAAAGAATAGACACTCGTCTCCAGCAGCTGACATGCTCTTTGCCATCATGAGCTTTCAGACAAATCACACATCACTTTTCTGAGCCTTGTTCTGGACATGACATGTCCAGTGCTTTTATGAATATATTCTCTACCTCTGTTACTCTGTTCATGAGAATGGATGCAGAACATCTTGTGACCATGTTAAAACCCGTTCTGGTTTTCAGAAGAGTAGGCCACTGTGTGCCGGTTGGAACGGATGACAAAATTTACAAAACTGCATACACATGGGGACTGGATGTAAAAAAAAAAAAAAAAAAAGCACATGAGTGCTTGTTCCATTATCTTCGAAAGAAAAGACAGAAAAAATGCTGAAAATACATTTAACAATACCTGCTTTCATCAGCTACAAAATTTAAGAGAAAAAAATTACACACACAAAAAAAGAAATGTAAAGAAAAGAAGAACAAAACACTTGCAAAGATAAAAGCTTTAAGAATACGAAACAGCTTTCTAAACGACTTTGATTTTGAAAATAAAAAATAAGAAACAAAAACAGAAAACCCTGAATCATTTTTGGTTGTTTTTTAAAATTTCCAACAAAAACTGAAGAGCAGCACACACAGACATATGAGCAAGCAAGAGAGACAAGAGAGACACAGAGAGAGAGAGAGAGAGAGAGAGAGAGAGAGAGAGAGAGAGAGAGAGAGAGAGAGAGAGAGTGTGATGTGAGAGGAGAGAGAGTGTGTGATGTGTGTGTAGAGAGAGAGAGAGAGAGTGTGTGTGTGAGTGTGGTGTGTGTGTGAGTGTAACAATAACAATAACAATAACAGAGTGTGTGTGTGAGTGTGTGTGTGTGTCACAGGAAAGAGGAGGGTGGGGGTGGGGAGAATTTTTTTTAAAAAGTGAGAATATCACTTACTACGACTTGTTCATCAGATTTCTACACCTAACAACATGCCTGAAAACGTCTTGAAATGCCACGGCCATGCATAGATAACTAACAAGAAGCAGGTGAGAATGAAACGTATCAGCAGCCTTGTGATACATCACCCAGCGGCCATCCTGCCTCTTGTGCTTATGACTGACATGTACTGATGTAGTGATCACCAGGAAAAGAACGTTCTCTCCATGCACAAAACCTTACAAGTCACTTGGTGACTGCTGACATTATAGAGTAAAAAAAAAAGGTAAAGGAGTCCCATAACATATAAGGTCGTAGGGGAGTGAGGCGTCAGAGACCTCACTTCTCTAGGGACAGCATATTGAGGGTGGCGCCCATCTCCTCTCCCTCGCTGCTTTACCTTCCCTGACCCTAAAGAGGGCAGGTACCCATTTAAAGCTGGGTGAACTGGGCGAACTGTACTGAAGCCAAGGCGCGCAAACGGTCACCCATCCAACTGGTAACCATACTCGACGCTGCTTAACTTGGCTGGGGGAAAGCGAGTGCTCCGACCATTGAGCTATCCCGTCCCCCAACATTATAGAGTATGCAGCATCAAAAAGCTGAGAAATTTCTTTTTTTTTTAAAACCAATAAAACTCCACTGGCAGCATAGCCTAGCATCGAGCTCATAATCAGACTGCCTTGGTGTGAACTGCCCGACCCCTGAGACACTCAATCCTTCAAGGGGACGGGATAGCCTAGTGGTTAGGACAATGCGCTCGCAATCTGACAACCTGGGTTCGATTCCCGTTCAAGGGGATATTTTCCCCTGGAGTTAACATCAGCGCAGACTACATTCTCCCCAAAAGTCCTTCGGATGAGACTATAAACTGAGGCCCCGTGTGTGAACTCACGCAGAACATCTTGCGCACATGTTAAATCCTGTTCTGCTTTTCGCAAGAGTAGGCATTGTGTGCCGGTAGGAACAGATGACAGAATTCACAAAACCGCATACACACGTGAAAACGTACACACAGGACTGGATATTAAAAAGCACATCAGCGCTTATTCCATTATCCTCGATATAAAAGAATAAAATAAAAAATAAAAAAATTTTAAAGGTGATTTTTTTTGCCCTGAAGTTATTAACATCAGTGCCAACTCTACTCCCCAAAAAGTCCTTCAGATAAGACCACAAACCAAGGTCCCCTGTGTGAAATGCGCAGAGAACATCCTTCACACACATTAAAAACTTGTTCTGCCATTTGGAAGAGTAGGACATGGCATGCCAGTAGGAATGGATGATATATATGTTTTTTTAAATTCAAACATACTAGTGTCATGTTTAGACACCATCCCCCAAGTCTGAATGCGACTACCTTAAGGGTGGGTAAACGGTTGCATATGCAAAATCTCATCTCCTTCGGATGAGACTATAAACCGAAGTCCCGTGTGCGAACGCACGCAGAACATCTTGCGCACATGTTAAATTCTGTTCTGCTTTTTGTAAGACTAGGCCATTGTGTGCCGGTGGGAACAGATGACAGAATTTACAAAACCGCATACACCCAGGAACTGGATGTAAAAAAAGCACTTCAGTACTTATTCCATTATCCTCGATATAAAAGCATAAATAAATAAATAAATAAAATAAAATCAAATAAATCATCATTGAACTTAGGAGCTCTATCCGAGGAATAAACCAAAAATAAGGAGAAAAAAGCCACCTGAACTGGCCAGGCTTGGAATGAAAACTGACAATGTGTAAGGAACCCTGGGTAAAGCACTAGAGTCTTTTGACAAAGGCTGAGATAACAACGTGCTGTATCAGCCTGGGCAGTTTCTTTGTAGATACATACACATATATATACATTCTATCACCTTGCTAGTTTATTCTATGCTCTTTTTTTTTTATCTATGGAATACAGACGGCAGCTCAAAAGATTCTCCTCAGCTTGGAAGGAAGGTGGCAGGATGGTTAAGACGTTTACCTGCCAACAAGTAAACCGTGAGGTTCTGGGTTCTATTCCTAGCCTCGCCCTTTCTTCCCAGTTTGACAAAAAAATCAAACTGAATGTCAAAGTCCTTTGGATGAGACTATAAACCGAGGCCCCGTGTGCGAACGCATGCAGAACATCTTGTGCACACGTTAAATCCTGTTCTGCTTTTCGAAAGAGTAGGCCATTGTGTGCCGGTGGAAACAGATGACAAAATGTACAAAACCGCATACACATGGGGACTGGATGTAAAAAAGCACATGAGTGCTTATTCCATTATCCTCGATATAAAATAATAAATAAATAAATAAATAAAATAACACTACAGATTTTTAAACAGTGTGGAAAGTTTTCTTAAACAAAACAGCAAACAAGCAAACAAACAAACAAACACATCCGTGGTCTTGAAAAAGTCTTTGTCAGTGTGAAGAGTTCTCTTACTGCCCATTCCCTCAGCCACAAAACAAACTACCCCGCCCCCCCACTTTCCCCAACACACACACACACACACACAACCGATCAGGATGAACGATAATTCTCCTAACACATAAAAAGTCTGAACCAAGTCATATTCTTGACAAGAAAATCACAACATTCAAAGACGGTACCATCTTCGACAATTTTCACAAATCTAAAGAGGTTGATTTATGCTAATTGGTGACTTAACAGCCTGGACATTTATTGCTGTTGTTCAAACAACAAAAAGTGATGTTGATTTTAAAATAAATAATAATGCATCACTTTTGTGAGCTAAAGTGTACATGTGACACACGCAACTTTGAGAGATCAACAGAAATTCACAGAACTTGCAAACCACAAAGGTTTCCATGTATATATCCAAACATGTGATGCCAACAAACATTCATTCCTCTCTGAGCTAAAGTTGTTAATTGACACAACCTTATGACACCAATTTTTTTTTTTAAAAACTCATCACCTCTGAAAGCTTGACGATCCTGAAATACACAAGCATTGCACACTAACAAAAACTCATTCATTGCCTCTGTGAGCTAGGGCTGTTCTCCAACTATGGAAAATGAACACACCTTCAATGATGATCACCTTTCTAATCTCTATTTCTACACGAAAGCTTCCATCACCGTCAAAAAAGATCCTAGCTCTGTTGTGACCTGGTAAAACATTATCCAAAAGTCTGCTGCCCCCAAACCTAGGTTTTACTTCCAGAAGACCCCCAAGTCCCCACAATGGTCACAAACTTTGATTGATTTATTCTGTTCAGCAGATGTTCTTGGAATGATACTTCATACTGCCATTCTAGACATTCCATAAGGAAAAACGATGAGCAAAGCTTTTGTTTCTAGCACACATTTCACAAACTGATCATCGCATTCCGTTCAAGAACTGCAAGGCCAAGTTTAGCCACACTCAGTCAACAAGATTTAATTAACAGAAAAATATGGCATTGACATTTGACTTTCTTCTGGCAAAAACAAAAACAAACAAAAAAGAAAGAAAAAGGATTATGCTAAATCTAAAACAAATGACACATTTCAAAACAACACCCTTTTGAATTAATGACTGCATAAAGACAAACACAACGACTTGAAACAATGAAGCCTAAACTGGATATCAAAAGGAAGGACACTGCGTTTTCTACTTAGTATACTAATGGTGCAGGTTATCTGATGACTTACACAAACTGAGACAAAGGGACTAGGTGAGCGTGTGTTTATGTGCATAAGTGTGTCTCCCTATAAGACAGTCATTATTATTCCATCAGCAGTTTCTAGAGTTCCTCAGTGAAAATAGTGCATGAACGTTCATTGATTCCCTTCACTACCTGGAAGGGCTCATCATAATCTTCCAGCCACAATTGGGACATCAGAACAAAATATCTTATCATCACAACAACAATATCAACATTATTCAGAAACGCAACGCAGTGTCATATGAAATATACACATTTTATAAAAACGTATGCAGTCTCACATCAAAATGACTGCACATGCACCATTACAGTTTCACATGCCACTACTTCTTTTGTGATGAACCACGTACAATCCTGTCTCCATTTACACTGTAATAGTGCATAAAAAAGTGAATGCATGTGCACACACACAGACATGAGCTTATGCACACGTGCACACACACAACACACACTCCATTTCCACACAAAGACATGTCTCCAACATTTCAAACTCAGATCTAGAAAAGAACTGTCTCAGTATTCCATTTCTGTTCTGAACATCATACTAATTTCAATCAGTGTATATCTGCATCTTCAAACTGATGGAAACTATAATGAACAAAATGTTGCTGATGAATTTCTGACTTTACCTTTAGCATCACAGGGCAAAAGCAACAACATAACCTACCAGCTAAACCAGTCACCAATGACAATATCTATTATGCCTGATTTTGGAGAAATATATGGCCTTTATCTTT
>CM054143.1:35688593-35747853 GCA_028751875.1 Rapana venosa
AGTCTAATTTTCAAGTTTGCTACACTGTATGTGACTGTGTGTGTGTGCACAAGTGTGTGTGTGCAAGTGTGTGTGTGTGCACAAGTGTGTGCAAGTGTGTGTGTGTGTGCACAAGTGTGTGTGCAAGTGTGTGTGTGTGTATGCTGTGTGTGTGTGTGTGGTGTGTGTGTGTGTGTGTGTGTGTGTGTGTGTGTGTGTGTGTGTGTGTGTGTGTGTGTTGAGTTGAGTATTGTTGCCCTGGGTTCTTTTACAAGCGCTGAATGTACGTTGCTCATGAGACCTCAGTATATCATTTCACCTGAAAAAACAGCACCCGGATCACCCCACTCAAGGTCTAGTGGATCATGGAAGGAAAGTTTTGGCACAAAAGAGGATCGAACCCGCACTTCTCGTTTTCTAGGCAGGTGCCTTACATCTAGGCCACCGATTCACACTATGCACACTAATAATAATAATAATGTATGGAATTTATATAGCGCTGAATCTTGTAAAGCAACAAATCAAAGCACTAATGTGGATCATTAAACATTTTCAACTCTAACATAATGCTTCTGATCTGGCACAATCCCTTCCTGAAGGCAGATTTTAAACAAGATTTTTTGGTTTTTTTAAACTAGACTGCTTTGAACGTGAACTCCAACATACTATAAAGTAAACTTGTTCCCTCCCCATCTCCTGAGGAACTGAAGAAGGCCAGAACTGCAGTAGTACACTGCAGGAGATCTAAGCTGGGCTTGGGAACACCATTGCCTTGCAAGCAGTTAAAAGTCCGTGTAAAAAACAAAAATTTCAGCTAGGATTTGTTTTCTTTTCGGTCACTGAAGGCTTACCGCGCTTTAAACTTAGAGTCCATCACTGTGTGTGTGTGTGTGTGTGTGTGTGTGTGCGTGTGTGCATGTGTGTGTGTGTGTGTGTTTGTACATAGATGCATGCATGCATGTGTTTGTGTTGGTTGTGTGTTGTGTGTGAGTGTGTGTGTGTGTGGGTGTGCAGGTGCACGCATGTATGTATATAGATGCATGCATGCACGTGACTTGTAAGAGCATGAACATGTGCCTGTATGATAAACTAGCACAGGTGTGTGTGTGTGTGTGTGAGGGGTGTGCATGTGTGTTGTGTATGGATGTGTGCGTGCGATGGAGCACCACGCCTCTGTACATTAGATTGCGTTTATCTGCACAGGTTCCCCCACCCCTAAGATGAAGCATGAAACCAGCCTATGGACTTAGTGATAGCATGGTTACATGCTGGACCCAAATGCAAGACCTTAGGGTGATGCTTGTTAATGGAACACAAACAGCGAAAATGGCAGACAAATCAAAGCCAGTGGAGCTTTAATTCATCAAGACATAACGTTGAAATGGAGCCGGACAAATTCAGACCCAGGGAGCTTGAGAGTTGATAAGCTTTAAGGGATTTAATGATGGGGGGGGGGGGGGAAGGTAGGGTACAGGAGTGGGGAGGGGGGGGGGGGGGGGGGGGGGGGGGGGGGGGAGTGAGGGGGGGGGGGGGGGGGGGGGGGGGGGGGGGGAAAGGTTAGGGGTAGTGGGGGGGGGGGAGGGAGAGGGGTTATTTCACCATGGCCAATCAATACAGCCACTCTGCCTGCAAAGCCTCCACAGGCCTGCTGCTATGAACAGGGTGCATGCACAGCTTCAGCTTCCTTTCCATCCTATTTCATTTTCAGAGACAGCAATGATTAGGGATGACAGGTCAAAGCCTGCCTACAGCATCTTCTCCCACTCCTCCATCCACCACTAAAGAAAACTGTAAAAAAAAAAAATTGTAATTGCCCTTCATGGGATGATTAAAGTGCTTTTGACTTGACTTTTGACTTGACTTGACAACATACACAGTAGAATACAGGACATCATCTGAAGCCAGAGTGTGGTTCCTTAAATGGCAAGGTATACTCAAACTATACAGTGTCCCTGAAGTCAGAATGCTGCTATCTTCATGGTGGGCAAAAACGGTCACACACACAAAATTTTAATGTCACCATTGGTGAGCCTTGAAGCTGTAGCCAAGGAACAGGGGAGGGGGGAGTGGGAGGGACCCAAACAAACAAAAACAGAAACTATACAGTCATAAACTTTGTCATCCAGTGTGTATTTACAGACTCACACTGATTGATAGAATACAAGACACAAGAAAGAGTGGGTACTCTCCACAACTCTGGGTTGGTGACATCTCCCCCCACCCCCCACCCACCCCTGGAATGTTTAAGCTGAAGAATGTCAGAAAAACACTGAGAGAGAGAGAAAAACAAAAGAGGAACAGAAAAAATATATAAAATGGAAACAGGAGTGAAAGGCGAAAAGTTGCTTGTCTGACTGACGCTTCAACTCTGACAAGATCGTTATTACGAGCTGATTTACACTGATGGCAGGATCACCTTTTAACAGGAAAGGGGGAGGTCAATTTCAGCATGACAAATCAATACAGCCACTCTGCCTGCTAAACCTCCACAGGCCCGCTGCTATAGACAGGGTCCATGCATTGCTTCCTCATATTTCTGGGAGAGGAACAATTGGGGAAGACAGGTTGAAGCCTGCACTGCATCACCTCCACACAGCCCATTACTAAAAAAAAAATAAAAAATTAATAAGAAAAAGAAAAAAAACCTTTCCTCAACTTGGAATTATACTTTTTCTTTGTCTAACGCTCTGAGACAGCAACTATTGTTGCTTGTCATGTGAGCAAAAATGCATTGCACTGCCGTTAAGCGACGGACATGTCAGGCCCAGCACATCTGACTTTGGCATGAATTATGCAAATTATGTCATCTTCACTTCATGTATGTTACTGATGTGAGCATTTTCTTCATCATTAAATGAACACAAGTGACAGAGAAGCAACACTTAGATGACAAGTGCAAAAAGGTGACAGGTGACCACAAAGAAACAAAAACAAAGAACCCAGTCCAGCCTGGATATCTAATGTTTCAAAGCTCCCAGTCTGATCCACCATACCACACTAAGTAACTCACATGTCATGCTATGTGCCCATCTTTATACTAGCTAACGACACACATTCCTTTTCAACTATGCGTTCATTTTAAAAAATTTAAAAAAACCAATTGATCAAACCTGTTCATTCAGACCTCTCAGTGTGAAAATGAACTGCCACATGAAACATTAAATTTTGAAAGGCGAGTGATGTGAAGGTCACTGAGGTCATTTTCAGGTTTCTATCAAATATGCTACCCTGTGGCCACCTTCTGGAAATTCTTTGCTAGCAATTCTCTCTTTTCTACCCTGCTCTTTGTTTCTGCCTTATTCCTTTTCTTCCTGTCACCTCCTTCTCGTCTTTTTTCTAACTACTTGGTCCATTCTCCGGCCTTTTTTCCAAAAAAGACTTAAAAGATAACAATTCTCTCCCACACTGAAGTCGGATGCGCTGGGCCTGACTTGTCAGGTGCTTAACGGCAGAGCAACGCATTTTCTCTCATATTAAGACAGACAACCGTAGTCGCTGTCTGAGTGTTCGACGACGAAGAAGAAGACAGATGTGTTACGAACAAACAGGACAGCACTACTTCCCCCCCACCCCCACCCAACACTACAAACTGATTATTTGTCCACAATATTCATCCCGTCTGAAATGGGGTGGGCTTAAGACAGATGAGAAGAATCAAACCAGAGGAAATGATGGAGAGGCGATACTTCATGATAAATTTAGTCAGGGGAGGAGGAAGAATAGGAGGGGAGGAAGAACAGGAGGGTGGGGGTGTCAGATTCCTAACCCTCCACACACCCCCCCCCCCCCTCCTCCCTGTCTCAAGGGGCAGCCTGCTCCGCAAGGATAACAGGATGATGGATTCTTGATCAACAGCAGCAACCCCTTGTCATTTCCCCTGTCTTGTCCCTCGCTTACTTTTCTACACACTCCGATCCTTCCTCATTAGTCTTTTGGGTTTTTTCATATTTCATCCCTTTTTTTTTTTTAAATATCAGTTTACAATACCTTTTCTCTCTCTCTCTCTCTCTCTCCATCTCTCTCTCTCTCTCTCTCTCTCTCTCTCTCCTCTCTCTCTCTCTCTCTCTGTCTCTTGTCCTTCTCTCTTTGTCTTACCCTCCATAATAATCACCACTACTACCACCCTCCTGTTTCAACCACTCCCTTCCCTCTCTCTCTTCCCAGCCTCTTCCCTCATAATCAGCCTGTATCACATATTCACCAATCCTTCCCCAACTTGTTCTCTGTGTGTGTGTATGTGTGTGTGTGAGTGTGCACACACGCATGCATGCATGTGTGTGTGTGCAAGCATGCACATGTGCATGCGTGAGTGCATGCGTGCATGCATGCATGTGTGTTTGTGTGTGTGTGTGGTCTGTCTGTCTGTCTGTCTCTCTGTTTCTGTCTCTCTCTCTCTCTCAGCCAAACAGTCTGCCTGCCTAACATTCTTTCATTTCATTTCTATCTCTCTCTCTCTCTCCCTCTCTCTTCTTCTTCTACTTCTCCTTTTTCTTCTTCTTCTCCTCCTCCTTCTTTTTTTTTACCTCCCCGTCTCTCTTTCTCTGTCCATTTTCTAATCCAAATATTCTTTTGTTACATTCTTTCTCTGCTTCTTTTCTTCCAATTCTAGTTTCTTTTCAACTGTAAATGATTGATATCTTTTATACATAACAACATTTCTTACAACTTTTGTGTAATCTTTTCTTGTCATTGGATATAAAATTCTCTGATTTGTGAGTGGGATGAGAGAGAGAGAGAGTGAGAGAGAGAGAGAGTGAGAACACACATGCATGCATGTATGCACACACACACACTTACTTCTCTGGCAGTTTGTCTTCATATTTACTGTCTTTTCTCACTTCCTTTCTTCTATATTTTCATGAATCAATTTTGTAGTTTTCTTGTCCAGGCACAAGAAAAGAACATTTTTTTAATACTTTTTGAAAATTATCCCAAAATTCCAGAAAAATTGAATGCGTGACAAGCTAACCATTGGCCTGATAAACAGGCTAAAAAGGCTAATCCTTCACATTAAAAAAGCATTACCAAAACAAAAAACACACAAAAGAAAAACAACCCAACCAGCCCCTAAAAAACAAACAAAACAACACCAACACCACCCCCACCCACCCCCAAAAAAGGGGGGAGATCTCTTCAAATTCTAAAATAAAAAAGGCTATAGATAACAAAACAAATCACACACAAAATCAAAACCCAAAAAAGCAACCCAAAGAAAATGATAGTAAGCTATCCAAAAAGTTAGCTGTGGAAAAGGATTTATTATGCTTGCCCCCCCTACCTTCCTCCCTTTTTGTGCTTCCACCCTCTCATCCCATCCCCCTTTCCCTCTGACCTGTCCCTTTCTTCTTTGAGTTCTTTTCTTTTTTTAACATGTTCAACACTCCTTGTATCTCTCTGGTGATGCTTTCTCCAATATTGGTGAGGAGTGACACACTGCCAGGATTATAATAATATCATCAGAGACCGGTGCTGGTTTTTTGGTCGAATGCTGGTGCTGGCTGTTAGGGGGTGAACTGGACAAGCAGACGTAACACAGCATTGCACTGATGATCTGACAGCAATTCTGTTTCCCACTCCATAGCTAGAGCCCCGAGGTTTACCAGTGGTGAGATTTTTTCCTATCGATTTTTCCCACCACAATTAAGGTAGCCACATTCTGACTTCAGAGACACAGTTGGAAAATTGAACCTACCAATTTGCCAGGATAGTCAGGAGGTATCTCCTTACTCTATTTCTCCTTGCTCTTTGTGATTTTCTCAACTGTCATGGATTCTTTTGACGTGCACAAGTCCTTAAGCGCACAGGTGCGACTGGTTTACTGTCTCTTCCGAAAGACTTTCATATTCAGTTACATTTTCCTGACAAACTAGGACAAAAGGGCAAGGCTTGGAATTGAACCCAAAGCCTTGTAGTTTACTTGTTAGGCAGGTGAACATCTAAACCATCTTCCTTCTTATCTGACAGCAAATGACAGTAAGGGTTCAAGTTCAAGCCTCTACTAAGGTATCTGGTTTTTCCCCAGGAGTGAACACTGGTACTAACTCCACGTCCTGGAAAGTCCTTCAGACAATAAACTGAAACCCTGTGTGGGAATGTAAGCAGAATTTCACCTTGTGCTAACACTAAAGCCACCCCCCCCCCCCCCCAAAAAAAAAAAATGCCTTTCCTAAAAAAGAGTCAGCTGGCTACAGCTGCTGATGACACCAACATACCCAGCATGCACCTGGGAAACTGTAACAGCGCCCTCCACCCCCCCCCCCCCCCACCCACCCACCCACTCACCCTTCATTCACCAATGCTGAGATTTGAACCCACAACTTCACAGAGCCAGTGGGACTGACCACTCAGCTAAGGCATCCATCCATAACAGGGCATAAACTGACTAACACAGAATCTTGAGACTGTTTTCTTTCTTTTCTGCATCATAAGGGGAAGGAAGGGGGGGGGGGGGGGGGGGGGGGGGCAGTGAAGATGACAACATACTGCTACAGAGACCCAATCAGGCTTAAAATTAACACAGGGCATTTAACTATCTGCTTCCTTTCAAACTACATACATGTACCCACCATTCAACCGTCCCCTACAAAGACAAGACACCTGGCACATTGGCCATAATGATCTGGGCAATGTTCTCCAACTTACATCCACACAGTAGACAATATCTGACTATGTGATCGATCAATCATAAGTCTCCCCTACACACGAGGAGACTACCTATCTATACGTAAAATAATGCAATCTTATTGAACAAAGCAAAATGAAGACTCAACTCTCATATTATGAATCATCCCAGACTCTATCCCACCACCCGAAAAAAACAGAAATTCCACAGAGGTGCAAACACTCAGACCCTTAACCTCCCAACCAGGAATCCTCTGTTCTATCCACCACACCACAGCCACTGGTACCATCAGAAATGTGTGACCATGAGAGAGGATGGTATGGGGAGAGTGAGGCAGCACAGAAGGATCAGGATGTCTGCAGATGAAATGAAAACGAGCGAAGGGGGAAAAAACAACAACACTTTTTTTTAAAGAAATGAGGTAGGTAGAATGCTCTCAAGCACAGAGCTGCTTCCTGGCAGCTCCGAGGTTCTGCAGGAATGATGGATGCCTGGGCAAACAGGAGAAGTAGGTGTCATTTCTCACACCTCCGTTTGATCCTCATTAATCTCCTTCATTTGACCATCTCCCTCACTTTTAATCTTTCGGGCTTCATTTCATCTGCAGACATCCTGATCCTTCTGTGCTGCCTCACTCTCCCCATACCATCCTCTCTCATGGTCACACATTTCTGATGGTACCAGTGGCTGTGGTGTGGTGGATAGAACAGAGGATTCCTGGTTGGGAGGTTAAGGGTCTGAGTGTTTGCACCTCTGTGGAATTTCTGTTTTTTTCGGGTGGTGGGATAGAGTCTGGGATGATTCATAATATGAGAGTTGAGTTGAACAGGATGGAGAGAAGATTTGGGAGGGATAGTTGGGTGGAGGTGGAAGGGAGGGGGGGGGATGGTGTCATCCTTGCTTTTTATTTCCGGACCTTTCAACCATACCCTTCTCCAGTCCCCCCCCCCCCCCCACACACACACACACACACACCACCACCACCACCCTACTCCCTCTTCTTCCAAAATCCGCTTTGGAGCATCTCACTCTGTGATACCCTTGCGCCGTCTTTTTCCGCAGTTTTTAATGTCCCTTCTTTCAGCCATTAGCACGCTCTCGCTGTTTCTTCTTCCTTCTCTCATTCATTTCCTCTTTGAAACTGTGTCTGGTTAGTTCTGCCTTCAGGGCTTTTTGGTGATGGTTTTTTTCTTCTTTTCTTTTCTTTTCCTCTAACTCTTTTGTTTGTTTGCTTGTTTCCTTTTTTGTGTGTTATGTTGTTTGTTTGTTTTGGAGGGTTGTTGGGTTGTTTTTTTCTATTTTAGGGAGGAGGAAGGCTGCTCTTTCTGAACAACTGGGACTAAGCAGCAAAAAAGTTACAAGTCTAAAAGATGTTAACCTAATTTTGTGTTTGGCTCAGTTCTATGCCTTCCCTTGTTTTTTCATTCCTTCCTTTGTTTGTTTGTTTTTTGTTTGTTCTTATCTGTTGTGTTGTTGTTGTTGTTGTTGTTTGTTGGTTGGGTTGGTTGTTCTCTTGTTGTTGTTGTTGTCGTTGTTGTTTTGTTGGTTTTCTTTCGGGGGGTAGAGGGGGGGGGGTTGAGAGGAGGGGGGTGCTCAATTATTGCTGTTCTTCAGAAAGTCTTTCTTCTCTTTTTCTTCTTCTTTTTTTGGGGGTGTGTGTGATTTTTTATGATGAGATGCAAATGATTTATATTAAATGTAAAAAAAAGGAGAAACATAAAATAAAAGAATAAAGGAGATATTATAATATAAATATGCTCAGACAAATGGTTCGTCACAATTTTGATTGTAACACACGTCTGCATGTGTGGGATTATGATGTGTTGTGCTCTGGAAGACTGAAAGAGAGACAGACAGACAGACAGACAGAGACAGACAGAGACAGACAGACAGACAGAGACAGAGACAGACAGAGAAGACAAATATTTTTACTGAGGGTAAATGGATAAGCAGAAAGCTTATTTACACTATGCAATACTCTTACCCCTACCACCTACTCCCAGCTCCCCCCCCCCCCCCCCCACCCCCTTCCCTCTTACGCCCCCAATCATCCACACACAAAAATCAGAAGGGAAGGAGGAAAGAAAGAGCTGAAGAGAGAGAGAGAGACAGAGAGAGAGAGAATAGAGAGAGGATGAGAGAGAGAGAGAGAGAGAGAGACGAGAGAGAGAGAGAAGAGAGAGAGAGAGAGAGAGAGAGAGAATGAGAAAGAGAGAGAGAATGAGAGAGAGAGAGAGAGAGAGACAGAGACAGAGACAGAGAGAGAGAATGACACACAGAGAGAATGAGAAAGACAAACAGACACAGAGAGAGTGAGTGAGTGTGTGTGCCCATGTGTGTGTGCCTGCCTGTGCCTGTCTGCCTTGGCTGCCTGTCTGCCTGCCTGTGTCTGCCTCTGGCTGCCTGCCTGTGTCTGCCTGTCTGCCTCTGGCTGCCTGTCTGCCTCTGGCTGCCTGCCTGTGTCTGCCTGTCTGCCTGCCTGTGTCTGCCTGTCTGCCTCTGGCTGCCTGCCCGTGTCTGCCTCTGGCTGCCTGCCTGTGTCTGCCTGTCTGCCTCTGGCTGCCTGCCTGTGTCTGCCTCTGGCTGCCTGCCTGTGTCTGCCTGCCTGCTTGCCTGCCTGTGCCTGTCTGCGTCTGCCTGTGCCTGCATGTCTGCCTGCCTCTGCCTGCCTGCCTCTGCCTGCCTGCCTGCCTGCCTTCCTGTGTCTGCCTGTGCCTCCCTGTGTCTGTCTGCCTGCCTGCCTGTGCCTGCCTGTCTGCCTCCCTGTGTCTGCCTGCCTGTGCCTGCCTGCCTGCCTGCTTGCCTGCCTGTGTCTGCCTGCCTGTGCCTGTCTGCCTGTGTCTGCCTGCCTGTGTCTGCCTGCCTGCCTGTGTCTGCCTGTGCCTGCCTGTGTCTGCCTGTGCCTGCCCCTGTGCCTGCCTGCTTGCCTGCCTGTGCCTGCCTGCTCGCCTGCCTGCTTGTGCCTGCCTGCTTGCCTGTGCCTGCCTGCCCGCCTGCCTGCCTGCTTGCCTGTGCCTGCCTGTGCCTGCCTGCCTGCCTGCCTGCCTGCTTGTCTGTCTGTCTGCCTGCCTGCTTGCCTGCCTGTGCCTGCCTGCTTGCCTGCTTGTGCCTGCCTGCTTGTGCCTGCCTGCTTGCCTGTCTGTGCCTGCCTGCTTGCCTGCCTGCTTGCCTGTCTGTGCCTGCCTGCTTGCCTGCCTGTGCCTGCCTGCTTGCCTGCCTGCTTGCCTGCCTGCTTGCCTGCCTGTGCCTGCCTGCTTGCCTGCCTGCCTGTGCCTGCCTGCTTGCCTGTATGTGCCTGCCTGCTTGCCTGTCTGTGCCTGCCTGCGCCTGCCTCTGCCTGCCTGTCTGTGCCTGTCTGTGCCTGCCTGCCTGCCTGCCTGCCTGTGCCTGTCTGCCTGCTTGCCTGTCTGTGCCTGTCTGTGCCAGTCTATGCCTGCCTGCCTGCTTGCCTGCCTGCTTGCCTGTCTGCCTGTGCCTACCTGCCTGCCTGTGCCTGTATGCTAGTATCATTCACATGTACATGTACATACCATGTGTGTGTGTACATTTGAATTTTGTTTAAGCTTTTGATAGTTATTGGCTGCATGACTCTGTAAGAATATGTTGAATGCAAGCGCTCTGATTTGTCTTTGCAAGATATAGCGCTATACAAATTTCATTTATTATTATTATTATTATTATTCAAGGAAAAAGGACAGAGAGGTGAAGTGCTTTATGACTCCTTATTTTTGACATCCTCCTTCACGTACTCTGGACTCAGATCATCATACGCTAGGCTGATCTCACAAGCCTCCTTAGTTACACTCCTCTTACTTTATATTTTTATCTTTTTGTTCATATTTTCATTCCTGGGGGGGGGGGGGAGTCATAGAGGGTTAGCTTTCTCTGTTTCTTCCGTTTGTTTCTTTATTTGTTGGTTACGTTTTGTTTTGTGGCTTGTGTGTGGCTTTTTTTTTCTTTTTTTTTTTTTTGGTCTCCCTCTCTTCTTTTCACAGCTTTGCAAATGTGTATTCAGTGTGAAGGGATATCTTAATTAGAAACTCAACCTTCTGAAGAGGGATGAAGAAAAAGACTGACAACATAGTGAGTGAGTAAGAGTGTGAGTGTGTGTGTGTCTGTATGTCTGTCTGTGAGCATAAATGTGTACATAATTATGTGTGTGCATGAGTAGGCCTATGTGTATGTTTATGTATGTGTGTGTGCATATGAGTATGTGTGTGTGGTAGGAGGGGGGTAGGGTAGGGAAGAGAGGAGTGGGGGGAGGGGCAGCAAGTTAAATAAACTGAAAACCAATAAAAGCAAACCAGTCAATCCTTCAAAAATAATAAGATTTGTTTAAAACACTAAATTAATTGAAAACTCGATAAATCACCCATTATCTTTTTTCCACACAAAAGTCTGAACTGTCAACATAGCAAATAGGGGGGGGGGGGGGGGGGGGGTGACATGAAGAAAAGGAACAAGGCAGAAACAAAGGGACAGAAGAGAGGGAATTCCTAAAACAGAATTTCCAGAAGGTAGCAATTCTATTTATACTGACAGGCCTCCCAGCACCCTCATGGGAGAAGCGAGAATTCTGAATCTGGGTTTATTCATTTTGATAGCTAAGACCTATTCTGGTATTCCAAAGTAGACTATCTGCAAGACATCAGTGGAGGGCCTTATGGCACTGAGGAAGCACTTAATGCAGTATATCATCTGACAGCCTGTACTTAAGCATTGAATGGATGGACTAAAATAAGTATTTCTTTCTTTTGCAGCATACAGTGCTAGCAACAACAAAAATATTAAAGTGAAACCATTCACCAAAAAAAAAAAACCCTCCCAAAAAACCCAAACCCAACAAACAAATAAATAGTAAGGAAGGTGATAACTTAGCAAATGAAACAGGTAATAGAGAAACCATACTTAAGTTCTCTCTCTCTCTCTCTAATTTGGAGAATGGATATTGAATAACTGTTTAATGTATACAACTGCTTAAAGTAGATAATTTGGTCCCACTTTTGGATAGTCCCATGTTACATAAGTCATGTTTTGGAAGTTGCCATATACGTTATATTTTGTTTTGGCTTTGTTTTGATATGCTTGGTTTGACCCCATTCTAGGGGCTGGTGGCCTGAAGAATAAACTTTGTTCATTGTTCATTGTCTCTCTCTCTCTCTCTCTCTCTCTCTCTCTCTCTCTCTCTCTCTCTCTCTCTCTCTCTCTCTCTCTCTCCCTCCTTCTCTTTGATTTAATAACTGGCATAAAACACTCAAGGGAATGCTTTGGACTCTAACACACACACACACACACACACACACACACACACACACACACACACACACACACACACACACTACAGAAGCCAAAACAGACACTCGCAGTTTTGTCTTTAACACACACACACAAATTCTCTCTGCCTAACACCCACAGCCTGTCTGAACTTCCATCCATATTTTCTGCCTTCTTTTCAGACAAAGTTCGAAACATACGCTCCAGACTTGATCAAACTCAATTCCAGCCTGCGCCTCCTGACCCCCAGTTCACTGGCACTCCTCTCTTTTCCTTCCATCCCACAAGTGAAAAAGAAATCATGACAATTCTGAAGGAAATGACTATAAAATCATGCGACCTTGATCCCATACCTGCTCCTGTTTTCTCACAATGCCTTCCACAACTTGTGCCTATTATCACTAAAATAGTAAACTCATCTCTTCAGTCAGGAAATTTTCCATCAGCTCTTAAACAGCAATAGTCACACCTCTACTGAAAAAGCACGACCTCGATCCCAACATTCTGAAGAATTATAGGCCTGTCTCAAACTTACCCTTTGTCTCTAAAGTACTAGAAAAAGTTGTTCTCAAACAGCTCAACAGTCGCCTTCATTCCAATGTTCTTCTTCCCACTTTTCAGTCTGCCTATCGCCCCAACCACAGCACCGAAACCACACTAGTCCATACTTTAGATACACTTCTACTTGCTTCTGATGCAGGAAAAATCTCCCTCCTCACTCTTCTTGACTTATCTGCAGCCTTTGATACCATAGATCACTCAATTCTTCTTTCTCGCCTCCAAAATACGTTTGGTATCAATGGCACAGCCCTCACCTGGTTTACTTCATACCTCACAGACCGGTTCCAGAAAGTTATTGTAAACAAAATTCAATCAAAACCTGTCAAAATGGAATGTGGAGTCCCGCAGGGATCAGTCCTGGGCCCTGTTCTCTTTACTCTCTACACTGCTCCACTCTCACATATAATAAACAACCACCCCATTTTATCATCATTTCTATGCCGATGCTACTCAACTTCAGTGCAGCGATACTGTTGAAAACTTGCCTTCCCTCCTGACAAATATGTCCTACTGCCTTCAAGACATTCAAAACTGGATGACTCAGAACAAGTTACAACTTAATGCCGATAAAACCGAAGCCATGCTCATAGGGACTCAACATAAACTTTCCTCTATCACAAAAACAATACGTCAGTTCCTTTGTCCAACTCTGTGAAGTACTTAGGAGTAGTTCTTGACAACACACTCTCTATGAAAAAATTCATCACCCAGACCTGCCAGTCTTGCTACTATCAATTACGGCGCATAAGCGCGATTCGCAAGTATCTGTCCACTGATGCAACTTCCAAGCTTGTCACATCTCTCATTCTTTCACGTTTAGACTACTGTAATTCTCTTTTGGCTGGCCTACCAGCATCATATATCCACTCTCTTCAACGCATACAAAAAATCTGCAGCTCGACTGGTCCTAAGAAAGAAAAATCTGAACACATCACTCCTCTTCTGCGATCTCTTCACTGGTTGCCTGTCTCACAAAGACTGCAGTATAAAATCAATACCCTCTGTTTCAAATGTCTCCACAAATCTGCACCCTCTTATCTCTGTAACTGTCTTCACCTGTACACTCCATCCCGTTCCCTTCGTTCAGCCGCAGATACTTTGTGCTTTCGAACACCCAGATTCAAACAAACCACTGTTGGCCGTCGCTCCTTCTCTGTTTCTGGTCCATCCACTTGGAATGACCTCCCTCTTTCACTTCGTCAAAAGCCTTCACTTGATTCCTTCAAATCCAGCCTCAAAACACACTTGTTTCCTACCTGAGACTTTCCCCCCACATATCTGTCCCTAATTTTCAACAGCATCTTTCACCTTCTAAGTGTTGTTCCGTGTGTGTGTGTGTGTGTGTGTGCGCGCGTGCGTGTGCGTGCGTAGTGCGCGCGCATGGATTTGTAATCTGTTGCTCATTATGTTTAAGGAGAGTTGCATGCCTGTAAATGATTGAGTGCAAGCGCTTCGATTTGTTTGTTTTTTACAAGATTCAGCGCTATATAAATTCCATATATTATTATTATTATTAAATATACTTGTAAATTTCTCTGTCTTCCCTCCCCTCTCTCTCACTTCTCCCTCCCTCTCTCTCCCACTCCCCCACCCTCCCCCACTCTCTCTGTGACACATAATAAGCTTTTAACACACACAGATTACATGGAGAAAAAACAAAAAAAACAAAACAAAAAATACGATTAATGAAGTTAAACAGTACTCATTTTTCTCAGAACACCCCACACCACTTTTTTTTTTTTCCTGCTCTCCTCTCTTCTCTCTTCCCCTTATTCACCTCTCTCTCCCTCCCCCCCCCCCCCTCCCCCTCTCCCTCCCCACCCCCCTCCCCTATTCCCTTTCCCTCCCTTTGATGAAAAAATAAACAAACGGAAACCTTTGCACTAAAAACAACAACCAAAAAAAAACAAACAAAAAAAAAACAAAACAAAACAAAAAAAAAACCAAACAAAATGAGAAAACCAACAAGACATTCCCCCTTTCCCTCCCTTTGAGAAATAAGACGAACGCAAACACAAAAAGGGAATGCTTTGCATAAAACCCAAACAAAAAAAACGGACAAAAAAAAAAACAAAAACAAAAACAAAACAAAACAAACAAAAACACACCAGGACATGTGGAGGCCAAGGGAAATCACCGTTTCTCAGAGCAGCGGCATGCAGCTGCTGCTGAAATGATGCCGGTAAAAAAAGCCGAAAGCAGCGCCTCAAAAAAACAGGAAATGAGGAACACTGTGTGTGGAGGCGGAAAGCCCGAACAAACCTGAAAACCCCAACCCTTGGGTTTTTCAACAGAGGGGTGGGGGTTGTTTTTTTTTGGGGGGGGGGGGAAGGGTTTGGGTTGGGGGGGGGGGGGGGGGGGGTGGGGCGTGGGGGGAAGTTTTTGACTGAATTTATTTTATTTTTTTTATTTTTATTTTATTCTTTTATATCGAGGAAAGGAATAAGCATCTGTGCTTTTTTACATCCAGTCCCTGTATGCGGATTTTGTGAATTCTGTCATCTGTTCCCACCGGCACACATTGGCCTGCTCTTACGAAAAACGGAACAGGATTTAACGTGTGCGCAAGATGTTCTGCGTGCGTTCGCACAGGGGGGCCTCGGTTTATAGTTTCATCCGAAGGACTTTTGGGGAGAATGGAGTCTGCACTGATGTTAACTCCAGGGGAAAATATCCCCTTGAACGGGAATCGAACCCAGGTTGTCAGATTGCGAGCACAACGCTCTAACCACTAGGCTATCCCGTCCCCTTCCCATGAATGGATACATGCGTGTCAGTGTGAGACTGTGACTGAAGTGAGAAGTTAGCTGTGTGAATGTATATCATGTACTTGCCTTATAGATTGATATACTTTTTCCCCATTCCTTGGCTAGAGCTCTGAGGTTCATCTTGAAACTGTTTTTCCCCCCACCATTAAGACAGCCACATTCTGACTTCAGGGGATGATGTCTAAACATAATACAAGTATGCATGTGCTTTTTGAATGTTATCAGTTGTTCCTACTGGCATGAAATGGCCTACTCTTCTGAAAGGTGGATCATGTTTTAGCATCAGCAAAAGATGTTTACCGCTGATCAGAGCTGATGTTAACTCCACGGGAAAAAAGCTTTAAAAAACCTCTAACAATTAGGCTATCCCACCCCCAGATCAATATAAGCTGAGGGTTTTTTGCTTGTTTGTTTGTTTGGAATTGTTTTTCAAGTTTGATTTGGTAAGGTATTTGTTTTTGTGGCTTTTTTAAAAGGGGGGAAAGGGGTTGCTGGGTAGGGGTGGGTTTTTTAAAAAGATTTTGGGGAGGGGGAGGTGGTTGTTGTTGTTTTTTTTGGGGGGTGTTACATGTACACACAGGCAGTGGGAATATAAACTGATGGATGAAATAACAGACTGGAATATACCAGATGAAAATAGGCCCAGGCTAAAAGCTTGGTTAGTTACTGATGTAAGATAGGTAGGCACCAAGGCCTACAATACTGCTATACTTGGAGTGTTGAGGTTGCCTTCAGCCACGACATGCTCTTAGCATTAAATCCTGCACCACCCTTTAAAGGAGAAAAAAAACAACCCTCTGAAGTCAAAATATGCTTGCCAATATGGCATGGTACTTGCAAAACTGTCACACACCAAAACTTGTCATCCAGTCTCACAGAGACACCAGAGTGTGATGAGTAACTGAGGTGCATGTTTGGAGTTAATACACCATTGGGTATACTGGCGATTGGCAACATACAACATACACCAAAATGTATAGACAGACCAGACAACAGGCTAGATGAGATACTATAGATAATCTGAATATCTACATACTAAATCGAGTTGCAAATAACAACTACAGAAAGTAGAAGCACAACAAAGAGGAAGAAGAACGATAGAAATCAATTAATGAAACCAATTAATATAGGAAGAAGATAGCACAGAGGGAGACAGGAAGGGGTAAAGGAAAAGAGAACAGTAAAAGACAGAAGAGAGAGGGGGAGAGGAAGGGGGAGAGGAGAGAGAAGAGAGAGAAGAGAGAGAGAGAGAGAGAGGGAGAGAGAGAGAGAGAGAGAGAGAGAGAGAGAGAAGAAGAGAGAGATGACAGGACGAGACAGACAGAAGACAGAGAGAGGGGAGAGAGAGAGAGAGATGGAGGGAAGAGAGAGAGAGAGAGGGGGGGGAGAGGGGAGAGGAGGAGGGAGAGAGAGAGAGGAGAGAGGGAGGAGATGGAGAGAGAGAGAGAGGAGAGAGAGAGAGGGGAGAGGGAGGGAGAGGGAGGGAGAGGGGGGGGGGGGGGGGCGACATAAAGACACAGACAGACAGGCCAGGACAGAGACACAGAGGCCAAAGAAGAGAAAGACAGAATCAGACAGAAAAAGATGTGTATGAAGCAGAAGGGAGGCAGATGTGAAGTCCAGTCAGCAGACTTACTTTTCCACTCCCTGCCCAGGCAGCTGACGAAATGTGTGATAGCCATGTACAGGGCATGGCAGGATATGATACATATGTACATCTGAAACATAATGATACATAGGTACAGCTGAAACATAGTGACACATAATTATGTACAGCTGAAATGCATGATACATGTGTACATCTGAAATACATGATACATACGTACAACTGAAATACATAATACATATATATGTACATCTGAAATACATATTATATGTACATCTGAAACACGATACATACATACATCTGAAACATGATACATATGTGCATGTATCTGAAACATAATATCTGAAATACATGATATACTACATATCATGTACATATGAAACACATGACATAATATATGTGTACATCTGAAACATGATACATACATACATACATACTACATACATACGTACGTACATCTGAAACATGATACATATGTACATCTAAAACATAATACATATGTACATCTGAAACATGATACATATATATACATCTAAAACATAACACATATACATTTTCATCTGAAACATGATACATAAGTACATGTATCTGAAACATAATATCTGAAACATAATATCTGAAATATATGACATAGTACATTATCATGTACATATGAAACGCATGACATTATCCTCGATATAAAATAATTTTTTAAAATAAATATGAATAAATACATATGTACATCTGAAATACATGATATGATACACATGTACATTTTAAATACATGACATAATACATATCATGTAAATCTGAAACACATGATACATATGTGTACATAAGGAACAAAGGATATGATACATAATCATGTACATGTGAAACACATGATACAAAATATATGTACATCTGAAACACGATTCATTAATACAACATAAACACAGGTTACAATACATATGTACATCTGAAACACATGACATAATACACACATACATCTAAAACACTCTTTATGGTCTAAATTTACTTGTCTGGAACCGTCCAAAACTGCAACATTGTACACATGAACAACATGCTTTTATTTTCACACCACCAAAATGCAGAGTTTACTGATTCTCAGGCATGCAATTTTCTTGATTCTGCAATCTAAATCAATGACATCTCCCTCTTACTGCATTCTAAATCAATCACATCTCCCTCTTACTGCATTCTAAATCAATCACATCTCCCTCTTACTGCATTCTAAATCAACACACCATTGACATTATTTTCCCTCACACATTGACAATATTCTCCCCCATAAAGACAATATTTTCCCCCATTCATGCAATATTCTCCCCACACATTGACAATATTCTCCCACACACTGGCCATATTTTCCCCTACACACATTGACTATACTCTCCCTCACACATTGACAATATTCTCTCCCAACACATTGACAATATTCTCTCCCACACACTGACTATACTCTCCCCCACACACTGACTATACTCTCCCCCACACACTGACTATACTCTCCCACACATTGACAATATTCTCTCCCACACATTGACTATACTCTCCCCCACACATTGACAATATTCTCTCCCACACATTGACTATACTCTCCCCAACATTGACAATATTCTCTCCCACACATTGACTATTACTCTCCCCACACACTGACAATATTCTCTCCCACACATTGACTATACTCTCCCCCACACATTGACAATATTCTCTCCACACATTGACTATACTCTCCCCCACACATTGACTATACTCTCCCCCACACATTGACTATACTCTCCCTCACACATTGACAATATTCTCCCCACACATTGACTATACTCTCCCCCACACATTGACTATACTCTCCCTCACACATTGACTATACTCTCCCCCCACACATTGACTATACTCTCCCCACACATCGACTATACTCTCCCTCACACATTGACAATATTCTCCCCACACATTGACAATATTCCCACACATTGACAAAACTCTCCCCCCCCACATTGACAATATTCCCCCTCACACATTGACAATAGTCTCTCCCAACACATTAACAATACTCTCCCTCACACATTGACATACTCTCCCCACACATTGACAATATTCTCTCCACACATGACAATATTCTCTCCCTAACATTGACAATATTCTCTCACACATTGACAATATTCTCCCTCACACATTGACAATATTCTCTTCCAACACATTGACAATATTCTCCCCACACATTGACATACTACCCCTCCCCCCCCTCCCCACCACAGCACAAATATTCCCCCACCTCCACCCCAACCCCAAAACCCAACATTCTGCCCCACACATTCAAAATACTCTCCAACCCTTCCCCTTCCAAACCACAACTTTCTTCCACACAAATTAACAATATTCTCCCCCCCCCCCCCCCCTTTCCCCCACAATTTTCTCACACACACATCAACAATATTCTCCCCCAACCAAAACATTCTGCCACACCACATTAACAATATTCTTCCCCTCCCCCACAACCGTAATTTTCTACCCCATGCACCAACGCCCCCCCCCCCCCCTCCCCCACCCCTCAAAAAAAAAAAAAATCTCCTTCCATCACACTATGATTTTCTCCCCCATGTACCAACAATATCCCCCCCCCCCCCCCCAAAAAAAAAAAAAAATATCTCTTCCATCACACTATGATTTTCTCCCCCATGTACCAACAATATCCCCCCCCCCCCCCCAAAAAAAAAAAAAATATCTCCTTCCATCACACTATGATTTTCTCCCCATGTACCAACAATATCCCCCCCCCCCCCCCCCCCCAAAAAAAAAAAAAAAAAAAAAATTTTTCTCCTTCCACCACACTATGATTTTCTTCCCAACATACTAACAATATTATTCTTCCTGCCTAACCCCCCCCCACCCCTCCCCGAAACTCCCAAGCACAATATTCTACCCCACACGCAATATTCTCTCCCACACATAGACAACACTTTCCCCCAATGTATGCATGGACGCTACACAACGAGCGACAGACCGAGGTAGATGCGACTTACTGTAAAGAGAATAAAATATTTTTGATTGTTCTCCCCCACACAGTTGTTCACCCAGGGGCAGTGGTGGTCCATTTTGCGGATGCATCTCTGGCACACACTGCAACATAAAACAGTGAGGGCTGTGTAGGTTTCTTCTTGTTATCCCTTTTGATGATAGTGTACATGGTGGCTCTATGCACCAGGTAGAAAACTACTAGAAATTATGGTGTGTGTGAATGTACGTAATAACAATGTCAATGCATTGTACTAGACTACTACAAATAAGTGTGTGAATGTACATATTAAAAATGTCAATGTACCGATTAGTATGTGTGAAAAAAAGATATACTACACATGTATATGCTCATCTATGCTGCATGTACAAATAAAAACATGTGTGTGTGTGTTTTCATTTATATACTAGCATAGATGTTGATGCAAGCAAGCATGCGTGCACAGACACGTGAGCACACACACAAACACACACACACGTGCATGCACACACGCACACACATGCACACACACACGCGCACTAAAAAGAACATCGTATGGTTTGTCTGTTTACTCAGTTCTGTACTCCTTAACCAACTTGCACAGGAAGCTGGAGAGGACATCATATTTTTCTTCAGGTTTTCGGCACAAGCACTGAATGATTCCCCCGCCCCCTCTCTCTCTTTCTTCTTATTTCCCCTCTCTTACTCCCCCTCCCCTCCCCCCCCCCCCCCCCCCCCCTCCCTTTACTCCTATAAACCATTCAGAGCTTTCATGTGACAAGAACAAGGATAAACATGAATGCCTAACAATCAGAATCCTTTTCAGGGGGAAGTTTGGACGTTTGTTTGCTTGCTAGCATGTTTTTTGTTAGGTTTTTTTTACCCTGTTTATTTTAGTTGGGAGGGGGAGGGGGTAGATGATGTGGGATGGTTTTGCTTCTTTAATTTATGGCAGCTCAAATACATTCTGAGGATTCCATGCCTTTGATCTTCCAAAAAGGAACATCCACAAGCAGATAACGAAAAACAAAAATCAGCCTGACACTGAGTGCAACGTAGAAAATGAGGTAAGTTTGGTTTTTTTCATTTATTTGTTCATTTGTTCCTTTCCTTGTTTGTTTGTCCGAGGAGAGAGGCGGCTGAACGGCTAGAATGTTTGCCTTCTGACGCAACGAGTCCTAGGGTCACTGGTTTCAATCTCAGGAAGCTTGCGTGGGAGTAAGGGTAGGAATTTTTACAGCTTACAAGGCAAGTTTACATGCTAACCTGCAACTGCCATTCCTTGCCTTCGTGAGTACACACAGGTATAATACACACATGCAGAAGACCAATCGTGAGCATCACTAATTCCATCCTTCATGTCTGAGTGTGTGATGAGATGCCACAGCACAAACCTGTCCCAGCATGCAGCCACCCCTCCCTCCCTCCCTGTCCAGGTTACCAGCAGGGTGCATGCTGGGTATGACTGCCCAACCCAGCTCACCACCACCTCCTCTACTTCTTCTTCTTCATCGAACGCTCACACAGTAACTACCGTTGTCCGTCACATGAGTGAAAATGCATTGTGCTGCCGTTAAGCGCCTGACAAATCAGGCCCAGCACATCCGACTTCGGTGTGGGAGAGAATTTTATAAGTTTTCTTTCGGGAAAAAAGGCAGGACAATGGACCAAGAAGGCAGAAAACAGACAAGGAGGTGACAAGAAGAAAAGGAGCAAGGCAGAAACAAACAGAAGGATAGAAAAGAGGGAATTTGTTGCACAGAATTTCCAGAAGGTGGAGATGGTATTAATACCGACAGGCCCCTGGCATCCTCAAAGGGGTACCTCCTCCACAAAAGCTGATGAGGTTTAAACGTGTGCACAAGGTGTTCTGCATGCATTCACACTTCAGAACTCAGGGTTGTTTTAAAAAGGATGGTGGAAGGACAGTTAACAAAGTAAATTGTGAGGATCTGGGTTCAATTCCCAGGTTTGCCCTTTCTTCCCAGTTTGACATGAAAATTGAACTGATTACAATCAGATCACAAATACAACACTTCAACCACTATGCTACACACACTCTCTACATCCCCACCCTCCTCTGACCAATATGGTGTACATTATTAGTATACAATATTATATTATGGACTGTTCTGTACGCTGTGACAACTTCGTGGTAGGTCAAAGAGGAGAGCGGGAAGGGGGGATGGGGGCAACTTTTTGAAAACATTAACCTGAAAACAGTCACCAAGTGTGTTCTAGACCTCCAAGTTTCCGGTGTCAGATGGAGCAGTGATATACTACCCCTGTTTGGTGAGACTCCTAATTAATTAGACTAAGAGCCACCTTGCTCCCGCTGAATATTGATGAGTGGCTGCAGTGCTGAAGGTCGTATGCATAATGAGCGAGGGGTGTGAGGTGGTCAGACTTGTCTGATGACAACCTGCCAGGACTTGGGGAGTGAAAAATCTGGTAGTGTTAGTGTGTGTGTGTGTGTGTGTGTGTGTGTGTGTGTGTGTGTGTGTGTGTGTGTGTGTGTGTGTGTGTGTGTGTGTGTGTGTGTGTGTGTGTGGTGTGTATGTGTGTGTGAGAGAGAGAGAGAGAGAGAGAGGCAGAGAAAGAGAGAGAGAGAGAGAGATTCAGACATTTATTCATTAGGCCATAGCCCATAATAAAGAGGAAAGTGAACAAATAACAAATCATTCAAACAAACATACAATCAACAATTTGAGAGTCATAATAAATAATGAACTATGACATTACAGTTTCTCTCAGCTTGAAGGCTTTGCGAAGCAAGTGAGACAAGTTCCAGATATTGTTAGGTCTTGTAGAAGACGTCAACAAAATGAGCTTAAAAGTGGAGGGCTGTCAATAATATTAAAGTAAAATAAACTCTTGGAGTTGGAGGAGAATGCTGAGAGCTAGTTTTGTCATTGCACCATTTGCTCGCATCTGTGCCACATTCGCCACAGTTTGAGGGTGTGCCCATTCTGCCCCATGTCCTCATCAAGAAAACACCCACATTAGCCTGGCAAGGAGATGCACCTGTGGAGTTCATTCCCAACCCTTGAGAGTGGCAAAGTTTTGCAGAGGAGACACTTTAAATCAAAAATGTAAAAAGAACACTCTGAGTTAGAGCTGACAGCTTGCAAGAAATGGCCACAGAACTCTGCCGGAAAGTATCATGCCGTTTAAGCGATCGTTACTTTCAAACATCGCCACCCTCCAAAATCAAACACCACTCCCCCAAAAATCCATAAACAATTCAATTCCTCAAACCCCAGCCTAACGCTAACCACTGAGCTCAAACTACCCCTGGAAGAATGCCCGTGCACTTAGTGCCATTAAGATGGCAAAAGCCATCTGCGAGCAGCTGCTCTCCACCCAGCCTAGGTGAGACTCCCCGTGACGCAGAATCAATACCCATCCTCACAAATCACAGACCCGCTTCCCCACAACATGGACTGGGGACTTATGGTGGACAGTGAAATATGCTGGCCAAACACCGACATGGTGAAAAAGGCATAAATCGCCCTGCCCCCTTCCTTCACCACCCCAGCGTCCGGCATGTCGGCAGCCGTGTGAGAGCAGGCAGGTTAATGCCGACACCATAAATCAGGTTCCTTCCCTTAGTTCTGCCAGTTACATCCACCACCCGGGTATCTACACAGCTTTCAAACCCTCCACTCAAAAGCAGTGTTATTAAATTCAAACCCCCACCCCCACCCCATCTAACCCCCCTTCCCTACAAAATAAAACACTAAAGAGTAAAGTTTTTACAAATTCAATCTTTAAAATAATCAAAGCGAGAGAAAAAAAAACAGAAACCTGCAGAAATTTTAACTGATCGTGAAATGAATGGCAGCGATAGAGAGAGTGATGTTATCAAATTTATGTATCATAAGGTGAGCGAAGGGGAGATATTTACATGTTTTGGAAACCTTGTGAATGTGGATAGGCATATCCAGTGCCATTCACTTAGTTATAGCCATATATTCTGTCTAAATCAATGATACCACGGCAGGAGTTTCCTGTCGATACTGGAAATGCCCAGAATACTTTATGCCAAGTTACATACTTTATTTCTTTCTTTCCTGTTGAAAAAAAGTTTTCTTCTTGAACATCTCTCTTCCCCCTCCCCCTCCCTGCCTCTACATTCTGAAAAACAGAAAAGTGAGGGTTTTTTTCCCAGTCAGATGATATATATCATGTGTTTACCAGAGCTAGCAATTACCTTATTTTCTTTCACTGTAAAACTTTTTTTTTAAATTCAGTGTCTCCTAATACACTATCTAAAACACACACGTGAGCATGCATGTGTGCACATGCACACATGCATATGTGCACACATGCACAAGCACATGCATGCATGCAGTCTCATGCATGCACGTACATGCGCACACACACATAGTCACACACACACACACACACATACACATTCACACACACTCAGTCACTCACACACACACACACTCACTCACTCACACACACACACACATACACACACACAAAACACACACACACACACACACACACACACACACACAGCCATACCCACGGACACACACACACCACACACACACACACACACACACACACACACAAACATACACATATATGCACATTCGCACAGTTTCAACTTTTTTTTCTCCCTCACCACCTCACCTTTTAAGGACTCTTAGCACTGCTCTTCCAATGCAACTTATCCCAGTCTCACCATACATGGCCCCATAATGGATTACTCTGCCTCAACCCTGGATAAATAACCCAGTCCACAGGAAACCATCAATATCTCAAGTGCTGCCATGAGCCCACCAGCAGTTCAGTCATTTAGGTAGAGTCCAGAGTAGAGCCTGTTCAGGCCTGACATTATGCAACTTTTTTTACTGCAAGACATCACCTTCTATCACCTTTGTTGGTTACATAGCAATGGTTTAGCTGCAAGCCGAGCTGGCTGAAGTTTCTTTGGGTTTGGGTTGGGGGGGTTTTCATTCCCCATCTAAAGCTCTGAGGTCAAATTTGTGCATCTGCGACCGTTTTTGCCCACCATTAAGGTAGCCACATTCAAACTTTGGGGATGATGTCTAAACATGACACCAGTGAGCATACTTTTTTTTTTTTAATTTGTCATCCATTCTTACCAGCATGCAATGCCCTACTCTTCCAAGCGGTGTGCACAAGATGTTCTGTGTGTGTTTGCCCACAGGACCCTGTTTATAATCCCATCCAAAGGACTTTCAGAGGAGGGGAATCAGTATCAATTTCATTAACTCCTGGGAGAACATCTCTTCAGACAGACACCTCAGCGAAGACCAGAACCTGCCCTCTCATTTACCTTCCAATCACTAGTATGGCACTCTGACTACAAGCCTATTTCCCCATCTCCCAACATCCACCACATTAATTATAAATATAACTCAGTCCCCTATGACCCTGACATTGAAACCTTTGATACACACTCGCCACATGTCTGGAAAAGGTGAAGAAACCAAAGCTGAGATCACCACTAAGACCAAGGTATAAATACTCAAAGTACCACTGAATATCAGACAACCACTTTCATTACAAGAAAAATCAGTTAAAATCATCAGTTACGATGATGCCAGAGAACCAGCCGGGTTTGAGACTACCTGACATGGCCATATTGATTGATCATACTCTAGTTTTCCTTTCAAAATAATTATATTTTAGAAGCGTTCACATAGCTTGAGAAATACCATCATCTGCAGTGTTGTTCGAGTAATTTCCATCTCACACACATACACATATGCATGCACGCATGCATGCATGCACGCACACACATGTGCACATGCACCCACTCACACACGTCTCATATAACTTAAAGTGAAAAGACGCTAAATTAAAGAACGTACACACACGCACACAAAGTAAGACACAAACAAAATGAAACTCTGAAACAAGACAAACTCAGAGAGAGAGAAAGAGAGAAGAGAGAGAGAGAGAGAGAGAGAGAGAGAGAGAGAGAGAGAGAGAGAGAAGAGAGAGAGAGAGAGAGAGAGAGAGAGCGAAAGAGAGAGAGCGAGCGAGAGAGAGAGGGAGACAGACAGACAGACAGACAGACAGACAGACAGACAGAGACAGATAGATACTAACTACTAAGATAGATAAAGACAGACAGACAGACAGATATCATAAAGACAGACAGATAAAGACAGACACAGACATACAGAGAAGGAAAGAGAGGAGAGGGAGATACAGAGATAGACACAAAGTGAGAGACAGACAGACAGAGATACACAGAAACAGAAACAGAGAGACAGACAGACACAAACAGAGAGACACAGAGAGAAGGGGGGGGGGGGGGAAGAGTTTCCGGGGCCATTTGATATATTGTCTTATTTAAATCTGAACAACCCCACACAAGAGAAATGCTTCTTCGACCTGACATATCACATTTTCTCCTTCAGGGATTCTGTTTGCCAAGCCACTAACTTTTGTGTGCTTGAAAAAAACTTCCCATAAATTCAGAAAACTTTAGTAAGCAGTCCCCCAAACTGTGTGATGCAAGGGCATGTGTGTGTGCGTGTATGTGTGTGTTGTTGGTGTGTGTGTGTGTGTGTGTGTGTGTGTGTGTGTGTGTGTGTGTGTGTGTGTGTGTGTGTGTGTGTGTGTGTGTGTGTGTTGTGAGGGTCACTGTGTATGTGTGTCACTGTGTGTGTATGTGTGTGTGCGTGTGTGTGTGTGTTGTGTGTGTGTGTGCGTCACTGTGTGTGTGTGCCTCTGTGGGTGGGGGAGTCTGTGTGTCACGGTGTGTGTGTATGTGTATTTATTCTATCTGTTCTTTTATTTTGAGGAAAACAGAATAAGCACTCATGTTCTTTTTTATATCCAGTCCCCATGTGCATGCAATTCTTTTCAATCTTGTCATCCATTCCCACAAATGACCTACTGTTGCGAAAGGCGTATTTAAGTGTGCGCAAGGTGTTCTGCCTACGTTCGCACATGGGGTCTCGATTTATGGTCTCACTGAAAGTTAGGTCCAGAAGCAGTGTGCATCTTCACTGTACATATCCTCCATGAGGTGAGCTGGTCACAGGACTGAAGACAGTGACAGTGCAGAGAGTTCACCAGGTTTGCAACTGGTTGGAGCCGCAGAACCCTTCACCCTATCTTGTCACCTGTATGTGTGCGTGTGTGTGTGTGTGTGTGTGTGTGTGTGTGTGTGTGTGTGCGTGCACGCACGCACGCATGTGTGTTTCTTTCGTTCTTTTTCTTTTATTTCTTTTATTCTTTTATTTTGAGGATAATGGAATAAGCACTCGTGTGCTTTTTTACATCCAGTCCCTGTGTGTGCGTGCATGCATGCATGCTTTTCTATCTTTTTTTTTCTTTTCTTCTTTTATTTCTTTTATTCTTTTATTTTGAGGATAATGGAATAAGCACTCATGTGCTCTTTTACATCCAGTCCCCGTGTGTATGCAGTTTTGTCAATTTTGTCAAACGTTCCCACCGGCACATAGTGGCCTACTCTTCCGAAAAGCGGAACAGGTTTTAACACGTGCGTGAGTGTGTGCATGCATGCATGTGTGTTACTAATTTTCCTGTTTTCTTTAGAGAAACTGGGGGGGAGGGGGGGGGGGGGGGGGGGGAGCCCAACAGTATGGTTTTCCTGCACTATCCTCGAAGAAACTCCTGCATACTGCAGTGCAGTACGGTGCCAAGACTCCTGAAGGAATTAAGAAAGACACCAAGTCCAGGAGTACTGTTCATCTTCACAGTTTACCTTCCATTCAGATAAGCTGCTAACAGGACCATAGCCAATGACAGTATAAAAAGAATATGTCTAAACCTTCGGATGAGACTATAAACCGAGGCCCCGTGTGCGAACGCATGCAGAACATCTTGCGCACACGTAAAATCCTGTTCCGCTTTTCGAAAGATTAGGCCATTGTGTGCTGGTGGGAACAGATGAAAAAATTTACAAAACCGCATACTCACGGGGACTGGATGTAAAAAAGCACATGAGTGCTTATTCCATTATCCTCGATATAAAAGAATAAACATTTTTTAAAGTTTTTAATAAATACTAGAACCGAAACCATCCAGGGTATTCTGGTAAGGGGAAGAAAAATCCATCATTTTACCAGACTTGAACTAGAGATCTCTTGTTTTCTGTATGGAAGCACTAATCTCTTGGTGACAAAACTGTCTCCCATGTTTGTTTTCACAGCCATCACTATGGGTCTGTTGTCCATAAAACACTGATGTTAAATGCGCACCTATTACTGTTTTTCCCCTTTCAGAAAGCAAATAATTTTTTTTTGGTATGGTATTTTTGCTCTATTTTTGCTCTATTCTTATCTTATCTTCTTTTCTTATTTTATTGTAAGTTTATCTATATCCTCTACTCTGTGTGCATGTATGTGAGAGAGAGAGAGAGAGACTGTGTGTGTGTGTGTGTGTGTGTGTGTGTGTGCGCGTGTGTGTGTGTGTGCGTGTGTGTGTGTGTGTCTGTCTGTATGCGCGCATGCATGTGCGTGTGTGTACATTATAGTATTTCCTCAACATCACCCATTAGACACAGAGATAAAGGGCAACAACTCTTTACTCAAGGTATGTTTGGGAGAACAACAAAAAAAAGCAGTACAGTCCCCTAAAGGCCTTTTAAAGAGATAAGCAGCAGAGAGCATCTTTTTAACTCGCTTCAGAAAAATAATAACAGTTCCTTGACTGTGCCCATTTAAAATGGAGAAAACTATTTTTTTAAAATTAATCCAAAAAATTTTAACATTTTTAAAATAAAATTTTTAAAACCTGAAGTTGATAACTCTCTTTACATTTTTTTTAAAGATAAAAAACCAGACAGATCAGCTAATGATGCTGTCATGAATGGAGAAGCAGGAATGCTGATCAAGTACCTATCCACAGTAGTGGAAACAGCAAACATCCCAACAGGGACACACTGCACTAACTACTGTGTAGAAACCCAAGCCCTGAAACAAGCTGCCACCATGGTCAGACACTCTACAGATGAATGCCAGCAAGTGATATTGTTTTCACCGATGCCCTGTCAGTCCTACAAGCCCTGTCCACAGACAGAGAAACAGAATTCCAACAGGAACTACAGCTCCTTACACAAAACAAACATGTAAAGCTGCATTGGATCCCTGCCCACTGTGGTATACCCGGCAACAAACAGGCTGATGAACTTGTAAAACAGGGAGCACAGAAAGAACAGTGCACAAGCAACCTCACCTTCCATGAGAACAAGACTATCATCAAATCAATGGCTCAACCCTGAGTAGAGAAGGTCAACCACCACCATCTTAGAAGAGAAGACCAAGTCATCATTCTAAGACTCCACACCGGGAACAACAGGCTAAATCACCACATATCAACAAAGCTGAAACTCGTTTCTTCTCCCCTGTGTGCCAGTGGTAAATAAAATCAGACTGGCAAACACATCCTTCAGAGGTGCAGGCTATACAGTGACCTGAGGCAGATTGTGTGGCCGATGGAGATAACCCTGCAAACCAAGCTGTACGGCCCACAAGAGGAACTAGAAAGGACATGCCATTTTTCCCCCAGACACATCTGATGATGTAAAAGCAAATGAGAGAAAAAGAAGAAGTTATATACATCAGTGCTTTAACCTTTGCTCAAGCTACAATCAAGCTACACAAAAATTTGTCTTTGCATAATTTTTTAAGCGATATTGGCCACAAGAGCCATCTTTTCACATACCATCAGCTTCTCATGCACAGCTAATTAAAATGGCTCATTGGAGTCCTTACATGGTGTGCTTTCAACATACATATGCATGTAATCCTCTTTATTTGGTGGCCTTCACAACATTTCATCAAGTATCCCCTGACCCATGTACTCTGTGGGACTTAAAAAGAGAGTGCTTGTTTGGCCCTCTTTGACAGTTGGCGAGCTCAGTGAATAGATTAAACTAACAAAATGGATTTGGCTGTTATACAAAGTAAGACGATGGATTAAGATTGATCCATGTGAAAATCATCCACGTGAGAACAACTTTGTCGGGATAGCAGCACCCCATGAATCAAAGCACACACATACACAAACACACACGCATGCATGCACACATGCGCATGCGCGAGCGTTCAGAAACAAAAACATACAAACATTCAAACACACACACACAAATGTGCAAGCACACACACACACACACACACACACACACACATTCAGAAGCAAGCAAACAAACAAAACTCTCTACTACCCAAACCAAGCCCACAAACTCACACAGTCAAGAACAGTTCACATCATCACTGACCTACAATGATGGGCCCTGTCCGGCTTAATGCTGACACACTTGGGACATTTGAACACCACCTCACCATCTCGCAGACCCATCTTCAGGATGTTGTCCCGTGTGGCATTCCCCTTAGGGACTGCTCCCTGCACAATCAGACAGATTTTGTATAATAATGGTACAGAGCAGGACAGCCTAGTAATGGTTAGAGCAATGTGCATGTGATCTGACAGCCAGGGATTGAACCACCACCTAGGTGCCTGTTTCGGGGAATTTTTACCCTGCAGTTAACATCAACAATGACTCCATTTCCCCAAAAGTCCTTCAGGTGTGACTATACAATGGGGCCTCAAGTGCGAATGCACGTGGAACATCTTGCACACACGTTAAAAACCCATTCCACCTTTCAGAGGAATAGGCCATTTCATGAAAGTAGGAACAGATGACAACATTGTTTTTGGCAAATACAAGCGCACAGGTGCTGTGTTTAGACACATTCCAGAAATCAAGATTTGGCAACCTTAACGGTGGGTAAAAACAGTTGCATACATGCAAAATCTCACCACCGGTGAACCTCACAGCTCTAGCCAAAGAATTGGGGGGAGAGGGGGGGCGGGGAGCAGATCTATAATGTGGTGCAGTGAACATTATCACAGCAAAAATGGTGAGTGTCTACTGTACATGATGACATGCTCGTTTGGTGTCTAATTTTTTAAAAAGCCACAAGCAGGTAGGCTCAATTTTAAAACTGAACAATACTGGAAATTTTCAAGAAAATAATGTATGTTTATTCAAACATAACAGACAAATAAAAACTACAAAAGAAAACTTGTTGGAAACATGTTTTCTGGTTGATGTCACTCAATGGTTTTAACAAACATGCATACAAGTGCGTGTGTATGCATGCACAACACCACACACACCGATGTTTCTTTAGATAGATGGCTTGATGAAAAAAAGCAAATGGACTGCTTATTCAATGTACCATCTGAAAATAAAAGTTTGACTTTGACATACACTCCTACACATACACACGTGCACATACGTACACACACACACACACACAAACACACACACATATGCCCTCTCTTTCAACTGTCCTCAAACATTCATCCCCAAAAAATCTTTATCAAATGTTGACTGAACTGTCACTTCATATAAAATAAAAAAATTGTCCCTCCTGGGCTCCTGATACGAAAATGTGTTCTGTTCATCTTCTATCACTATAAAAGTTGACTATGTCATGTCAAATACTGACTCTGGTTGGTCTATCTATCTATCTACCTGTCCCGTAGTCTGACAACTGTGGGGGCACCCTCAAAGACTCAACAACCAGTTCCCTCCATTCCTCTCTCTGCTCTGCCTTTCTCAGGGTTTTGTTGAGTTCTAGGCCTGTCCATTTGCTGATGTTATCCTCCCAGCTCTTCCTTGGTCTGCCTCTTCTTCTTCCTCCTTGGACAGTGCCTTGTAAAATTGTCTTTGCAAGTCCTTTGGATCTTGTGACATGCCCATACCATTTAAGTTTACGCTTTTTCACGATCGTTAGAAGGTTCTCATAGGGTCCAATGGTTTGCTGGATTCTGTTATGCACGCTTTCGTTGCTTATGTGGTCTTTGTAGGAGATGCCAAGGAGTCTCCGAAAGCATTTCATCTCCACCGCCTGTACTCTTCTCTCCAAATCTGCAGTCAGGGTCCATGACTCACAGGCACACAGAAATATGGATATGACAAGGGAGCGCATTAGTCTGATCTTGGAGATAAGTGAGATATTTTTATCTCCCCAGATGGTGTTTAGTTTTGACAGTGCTGTTATTGTCTGTGCAGTCCTGCATACTACTTCTGGCTTGGATCCCTGGTCTGATACAATGGCTCCCAGGTACTTGAAGCTTTGAACTGTTTCCAGCTTCTGGTCATTAATCCTGATATCAGTGCTAATGTAACCCAGTACCACCTGCCACATGTGGGGAGTAAACCCAATCAAAAAATCTGACCTGGAGAGGGATGGGCTCCGCCAGGTTTGATTTGCCCAAGACACATCCATGAAGAAGACAGCCAGAATCTCCATACCGGATCGGTCGTCACCCGGGTTACCAAGGACCGCACCTTCTGTTGCTCATCAGGACAGAGGTCGAAAGTATGCTACTGATGTAAAACACAGCAAAATCTGTGCCAGAAACAACACTATCATTGGCACATGGAATGTACAGACACTAAGAGCTGCAGGCAAAGTGGAAGAACTGACACATGAGATATCCAGATATCAATGGCACATCCTTGGGCTCTGCGAAGTAAGATGGAAAAACATGGGAGAAACAACGACCCAGGAAGACCACAAATTATACTACAGTGGAAAACAGGATAAACATGAACACGGCGTGGGGTTTCTCGTTCACAAAGACACCGTGAACACCGTCATGAGCTGTCAGCCTGTGTCCAGCAGACTTATTACCATCCGCCTGAGAGCAACCCCCTTTAACATAACTGTAGTACCGGCATACGCCCCTACATCAGACTGCACAGATGAAGCCATAGAAGAATTTTATGACCAACTACAAGAGGTTCTGAATCAAACTCCCAAGAAAGACATCCTTGTGCAAGGTGACTGGAACGCCAAGGAAGGAGAAGATGCATGGAAAGATTGGGAGGGCGTTTGTGGGCCACATTGCAATAACCAATCAAATGAAAGAGGCTTGAGACTCCTGGAGTTTGCCAGTAACAACCACCTCCAGCTAGTGAATACACTTGGCCCACACAAGAAATCCAGAAAATGGACATGGCATAGCCCAAATGGAGAACACCACAACCAAATAGTCTACATCATGGTGAAAAGACGGTTTCAGTCTAGCGTTAACATCGCACAGACACAAAGTTTTCCAGGAGCAAACATAGGGAGTGATCATGATCTTGTGATGATGACTTTCCGACTACGTCTAAAGAAAATCCACAAGCGGAACAACATCAGGATCAAATTTGACCTCGAGAAGCTGAAGGACCCAGAGGTAGTAGAAAATTTTCAAGCAAGGATAGGTGGAAAGTTTGCAGCACTCACTGTGATAGACTCAGACATAGATACACTGATTAATAGTTTCTGGTTGGTACTTCTTGCTAAAAGAAAAAAAAAGGAAATTTAAAAACCAAACCAACAAACACAAAAATCTTTAGGTTTTCATTTGTTAATTCATGACCAGGATGAGTCAACTAATGAGCATGATGAAATATCAATTACTATCAGTCTGAATATAATCTGATGATGTATAAGCCTGCAAGTATACCTAAACTTCCAAAAGAGACAAAGAGAACACAAAACTTGTCAGGAAAAGAAAAAAACATAAGGCAGAGCTGGACAGCCAAGATAGTGAAAAAGCCCTCTTTTGTTTCAGACAGCATCCATGAGCAAAAATGTATTGGACTGCCATTAAGCACCTAACAAGTCAGGCCCAGTGCATCCAACTTTGGCGCGGAGAAAATTGTTATAGTTTAAGCCTTTCTGGAAAAAAGGCAAGAGAATGTACCATGAAGGCAGAAAGTAAACAAGAAGGAGGTGACCAACAAAAAAAAAGGAGGGATAGAAAAGAGGGACTTCCTAGCACAGATTTTCAAGAAGGTGGGGATGCTATTTACACTGACAGATCCCCAGCATCCCCATGGGGACAGCAAGTGTTTCAACAGTCCCTGGCTTCTTGCACTGCTTTGTAAAACAACATTCTGGTCAAGAATGCAATATTGGATACCAAGACCCTTACCGGATCTGTGAGCATGGCCCGTAGATGTGAGGAGAGAGCCATGAAGGCAAAGAAGTTGTAGATGACAGCATTGAAGAAATTGTAGGGGTTGAAAAACTGAGGCAGCAGCATCACGATCATCACAACATATTCAGCATACAGCAGAAGTAACCACGTAACGATGGCACACACCTGAAACCAAACCCAAAAAATATAATATATAATTACATTTTTACCAAGTACAAGATTTTCTTTCAGTCTAATGGCTGTTTGCAACACTGTGGTGGCCATTGTGAGGCTTGATTTTCATTTCAATTGATCTAATCATTTCTCAGAAACTAGAAGTGGTGTAGGTCTGTAAGGAATACTGCTGATAATTAAGAATGTATCTGACAGATCTACAGGTTAGTGGTACAAGTATACTGATAGGTAGAGATCTAAAAAAAAGAAATGTGTGTATCATAAATGTTTTGTATCCTCACAAGCCACCAACTCTGGAGAACTGCACATAAAAGGCTACTTTAAGACAGAAACATTGATTTTGTGCACTGTCTACTATGGTCATTCTCACCAGTTCTTAACTTCAAAATCTTTCCAGTTACTGAGTTACCCCGAATCAGGAAGTAACGTCAAAAGAGTTGTGAGTATGTTTTTTAATGGAGAAGTTTGCTATCAAGATAGGCTGTTCGCTTAAAATACATCACCTTCCCTGTCACATCTATTTTATATTCACTGACAAGCCATTGATTTGCTAAGAAGATTTTTGTCTGAGGGTGTGAAGTGAGGTACTGTGTGTGTGTGTGTGTGTGTGTGTGTGTGTGTGTGTGTGTGTGTGTGTGTGTGTGGTGGGCGCGCGCGTGCGTGCGTGCGTGCGTGTGTGTGTGTGTGTGTGCATGGGTATGTGTGTATATTTAATGTGAATCATTGAATGCAAGTGTGTGTGGGTAAATGTGTGCGTGCATGTGTGTGTGGGTGCATGCATGTGTGTGTGTGTGCATGAACATATATGCACATATGCTAGCATGACCATACATGTGTAATGAGAACAAAGCTGACATTTAAAGTGCAACTAAATCTCTGTGCTTACAAATACTCCTCTGTATATACTGTATCATCATCTACAGGAAAAATCTCTTCAACAGATTATAACCTAAAGAGAATACATGATCATATCCTGTCATAAGAATGATGCTATTTTCCCACCATGGGGCCCTTTCAGGGACACACAAAACATGAAGGCCAAAGCAATCATAGGATTCTAAAAAAGGTCAACACTGATGACTCAGACAGGTTCTTCCCTAGTTCTGGTAGTTACTTTGGGGATAAGTTAGAAGACATTTTCTGCAGTGATAAGAGTAAAAAGGATGAGTTAGACCAGCTCCAATCCAATGTTGTTGCTTACAGCCCCACTGCCCAGCTCTAAAAGGCCAAACAATACTATTACTCAATGATTTGGTTTTGGATCCCATTCCATATCTTTTGCTTCTGGGACCTTGTGTGAAACTTCAGCGCCAATCAAATTTATGAAGTTAGACGCTACACTACAGTATACTTCCGTAAAACTTTTAAAGAGTTTAAATGCATCTCCAATTATATAAGTAAGAAATAATCAACCAATGCAAATATATATGCACACACACACACACAACACACACACACACACACAACACACACACACACACACAAACACACACACCCCATGAGGGGGACGGGATAGTGGTCAGAACTTTGCGCTCGCAATCTGACGACCGGGGCTTGAGTCCTTTTCAAGGGGGATATTTTCCCCTGGAGGCAACATCAGTGCAGACTCCACTCACCCCAAAAGTCCTTCGGATGAGACTATAAACCAAGGTCCCATGTGTGAACGCACACAGAACATTTTGCGCACACGTTAAATCCCATTCCGCTTTTCGTAAGAGTAGGCCATTGTGTGCCAGTGGGAACAGATGACAATTTACAAAACCGCATACACACAGGGACTGGATGTATAAAAGCACATAAGTGCTTATTCCATTATCCTCGATATAAAAGAATAAAATAAATATATAAAAAAAATTTAAATACACAAAATCACACACACAGGCACTCCAAAAGAAAACCAACGAAAAACAAATCATCAGATAAGTATAGTTGATGCATCTCAGGTATGTCTATAAATATATAATAGAGGCAGCAAGAGATAGGTCAGTGGTTCATATATTTATATGTGACTCAAAGCTAATTAATTTTACAAAGATAAGAGTGGTGATCAGGGTGGTACTAGTCTTTTACTCAGAGTAGACAGCAAACTAAAGCCTAATCAAAATAATAAAATCTCCCCGAGGGGATGCCGGGGGCCTATCAGTATAAATAGCATCCCCACATTCTGGAAAATCTGTGCTATAAATTTCCTCTTTTCTATCACTCTCTTTGTTTCTTGTTCCTTTTCTTCCTGTCACCTCCTTCTTGTCTATTTTCTGTCTTCTTGGTCCATTCTCCTGCCTTTTTTCCTGAAAGAACTTAAAAGGTAACTATTCTCTCTTGTGCCGAAGTCGGATGCGCTGGGCCTGACTTGTCAGGCGCTTAACAGCAGCGTGACGCATTTTTGCTCACATAACAGACAACAATATATTGCTGTCTGAGCGTTCGACGAAGAAGAAAATAATAAAATAGTAACTTATGCACAAAAAAGTTAACATGTTCAGCTCATCAAGATAACTGTTCCTGAAAAATCCTGTCCACAAAACCCTTTATAAGCTAACATACTGAGGGAAAAGGGTGGTCAAATGGGAAAGGGAATGGGGTTTTTTGGGGGGGATGGAGGAAGCAGGGGGCTGCAAACTTGCAGTCATGTACTCTCCCTGTGACAGCAACCTGAATTTCCACAAAGAAATCTGCTAAAAACAAGAATACAGGTCTATGTAAATGAAATAAGAGAGAGAGAGAGAGAGAGAGAGAGAGAGAGAGAGAGAGAGAGAGAGAGAGAGAGAGAGAGAGAGAGAGAGAGAGAGAGAGAGAGAGAGAAAACAGAGAGACAGACAGACAGATAAAGAGACAGAGATACTACTTACTAGACAGGACAGACGGACAGACAGACAAATAGAGTCGACAATACCACAGGAGCTACAATGTAATGGCATATATTCTCCACAACAACAGAAACCAATTTTTCATATTATACACTACAGAGATAAAAGCTACATGACAAGAAACTGTAATTCTTCTTTTTTAAAAAAGCTCAAAAAGAAAACCAAACAAGATGTATACATGTAAAGTAAAGGACAATCCGACTGACCAGGCCACAGATGTCCTTGACGAACCAGACTTTGCGCATCCATGGAGAGGACAGGCCAAAGATCCTGCAGTAAGGGGTACAGTCGATGGTGGTCACGCCATCTGGCACCGGCTTTTTGACTTTGGGTGTGCCCTTGGCTGCTCCACCCTCCATTCTTCCCTGATTATCACTGCACACAGTAGAGAAAATAAGCCTTCAAAGTAAACTCACATACATATAGTATATACATGTGTGTGTGTGTTTTGGGGATACAATAAACTTTTAAGAAAAGTAAATTTTCAAATTATATTCATGAATATATACTATACTATACAAAAAAGTAAGTTTTTAAATTTAAACTTACACATGATGTATGTCTCATAAGTTAAGATTTAGATACCAGTAAACTGTAAAGCACTGCAGTATACTTGAAAATAGAATCTACAGTGATCACAGGAAGAAAAAAACACAAACGATGATTTTCAATGGAAAATATCTGCCACTTGTATGATTAAAAAACAAGCTTAGATTTCGAAAACAAGAAAAATAATTAAACTGTATTTAAGGGTGCACAGTGAGATGGATATGGATTTCCTGTATAACATTCAGACAGTCATGTCACGTAAATCAGTGTGAGACTATGACACATAGCAGACTTGTACAGTGTACTTGTAAATATTTCAAGTTACATTCAAGGTGACTTCCAGTTACATAAATTATACTTGAAAGACAATACTTGTAAATGAAAAAGTTTAAAATGCTTTATATGTTCTGTTTGATAAGTATCAACACAAAACAGTGTAAATGCTCATTCATAGAGCTCACAAATAAGCCTGATTGCATCCTTCCTTAAAACTTCATCCACTTTGAGGATTTTATTGATTTACTGGCTCAACCCAGACACAACTGGGATGGATGGCGTCAGTTTTAGTAAATAATGCATTTGGCACAGGGTCTTTGAACTGTTTCAAGAGAGGTTTTCTCTCAAAAAGAAATATTACCAGTAAAGTTTAGTGTTGCCATGAGCTTTCAATTCCCCTCTAATGATCTTTCTCAAATGCTAAATTCCAGTTGGAGCACATCAATGATATGCTGAGTTACCAATTTTCTTATCATTTAATGATTTATTTTAAAATTATCTATGACTATACCACAGTGTTAAAAAATGTTCTCTTTTCACCGGAAATTATCCGCCATACTTACACTATCATTTTGGCATCTCACATTTCTTTCCCTCCACCCCCTCTCATCCAACCCACAACTAAACCCAGTCATCCTCTATTAAAAACAATAACTATAGCCAGTAACAACTAACAAACAGTTGACTCTTTTTTTTAATGTACAGCAGTCTACCATATGCTGATATGGAAAACTTTTGCTAAATTTTTTCTCCACTTGTGCTATTGATGATAAAATAATGTCAGTACAGAACATAAAAAGCTTCTGTCACACCTACAGGACTAATTTTTTTTCATGCTTTCACACTAATTTTTTTTCATTTTTAATAAAAGAGCCTTTGGCACTAATTTCATTTTGAACAAAGTGTCACACCAGTAACGCTGATTGATAATGATGACACCTTAACAAATGAGCCACACAATACCACTGATAAAAAGTTTTACGCAGTATAAACTGAATATAATGAACGCCCACAGGGCCAACTCATGCAGTTTAAAAATCTATAGATCATACTGTCTATGCACATCTGAGCTACCACTAGTGCTAACTTTCACATTTGCTTAATCAACAGATACTTTGTAATCTGTATTGTGGTGTAGTGTGTGGTGTGGTGTGGTGTGGTGTGGTGTGGTGTGGTGTGGTGTGGCGTGGCATGGCGTGGCGTGGTGTGGTGTGGTGTGGTATGATGTGTGGTGCTGTTCAGTGCAGTACACTGTACAGTGTGGTGTTGTGTCATGTCATGTCATGGTGTGTCATCTTGTGTTGTGTCATATTGTTCTGTTGTATTGTGTTCCGTTGAGTTGTGTTGCATTGTATTGTACAACTTGACTTGTTGTTCCCTAAGCTAACACCTTAAAGAGTCATTGGGTCAATGCACTGAATGTTTCCAGCAGTGTGTCATGGGCAAGTTGAACCTAGTGCCAGTAGTGGAGCCCATCTTTCTTCAAGAAGAAGTGCATGCTGGGTATGCTTGTGTCATACATACCACTGGCCATAACTGGCATAAGATGACTTACTCTGTGCAAAAGATGGATTTATGAAATTTCTACGTGTGCAGATGTACTGAACTTCTTGTTCTTCTCGTTTGCTTAAAAGTCCATGTCTATTCACTTCAACTAAGGTGATTTAGAAAATTTCAACCTAACACAAAAAGGTGGTTTAGAGTCATTTTCAAACTATCACAAATAAGAATACAGTAAAACAACACAAAAAACACACCAAAACCAAATTACACCCAAAGCAATGATGTTCTGCATGTGCTGGCACTCAGGACCTCAGTTTATACTTAAAGTCTCACCTAAAGCCTAAACTAAAGCCCTATAAAGGACTTTCAGTTTCAGGATAGTGGAGTGAACATTAAAATTTAAATAAATATTAACTCCATTGAACCCACATCACTTGAGTTATTATCAACTCATAAATTCCATGCTCTAGCCTGAACCCACAAGGTTACATCAATTGTACTGTGCTAGGCCTACAGTTCATTTCTTTGAAAGCCATAGCTCAATGTTAGCAGATTCAGATTGGTTTTTGTTGGTTTTTTGTTGTTGGGTTGTTGTTGTTTTGGTTTGTTTGGTTTTTTTTGTTTTGTTGTTGTTGTTTTTTTTTGGGGGGGGTTGGGGGGGAGGAGTGGTGGGAAGGGATGGGGGTTCCTAGGCTAGTAGTGCTCTGAGGTTCACCAACAGTGAGATTTTTATGTTAACGACCACATTTTTCCCAACCATCAAGGTAACCACAATCCGACTTCAGGGATGGTCTTTAATTAAACACAACAGCTGTGTCACTTGTGTATGTATCACTGCAATCTATATATATGTTTTACTCTTTTTTTTCGTAATTTCCTACAGGCACAAAAATGGCCTACTCTTCCAAAAGGCAGACCAGGTTTTTAGCAAGTGCACAAGATATTTTGTGCACATTCACACAAGGCCCTTGGTTTATACTCTCATCTGAAGGACTTTTGGGGGGAGTAGAGGATTTCAGTGCTGTACTGTGTAGCATAGTTCTACTTCTAGCAATTAATTCTGATGTCCTACAAACCTTTTACAATTTCAGACACTGATTTAAAGGAAAAAGAAAAGCAAATTAAGAAAACTTGCAAGAAAAGAAGAATTATCTTTTCTTTCTCAAAATCTGCAAATCTACGTCAGGACATACGTTATTTGTTTGAATGAATAACAAAGCAAATCATGTACATAATCCCTATGCAATGATTCTACAATCTTCAATTCCCAATAGATTCAATTCACTACTTGAGTTTTTAAACCAGATGACTCAGTTACAACTAAGTCTCTTCATGCTAACTACCACTTTTCCTGAGAGATATTCCACTGTACATATTGCAATTTGACTATTTAAAACTAAAGGGTCCTTAAATTTGGGCAATAATCTGGACTTGCTGTGAATCATGGTTTTCATTGCTGCTCTCTTTTCTTATGCTCTTTCAATTGTACTTTATAAACAAAAGTAATCATCATCACAAAATTTCATTAGAACTATATGATTTTCTAGTATCTCTGCCCCAGGTAGTGAGGTACAAGGAAAATTTTACAAAGCAGTAACTAAAAAAAACACTGACTCAGTCAGTCAGTGACTGCCCCCTGTCATTTTGGCTTCTTCATTGTAAATTTTGTAATTGATTATCATTATGTAAAATTAACATTTCAGCTCAAATTCCTGATTTAGACAAAGCCTGGGCTTTCTCAATTTTGGTCCACAATGAAGTATTTAATTCATTTATAAGCTAGCCTACACAGATTCCTCATGTCATACACAGATGATAGCAACTAAGCAAACCTTAACACAACAGATGATAGCATTTTGGCAACATTATAAAGCCATTTTTAGCACTAAAGAGAAAGTGCTGCAAAACAGCACTTACTTAAATTATGAATGTCCCTTATCAATATTTACTCAATGAATATCAGGACAAGAACATTGACTTCGATTGTGAACAAGATTCAGTAATCTAAAAAAACATTTTATACAATGTTAATTTTGTTGAGAATATTCATCATTTTGCGATGTAGTTTTAAAATGTCTTGTTGCAGTGTTGGTAGGTTATTAAATCCAATGTAAGCTACAACCCTGCTGGTGCGTGTCTGTGTGACTGTGTGAGAGAGAGAGAGAGAGAGAGAGAGAGAGAGAGAGAGAGAGAGAGAGAGAGAGAGAGAGAGTGTGTGTGTGTGTGTGTGTGTTGTGTGTGTGTGTGTGTGTGTGTGTGTGTGTGTGTGTAGGTGCGAGTATATTGATCACTATATCAGTATATGTGTGTGTGTGTTGTGCCCAAGTGTCTGAGTGTGTGTTTGTTTTATCTCATCTAAAATCTTTTATTTCAACGATACAGAATAACTACTACCTAAGTCATGTACATGTGGTTTTGTAACTTTTGCCATGTGTTCCCTACTGAGGCTACTCTTCTAAAATGCAGAAAAAGTGAGTGTGTGTTATACATATAATATATACATGTACACACATAATGTACACACACACACACACACGTTTAAAATGTGTGTGTGTGTGTGTGTGTGTGTTTCAGTCTTTCACCCTTTGTGTGTGCACACATAATGTACACACACACACACGTTTAAAATGTGTGTGTGTGTGTGTGTGTGTGTGTGTTTCAGTCTTTCACCCTTTGTGTGTGCACACTATGTGTGTATGTGTGTGTGAATGTGTGTGTGTGTTGTGTTGTGTGTGTGTGTGTGTGTGTGTGTGTGTGTGTGTGTGTGTGTGTATGTGTGTGTGTGTTGGGGGGATACCTAAAATCACAGAACTGTGTGAAAAGACAATAAAAGATCCAATGTATTAATTAGGCCTAAGCAGTAAGATTCATTAATTCAGTAACTCACTAACTCAAGTGTAGTCGCATGTTGAGTCCTGTTCCGCTTTTCGGAAGAGTGGGCCATTGTGTGCTGGTGGAAACATGACAAAATTTACAAAACTGCATACACACGGGGACTGGATGTAAAAAAGCACATGAGTGCTTATTCCATTATCCTGGATATAAAAGAATAGATAAATAAATAAAGTAGTCAGTGTAGTGATTCAGATAGATCTAGTGCTAACTTTTCAACTGATACACATCGCATTTTTCTACTGATATAGTCAATTGTCATAGGGATTTTGAGTCTAAACCAATCACTCATAGTCATATTATTATTCTGATGCTAGTAGCAGTACTGTAGTAGTAGTACCACTCGCTCGTCAGTTACAGTTAGAAGAGCATCATTCATTCACCCTTTGCCCACATGTTTCTTTAGAAACAAAAAAAAAGCATGCAATCAAATACAAGAAACACTTACCCTAGCCCGTTAACTGTATTTTCCATATTCTCTACAGTACTACGCATTCATAGTACGAACCAAATACCATGCCTTTTAACTAAACTGCCCCTAGAAACAAACACATAAATTTCTCAGTGTACGCCGCCATAACAACAATAATTGATGACACTAGGCCTAACCAGGAAGTACGTTTCTCGTGACGAAACACACACTTCCTGTACCAACCAGCATGGTCGACGCGAGCCTTAGCGAAGCGGAAAAAATATTTATCATCCACGGAGTTCAGGTTGTTGTTTATTCTGTCCCTAAATCGGAAATCTCTGGTGGGTGGTGAAAAGAATTATAGCTACAGGTTGTATTTCAGATTGGTCGTTTGTTGTGGGATTTTTGTGTGGTTTTTTTCTCGACTCCTCACATTTTGTACACACAACCATGTGCGCCAGTGTAGACCTTACACACTCGCCTGATCGCTGCAACCTCGCGCGCACACACACACACACACACACACACACACACACACACACACACACACCCTACTTTGAATTTTAAAGCCATTCTAATGAAGTACCTATAATTTGTTCTTGCTGGTTAAAAATTATTGCATACATTACACTGATACATGTGTACTTTCTTTTTTATTTTATGTTTATACATTTTTCAGTTTTTTGTATTTGTTTGACATTTTTTGCTGTTTTCATTACCTTTTCAAATTACTGTTTGATACTATTTCTATTGTTGATTGTAATTTGGTGTTTCAATTTTTTTGTTTACTTTGTTCATTGTTATCACAAGTTGTGTCAGGCACAGTTAAGAAAATGCATATATATATATATATATATATATTCCCTGTTCATTGTAGCTCAGTAACTCAGCTAATGAGCTATGCAAAATTCTTGTTATCAGTCACCGTGTTTCTAGATAAGTTGAGATACCTTCCCCCATAAACTTCCAACTCTCCCCCAGCCCCCTTCCCTTTTCTACCCATCTAATATTGTAATATCACAACTTGTGAAGAGACATGAAAATGATTAAATGAATTTTAACATTACAGTTTCATACACACACACACACACACACACTCGCATCCATGTGCACATGACAGTACATACTACTACTAGTAGTACTACTCTACTGCCCTCCCAGGCTCCCCCTCTTTTTTTTTCTTATCTTTAAACATCATTTTGATTTTGGTTTTTTTAGTGAATGTTCATATTGTATTTGCAAAATGCCAGGACAACTTCCGTGAGGATGGACGTAGCAATGATGAATACAGGCAGATGGATCTGGAGACAGGTCTTATGCCAAACACCAGTGGTTCTGCTAGACTGCGTCTGGTAATACCAATCAACTTTCCTGCCTTACTTTACGTTTACCTCAACTCATACATTAAACAAATTTGTAAAATGTGCATGCATATATAATTTATATTATTGAATCATGTATGAAGTTTTAAGAAAATCCAAACTATACTGTGTACACTTCTTAGTTTCTTCAGACTTCAGTTTTGATAAGTTTCGTCTATGTAATATGCGTAATGGTTTATAGTGCACTTTTCAATCTTGTGTTTTCAATTTTCTGATCCAGAAGTTTTAATATGAAACATATTTGAGCTGTGGACAGGTACATGCAGGCATGTGGGAACGGATGACAAAATTTAGAAAATTGCATACACACAGGGACTGGATGAAAAAATGCACATGAGTGCTTATTCCATTACCCTCAAAACAAAAGAATAAAAAAGAAACAAGAAAAAGTATCCATCAAAAATATGTTCTGGATAACAAATCCTTGTCATTTTTCTGGCATGATCTCCTCCCACCTTCAGCACTTTCCACCCACTCCCTGCCTTTCTCACTACCACTGTCTTTTCTTTTAAAGTCACTTTAGTTTTGACCAATCCCATCACTCTTGATTTTCACATCTTCCATTCTGTACCACTGCTGTTCTATGGAGATCTGTCATTATAATTGATTACTGTAGTCTGTAACTTGTGTGTGTGCATGCGTGCATGTGCATACATGCGTTTGTGTGTGTGTGTGTATGTATGTGTGTTCAAAGAGCAGTGCATTTGTTGTTGTTAATTTATTTTACAGGAATTATGGGAAAGCTATTCTTTAATTTCTCTATTGTCTAAAATTTTATACAGGTAATGTATACATACTGACACAGATTGCTTACAAGTTATTTAAATGTTGATACTTTTTCTCCTTTAGGCCAACACAGAAATTCTGGTAGGAGTGAAGGCAGAGCTGGAAGAACCCAAATCTGACCAACCAGGAGTGGGCCGACTGGAGTTTTTTGTTGACTGGTAGGTCATCTGTATTGAAATTTATGCATAGATCTCTGTTATTCAGGAATTATAGTACACAAGATAGGCTTTTAATCTTCGTAATCTAGATTTTAAATTTCAAAGATAATAATTGAGGAACACCAGTTTTTTTTCCCCACTTAAGATTTTTAATAGATTTTTGGGTTTTTTAATTTTTTAGTTGGGGGGGGGGAGGGGGGGGGGGGGGGTAAAAGAGATGGGGGAATTGTCAGTTGATTGTAGTCATATATGTGTGTGTCACTTTCTTTCTGAGGGTGCCTTCATACCTTTTATCTATATGCTTTCTTTTTTTCAAGGTGTGGACTACTAGTTAAATTCTCCTCTACCCAACACTTTTTTTTATTGCTATAGAAATGTCTAGAACAGTGAAATTTCAGTGCTTACTTTGTCTATTGCTCCTTCAAATTTGATCATGGCTGTTCTACATCATTCTCACTGCTGGTTTCTTGCAGAGAGCAGAATTAATTACAGAACAGTTTTCCTCACTTTTACATGCATCAGTACTCGACAGTAGTCTGGAACTGTACATTTTGTGAGATTTTCTTCATCTGTATAACAAGTTGCTTCAACAGTTATTAGAGTTCATTTCTTTGATTTTTTGTTGTGATGATTGTTACTTTTGTACATGGGTTTTTATGATTGGAATAGTTTTAACATAAAGCATCAGTGTGTGAAATACACCAAAAAATTTTTGTTAATTTTATCATCCCTGTTGGGGGGTGGGGGTATTTTTGCTACTTCAGTTCTGCCAACGCAACACCTGAATTCCAAGGGCGAGGAGGGGAGGAAGTGGCCACAGCGATCACAAACCTGTTGTATCGATCCTATAGTTCCAGCACCGTCCTAGACACCACCTCTCTCTGTCTGCTGGCTGGCAGATTCTGCTGGGTGCTTTACGTCGATGTTGTGGTGAGGGTTGTCTTTTTTTTTTTGGGGGGGGGGGGGGGGGGGGGGGGGGGGGGGTAGTGGTGTTTGCTTTGTGATTTTAGTAATTAGGTTTTTGTATTGTCTTTTAAAAAAACAAATTTGGGGGCCACAGGACACGGGCCCCCACCCAACCCCCCCCCACTTAATCCCCCTCAATTATCCTTTTTACCATACTCACCAATTAGGTACCCTTTTCGTTTTTGTTGGAGCCTTTTCATGTCAAACTGGAATGTGGAGTCCCACAGGGATCAGTTCTGGGTCCTGTTCTCTTCACTCTCTACACTGCTCCACTCTCACACATAATAAACCACCATCATATTGATCATCATTTCTATGCCGATGACACTCAGCTTCAATGTAGCAATACCCTTGAAAATCTGCCTTCCCTCCTGACAAATATGGCCCACTGCCTTCTAGACATTCAAAACTGGATGACTCAAAATAAGTTACAGCTAAATGCCGATAAAACAGAAGCCATGCTCATGGGGACCAAACATAAACTTTCCTCCATCACAAGGACTTCAGTGGAATTCAGCAATACGTTGGTTCCTCTGTCCAGCTCTGTGAAATATCTAGGTGTGGTTCTCGACAACACACTCTCTATGAAAAAATTCATCACCCAGACCTGCCAGTCTTGCTACTATCATTTACGGCGCATAAGTGCAATTCGCAAGTATCTGTCTACTGAAGCAACATCCAAACTTGTCACATCTCTCATTCTTTCTCGTCTGGACTACTGTAATTCTCTCTTGGCTGGTTTGCCGTCATCATCCATCCACTCCCTTCAACGCATACAAAACTGTGCAGCTTGACTGGTCCATAGAAAGAAAAAATCTGAACACATCACTCCTCTTTTGCGATCTCTTCACTGGCTGCCTGTCTTGCAAAGAATAAAGTATAAGATTAATAACCTTTGTTTCAAATGTCTCCACAAATCTGCACCTTGTTATCTCTGTAACTGTCTTCACCTGTACACTCCGTCTCGTTCCCTTCGTTCAGCTGTGCTTTCGAACACCCAGATTTAAACAAACCACTGTTGGCCGTCGCTCTTTCTCTGTTTCCGGTCCCTCCACATGGAATGACCTCCCTCTTCCACTTCGCCAAAAGCCTTCATTTGATTCTTTCAAATCTAGCCTCAAAACGCACTTATACTCTACTTGAGATCTTCCCCTGTTATCTGTTCCTACTTTTCAATAGCTGCCTTCACCTCCACCACCCCCACCTAAGTGTGTTGTGTATATAAATTTGATATTTGTTTATCTTGATATTTGTGGATGGTTGCATGCGTGTGAATGATTTGAATGCAAGCGCTTTGATTTGTTTACTTTACAAGATTCAGCGCTATATAAATTCCATACATTATTATTATTATTATAATTATTATTGATGTATCTTTTACTTGTCTAGCAGACACATACACACACACACACATGCACACACACACACACACACACACTCACACACACATACACACACACATACATTAAAGGTACAGATGTCAGTTTTTGTTGGGTGCCCTCTCATGTTGGTCTCTGTGGTAATGAAAAAGTTGATAAAGCAGCAAAAAAAGGCGCACAAAGTTTAGAACAGTCTTCTGAAGTTTTTTTAAGTCCTTCAGTCAAGGAATCCTTCCTTTTATTAGAAAAATCTACTTTAAAGGGACTTTATGATCGTACAAATGTGAAACTTGTATCACAGAAAAGTATAGCATGTTTAAATCATATTTTAAGACAAAAAACATCATATTCTTCAATATTCTATTTGAGACTAATTACTACCATTTCTTACAGAATACGACTTAATGCTCTCAGAACAAAGTTTTGTAAAAATGTTAAGTGCATTTGTGGAGAACAGTTCTCTCTGGAACATTGTTTATTGTTTTGTCAGAAGCTTCGTGGTTTCTTACCCAAAAACTTTTCAGACAAAAAATGTTTCTGGAGAAAATGTAGATGTAATTTTGTCGGATGAAAACATTCTATTTGCTATTTCGAAGTCTCTTGTACATAGCCCAGTTTTCACGTTTCTTTAAAGTTCTTTGATATTGTTTTCCCTATTTGCTTTTTTAGGTGTTACATTGATGTTTGAATAGCAGTCTGTTACATGACTCCCTTTCCCTCTGTCTTCTATTGGTTTTGCTATAGGTCTTTTTCCCCGCCTAATATAACTTATAGTGAACAGACGTTAAAGACAAGAATGAACAAACACACACGCGCACACACACACACACACGTACCTTGTTTTTAATTGTTTATTTTATAAGAAATCAACACATCTTGTCACTCTCAAGTCTTGTATTAACTTTTCAACAGTTTTTGGTGCCAGTTGCAGAAATAATGCTTTTAAAGTATAACCTGTCTATTAGAAGTATTTGTTGTGGGACAGTCTTGAAAGATGTGCATGATGAATCATTGAAAAGTGTTTTTTCTATTATTTCTCTATGTGTGTGTGTGTATGTGTGTGTGCATTTGTGTGTGTGTTTCAGTTGCTGGAATGTGGTGGCAATCTGTTTGATGCGGCCTCCATTGCTGTCAAAGCGGCACTGTTTAACACCCAGTATGTCACATACTTTTGCTACATTTTATCAGAATTAGAGTATTGGACTATTGAGTCTTGGTGTTTGTATATCACTATTCATATTCTTTGGAGATGTATTTATTCCATAAATAATTTTTGCCACTGATAATTATGTATATATCTGTTTTGTTTTGGATTTTTTTAAGTGTGTGTATATGTCAGCATATTTTGAAGGTCTAAGGAATTCTGTTTTTTGTGTGTGTGTTAGATGGACAGCTCATTTTCTGTGATGAAGGCATCCTTTTTCTCATTGGAAAATTACAAACAGTTGTGGTTTGCACTACAGCAAGAAATGTCTTTAGGATATCAAACTCCTATTATTCTTAAGATATTTTTTCTGGCTTGATGCTTTAATCCTTTCACTCATTCCCAAACACGGATGCCACAGTTCAGCTGTGATTGCATAATTTACAGTCATGCTGATCACATGATCATTTTTATTTCCTTGCAGGGGGGATAGGTTGATAGCCTAGTGGTTAGAGCATTGCACTCATGATCTGGCAGCCTGGGTTCGAGTCACCACCAAGGAGCCTATTCAAGGGAACTTTTCCCCTGGAGTTAAAATCCGTGCCGACTCCACTCCCTCCAAAGTCCTTCAGATGGGACTATAAACCAAGATCCTGTGTTTGAGCGCACACAGAGTGTCTTGTGCACACATTATAACCCATTCCGGCTTTCAGAAGAGTAGGCCACAGTGTGCTGGTGGTGAACAGATGATGAAGTTTACAAACCACACGCACACTGGTGTCATGTTTCAAACATCACTCCCGAAGTTGGAATGCAGCTACCTTAAGGATACTGATATGCAAAAACAGTCACATAAGCAAAATCTCACCATTGGTGAACCTCTGAGCTCTAGCCAAGGAACACCAACCAAAAAAAATCCTTCCTTGCAAATGGCTAAATGCTTTTCAGCATGTTTCAAGCAATTTCTCAGCAAGTTTTTGTTGAAAGTGAGAGAAAGAAAGAAAGGTATGTGTGTGTACATGCGTGTGTTACACATGCACACTTGTGTGTGCACATACATGTGTGGTTTTGTCTAATATCACTGTTTGTGAAGAGATGTAAAACTGAAGACCACATGTGTGGTGGTGTACTTGTCCCAGACCAATAACTGAAAGAATTTCCGATTGCAGAATTCCCAATGTGTCGGTGAGGAAGGATGAAGGAGGAGAAGAGGTGGAGCTGGAGGTACCTGATGATCCTTCAATGTGGTGCGAGTCGATGTGTCCGCATCCCCCGTTGTCGTCACAGTCAACAAGGTGTGTTAAGAGTTGATGGCTCAGCTCTTATCCATGTTATTGTTTCACTGGATTTGATACCTTATTTTCATATTTAGTTTCTGCTTGCTGCTTTTCCTTCTTTTCTTTTTTTTCTTTTTTTTTTAAAAGAGGTTTCTTATTTTTAACAAATAACATACAAAAGTCAAGTCGTTTACAAAAAGGCAAATATGCGGGCCAACATTTTCCCTGTGTGATGTGTTTAGGGTGTAGGATGTGGATGTGTATGGGGTGTGTGTCAGTGTATGTGCGTGTGTCTGAGAGAGAGAGAGAATGTGTGTGTGTGTGTGTGTGTGTGTGTGCGTGTGTGTGTTGCGTGCGCGCGTGCGCGCTCTGTGAAAGTGTCATATTCAGAAAATAGTGTTATGGCAAATAATGACAGACTCAACAGAACTTTCTTTCTGAAGAAGATTCCAAATGTTATAATCTTAGACCATGTGGTAGGTTATTTTGTCTTTCCTTTTTTCTTTGTTGTTCACAATATTTCATATTGTTATGAGGGATCTTAAAATGTTCATTGCTCATTCAGTGTACCATCTTGATGTAAAACTTTGTAGTATGAAAATAAAAATAGTCTTGTAGTTAACCCATTAACCCTTTACCTGTTTTGTGTCTTAGTGATGTAATAACTTAGCCTACAGTACATGTTCACCACTAATGACGACTCCCATTCACGAATTCTTTACCACTGTAATAATTGCTTTTTATTGTTTTATTTGTAATCACAAGAATTAGATGGGTTTGGTAGTTGAGAAGACATGAGAGTGTGAAGGAAGTCACTTTGGTAACCCAGTAGAGAAATAGTGTTCAGATGCTCACATCGTGTACACAACTAGCCTTGCACTGAACAGACTGGTTTTGTAAACAGTGGTGAAAGGGTTAAAACAAGCAGTTGGAATACACTTACTTTACTCTTACTTTTTTCCTTCCGCTTGTACTCTGTGGCGTTGCGGGGAGATATAACTGTCTGTCTGCTGCAAGGCGGGTAGCTTGGAGGAGGGACAATCCATGGACTTTCAGTGTTTCTGCCACGGAATCACTCCAGTGTCACCTGGGTCTACCTCTGGCCCTCGTGCCAGAGTACCTCAAGTTGTAAGCACGCAAGGCTGGCTGGTTTGGCGGCATCTGTGTGAGGTGCCCGAACCACTTGGTTCGTTGTTAATCAATATAGTGTAGGACGGGTGTGGCTCCTACCATGTCTCTGATCACCTCGTTTCTTATCTTGTCTCTCCTGGTCTTGTTGACGGCTTTCCTCAAGCACTTCATCTCACACGTGACCTTGTTTCTGCTCCAGGGCTTTTGTCAGGGGCCATGAAACAACTAGCCCTAATCTTCAGAAAGCATTACATACCATTTTTTTTTCAACTTTCTGTTTTCAGATCGGTTTCAACCACACAGTGGATGCTTCTGAGAAGGAGGAAGCCTGCTGTTTGGCACGCCTCATGATGGCCGTCACCGAGTCTGGTTCTGTGGCCGCCATGGTGAAAGAGGGTCAAGGGTCACTGGATCCTGAAAGTGTCACCGAAATGATGCAGGTAATGGACATTTAGTTGTGAATCTTCGTCCTCTTTAGTGTGTTGGCAGGCACAGGCTTTATTGTTCCACAGTTCAGGGCAATTCGCCCTCAAAGTGCTGTGTTCATGTAGAGGTTTATATGCACTTTATAAATCATTGATTCATTTATTCAAGACGGGTTTACCTTATCTGGATTATAAGCCACTGCTTTTTAAACCTATCCAGATATACCACTCTGAGTTTTTAAAACTCTTGATGTAAAGGCTTGCACAGAAAATGTTAAGATAGAAAAAAAGAAAAACATTAAGAAAAAAGAAAATAAGAGAAAGGAGATGCATCAATTATGACAACTTCTTCTTTTTCAGGTGGGACAGAAGGTGGGCAAGCAAGTCAATCAGAAGCTGATGCAAACCTTGAAGGACGAGGAACTGAAGGGAGTGAGACGAAAGACAGTGGGTTTCTTGAGATAACCTTTAATGACTCCGGTGTTTGTGATAGTCCTCATCGAAATTCACTTCAGAGATGATCCATTATATTCATTATAATTTCACCTCATTTCATGAACTGTATATTGTGTTCATCATTTCCGTTCAGGCGCTGTGCATTGTATTCATCATTCTATTGTAGTCATCATTCTATGCCTGTTCAGAGACTATCCATTATATTCATTTCATGTCATTTTTGTGACTACCATGAGACACTGCCTGTACTAGCGCTCTTGAAAGTTTCTGTTCTCTTTTTGGTTTGTATTTTGAACAATTTTTTTCACTTTAGTTTGTTATCTGTGCTCAAATTTGATCAGCAGTGTTCTTTTTTGACAGTTTCTACAACATAGTTATCTACCTGTTGGTGCATTTTCATATTCATCAGTCATTAACTGAAGATGTGATTTTTTTTATCCGTAAGTTTGAACAAAGGTAGCTAGTTTACTGCTTTCTGGATTGTTTAGCTTGTATTTCTCATTTAGTAAATAAATCAGTGTTTGAATGTCCTTGGAGTATTTTGGTTTCTGATCTACTAATTATTGTGGAAACGCATCAGAACAGAATTATATATGGGGGCTCAACGGGGCAGAAATATGTTGGAACTGGACAGTCTTAGGTGGGAAATCAATGGGATGGCATTACATAGAAACTCAATGGAACAGATTTATGTGGGAACTCCATGGGACAGGCTTATGTGAGAGTTCTGCATTTGGCTTTGTTCTATTTCTCAGTGCTTGTCAAGGTTGTGGGTGTTTTGAGGTAGCCACAAGCAACAATTGTTCTGTGTTTCACGTTGCTTTTCATCATCAAATGGTTCAATCAAAGTTGTAAATAAAATTGTTCTACAGCATTTTGAAAGGAAGCTGGTCTGTGTGTGTGTGTGTGTGTGCATGTGTGTGTGTGTGTGTGTGTGTGTGTGTGTGTGTGTTTTAGAGAGAGACCTGCATAATAATGTATTTTTTCTTAAGCAACAAAGAGCAGCTTGGTATATGAAATATATTTCAAGACTCCATAATTCAATACCATTATTGCAACAAGTGCACAAATAATAATACATTTCATAGAATCATTCACTAACCAAAACTGGGAATCATACATTTTTCAGATGGAACATTTTCAAAAAGCTGGTGTCTCTTAGGAAAAGCTGGTATAATCGAGTTTATGAGCAATGCATAGTGTGCCCTATGTAATTTGCTTCATATTAGATATTTTCTTTCACCCTACTGACACACATTCACATCCGTTGTTTACAGCTAAATGGGCATACCTTAAAGGCACAACAAGAGTATTTAAAGGCGGAAAAGTGCTCTTCCGCACATGTACATGCCTCTTGCTTTTCAAACTGCAATGGTTAAGGAAGTTATGCTATGAAATAATCACAGATTTCTCACACTGACTGAAAAGTGCAAGGCTCATATTTCTCACAGATTTAAGTCACAAACATTACTTTCACTCTGTTATAATTTTTAACATAAAAAGTTCAGCTGTTGTTGTTAATTAAGAAAAGTGAAGTTGAACTGAGTGGGCAGAGACATGGCTGACGTCACTTATTAACTGACAATTAGTCTACTCTTAGGCGCAGCCTCTCTTTCTTTCACTTAGATAAGCCATGTTCATTCTTTCACTTAGATAAGCCATGTTCATTCTTTCACTTAGATAAGCCATGACTGCTCTTGTCTCTCCCTGGGATCAGATGCAATGGGCTTAGCAATTCCTTATTATAGGGGTGGGTGTGTGTATGCACAATAGTACAGGTCTGTGAGTGTATGTGCAGGGGGGGAGGGAGGGCAAAACAACAGATTCACAATACTGATTATCAGCAGAGTGACAAAAATTTCCACACAAACAGTGCTCTTTTCTTCTTGTGCAATACTTTGTACCGACTAATATTTTTTAAGTTTTGGTTCACCGAGAAACTGCTGCAGCACTGCTTAACCTTCAGACACATTTCATGTGTGTTTTGATGCGGGAGCCTGTCTATCACATTTCATATGTGTTTTGATGCTGCAGCATTGCTCAAAGTTGAACATTCCAAAGTATGGTCTTAAAAGTCGGTCTGATAATTACAACAGCCAAAAAATCTCTCTCCTACTCTATATTCAAAATAACTAAACCTTTACTGGCTACAGCAACGAATTCTGGTAACAAGATTAAATGCAACTGGCACTTCCTTCATTTTGACTGATGTACATCTGAACATCACTCTACATTCGAACATGTTGATGATCTTAATCTTTTCTCTCTCTCTTTTATTATTTTTTTTTTTACATTCTTCAGCTAGAGCTTCAAGGTTCACCAATGGTGAGATTCTGCGTATGCAACCAATTTTTTCACCATCATTAATTAAGGTAGCTTCATTCCAACATCAGGGATGGGGTCTAAACACACCTGTATGCATGCGTTTTTGAAATTATGTCATCATTTTCCTACTGGCATGAAATGGCCTACTCTTCCAAAAAGCGGAATGGGTTTTCACGTTTGCGCAATATGCTCTGAGTGCATTCACATACAGGGCCTCAATTTGACTTGACATTCAGTTTGATTTTCTCGTCAAACTAGGAAGGGAGGGCGAGGCTGGTAATCAGACCAAGAACCTCACGGTTTACTTGTTAGGCAGGTAAATACGTTCCTTCTCCATGATCTTAATAGCTTAGCAAATAAAAAGGGTGGCCAGCACTGATATGGCATACGCTGCAAGAACTACCAAGACTGGCTGGTTTGTGCTTAGACTCTGGTGGTTTTGACTGATGCTTTAGCCGAGTGGATAGAGTGTTTGACTTCTGTCCTGTGGGTCCAATCTCTGCAGAGGCATCTGATGAATTATGGGTGGAGGTTTTACAATTTCCTGGGTCAATATGGAGCACAGATCTGACAGTGCTTTAATTCCTTTTATGTCTACATGCATGCAATGGATCGAATTAATTATGCTGTTGTTTTATGATCCTACAAAAACAGACCAACGCCATAAGGCACCTTATTCAACTCATTATAGTCTGGCTTGGTCTACTCTGTGTGTGTGTGTGTTTTATTATTTTATTTCAGGGAGAATGGAATAAACACTCATGCTTTTTTAGATCTAGTCCCTGTGTGCATGCAGTTTTGTAAATTTTATCATCTGTTCCCACCAGGACACAATGCCTTACTCTTCCAAAAAGTGGTACAGGTTTTAACATGTGCGCAAGATGTTCTGCATGCATTTGCACACACGGGACTTTGGTTTAGTCTCATCCAACTCTGTGTGTTGGGGTGGGGGGTGGGGGAGATTCAGTTACTTAAGAAAATGTTATTGTTCTCGTTTATTTTTATTTTTTTTTTGGTTGTGTTTTTTTCTTTGGGGGAGGAGGGAGGGTATGTATCAAATATTTTTCATGGATTATCAACATATTCATGCACTTTTTATCTAAAAATAAACTTGTCACCTGATTTTTTTCCTCTTATTCCCAAACTAAGTCATTTTTATTTTGTTTATAATTTGACCTTGTGCATTATGTGTGAGAGAGAGAGAGAGAGAGAGAGAGAGAGAGTGAAAAGATAGATTCTTGGCCAAGGCTAGACTTACAATCTGTCCTTGTAAAATACATACATCAAAATTATCGAGGAAATTCGGAAATCAATGAAACATTTGGGGGTAAAAATCAAAACTAAACAAGAGAGGTTATTATCAGTGCATTATTTCAAGTTTGGGGTGGTTGCTTTTTTACAGGACTCCTTAAAAATGTATTCATGAACATGTTATAAATGTGTAATTGTAGCTCTTTTACACTATGATATTTGACAATGTAGTATGGTGCTTTACATGCTATGAATGGATCCACACCAATGTTTGGTGGAGTGGGAGGAGGGGTGGACACAGCTATTGAGTGGTTATTTAAAACTGGACTGACGCTATAACCGAGTGGTTATGACAGCTTGACTTCAATCTTATGGGCCCATGAAGTCTCGGTTCAAATCTCACCAGTGTCTGGTGAATTAGGGGTGGGGACTTTTACAATCTCCCAGGTCAACTGCAAGTGCAGACCTGCCAGTGCCTTAATTCCCTTTGTGTATATACACATTCAGGAGATCAAATATGTGCGTTTAAGATCCCATAATTCGTGTCAGCATTTGGTGGGTTACAGAAACATTATATCTCCAGCAAGCAACCTATCCCAGCATGCAACTGATAGCTGCTCTGAAGTTGGAATGTTTCAGCTGAGGCCAGCCAGCAGACCAGCAAAATTACAAGCACATGAGACGACTAGGCACTATGTACCTCATCCATTATGAAAACAGAGAGAGAGTGAGAGGGGAGGGGGAGAGACAAGAGAGAGATATATTTAAAAGTAAAGTGGCACTTAAAATGAAGGGGAATTCAAAAGTTACATGCCCAATTTTATATCCATCTTGTGGAACTATAAATTGACTTTGTCATGGCTGTGCCTGTCATATTATTGTGGTATAAGTTTAATATGACTTATTTTTGGTGTGTGTGTGTAAGAGAGAGAGTGTACAATGTGTGTGTGTGTGTGTGTGTGTGTGTGTGTGTGTGTGTGCAAAGGAAGGTGATCTTAAAAACTTACCTAATCTCCATATATAAAAAAAGGTAAAGGAGTCCCATAACCTATAAGGTCGTAGGGGAGCGAGGCGTCAGAGACCTCACTTCTCTAGGGCCAGCATATTGAGGGTGGCGCCCATCTCCTCTCCCTCGCTGCTTTACCTTCCTTACCCTAAAGAGGGCAGGTACCCATTTACAGCTGGGTGAACTGGGGCAACTGTACTGAAGCCAAGGCACGCAAACGGTCACCCATCCAACTGGTAACCATGCTCGATGCTGCTTAACTCTCTATATATCCTATTTCAAATGATTTCTAGAAATTATTATATTTTGCAAAATAGAAGTTGGTCAGATTGCTTATAATGTCTATGCTTGTGATCAATAGTACTGAAAAGAACAAATTGAACCACAACAGAACAGTGTATTTGCTTATTCCAAGTGGCAAGATGCTGTTTTTCTGTTACACAGAGAGGCCACTGGTTAAGTTTTTCACTGAGTTGTTCAGTCAGCTTATATACCATGGTTGCAACCAATCTTCACTTGCTTGTGTGGGTTGCTTTATGAAAGGCAAGGTAAGAGGAGGAGATGAGTGAGAGAGAGATAATCCTTTTTCTGCAACAAATTGGAAACCAAGCACACACACATGCGCACACACACACACACACACACACACACACACACGACAGCTTTTATGATAACACTAACTTTATTGTAGAAAGAGAATTGTCGTTTGCAAACATGTGATTTCAACAATAAAATTGAAAAAAATTCCCTTTTTCTCATTTAGCAGTAGAAAGCCAGTATAAACATAGTATACGCATACCTCAAACATTTTGTTTTAATCCAACAAAAATACAAATAAACAATTTTTGTACAACATAAAAATAGTCTTCACTCACCTATCCAATGAAGTCCCAAACAAGCACCACTACCATAACAAAAAATAAGATGTTTGTTTATAAGTATTTTGTTTTGTTTCTAACGTATTCTTAGTTTGCATTGAAATCTATAAATATTTAGGAGAAAAAAATAGTCAAGGACAAATGCATAGGAAGCTAGACACATTTTTTTAAAATCATTTTACGAGTCCTGGTGGGCATTAATTTTAATGTCTGAGACACCACCACCATCTAGAAGTCCATAAGCAGTAATTAAATACTGCTCACCCATAACTTTGGGGAAAACCTTGTTCTTTATCAGAGAGCATGAGGGCTGTGTAAAAGGACATGTATCTAGGCCTGAACTGTTGATATTTGGCCATTATTCTATTCTATACACCACCAGACTAAGTTCATTTTATAACATCAACATAAACTTCCCAATTGCCTTTTGTCCTTTCTTTGAGAAAAGAAATATGGGCTACAACAGGTAAATCAAAGCACTGGTTCACAAAAACACATGTATTTTCTCTCACCATCTTCAACTGCCCTTCCCTGCTACTCTCCAACATCTCTCAAAGCCACACATATAAAATACTACCACATTTTACACTAATACATCTCCCTCACAGCTTTTCAGGCTACTCTAAACACAAACAAACTATCACTCACAGCCATGACTGACATATCATGTAGCAGTTATAAAACTCTGCTTTGCTCTTTCATTTAAAAAAAAACAAATTAAAAAAAAAACAGAAAAAAAACGAAAATGGCAGACAAGATTTCTGCTACTTCTATAACAGGATATATTAGTTTGATTCTGCTATGATTTATCAATGCATGTATTTGCCAAAAACACATAATGCGTCCAACAACAACAAGAAAAAAAAGGAAAAAAAAACAAAAAAAGAAACATACTATACACACACAAAATGATAATCTACATAGATGTGTTGCTGTAAAACCTGCTATGATTTACTGCAGTTAAATCAGAGCACTGGTTTGCCAGCATACACGAATTCACACTCTCCTCAATCTCTCATTACTTAAATCCCCCAAAGTGCTAGCCGAGTTATCTCCCCCAACGCCACCTCTGATCACATACACTTCAACTGCCCTTTTATGCTACTCTAAACACACACGCACAAACTTCTCACTCAAGCCATGAATGGCATATCATATAGCAGTGTGAAAACTCACTTTTGGTCTTTGATAAAAGCAAATTTAAAAAAACAAAAAGGAAAAAAAAAATAGCAGTTATCTCCCCTGACCCCACCTCTGATCACATACACTTCAACTGCCCTTTTATGCTACTCTAAACACACAGGGCCGGGATAGCTCAGTGGTCGGAGCACTCCCTTTCCCCCAGCCAAGTTAAGCAGCGTGTGGTTACCAGTTGGATGGGTAACTGTTTGTTCATCTTGGCTTCAGTACAGTTCCCCCAGTTCACCCAGCTGCAAATGGGTACCTGCCTCTTTAGGGTCAGAGAAGGTAAAGATGGGCACCGCCCTCAATATGCTGGCCCTAGAGAAGTGAGGTCTCTGACGCCTGGCTCCCCTACAACCTTACAGGTTATGGGACTCCTTTACCATTTAAACACACACACACAAATTTCTCACTCACAGCCATGAATGGCATATCATATAGCACTGGTTTGCAAGCATACACGCATTCTACATCTCCACAATCTCTACTTATTTCCTCAAACTGACAGCGGAGTTATCTCCCCTGACCCCACCTCTATTCACATACACTTCAACTGCCTTTTCAGGCTAATCTAAACACAAACAAACACTCACTCACAGCCATCAATGGCATATAAATATAGCAGATGTAAAACTCCGCTTTTGCTCTTTCATAAAAAACAAATTAAAAAAACAAAACAGAAAAAAAAAAAAGGCAGACAATAGTTCTGCTACTTTTATAACAGGATATAACAGTTCGATTCTGCTATGATTTATCAATGCAAGTATTTGCCAAGAACACATAATGCATACAACAACAACAAGAAAAAAAAGGAAAAGACAAACAAAAACAAAAAAGGAACATACTTTACACACACAGAATGATAATCTACATAGATGTGTTGCTGTAAAACCTGCTATGATTTACTGCAGTTAAATCAGAGCACTGGTTTGCCAGCATACATGCATTCACACTCTCCACAATCTCTCATTACTTCTGTCCCCCAAAGTGCCAGCGGAGTTATCTCCCCTGACCCCAACTCTGATCGCATACACATCAACTGTCCTTTTATGCTACTCTAAACATACACACACAAACTTCTCACTCAAGCCA
>CM054143.1:35748353-35750853 GCA_028751875.1 Rapana venosa
GAACGAAGAATAAGAAGAAGAAGAAGAAGAATGGAAGAGAAGAAGAATTGCGAAGAAGAAGAATTGCGAAGAAGAAGAATGCGAAGAAGAAGAAGAAGAATGAGAAGAAGAAGAAGAAGAAGAAGAAGAAGAAGAAGAAGAAGAAGAAGAAGAAAAATTGCGAAGAAGAAGAAGAAGAATTGCGAAGAATTGCGAAGAATTGCGAAGAAGAAGAAGAAGAAGAAGAAGAAGAAGAAGAATGAGAAGAAGAAGAAGAAGAAGAAGAAGAAGAAGAAGAAGAAGAAGAATTGCGAAGAAGAAGAAGAAGAACAACAAGAAGAACAAGAACAAGAAGAACAAGAAGAACAAGAAGAACAAGAATAAAAGAAGAAGAATTACGGAGAAGAAGAACTGCGAAGAAGAACTGCGAAGAGGAAGAAAGAAGAAGAAGAGAAGAAGAAGAAGAAGAAGAGAAGAAGAAGAAGAAGAAGAAGAAGAAGAAGAGAAGAAGAAAGAAGAAGAAGACGAAGGAGAAGGAGAAAAATTAAGAAGAATTAAGAAGAAGAAGAAGAAGAAGAAGAGAGAAGAGAAGAGAAGAAGAAGAAGAAGAAGAAAAAGAAGAAGAAGAAGAAGAAGACGAAGGAGAAGGAGAAGAATTAAGAAGAATTAAGAAGAAGAAGAAGAAGAAAGAAGAAGAAGAAGAAGAAGAAGAAGAAAAGAAGAATTAAGAAGAAAGAAGAAGAAGAAGAAGAAGAAGAAGAAGAAGAAGAAGAAGAAGAAGAAGAAGAAGAAGAAGAAGAAGAAGAAGAAGAAGAAGAAGAAGAAGAAGAAGAAGAAGAAGAATTGCAAAGAAGAAGAATTGCGAAGAAGAATTGCAAAGAAGAATTCCAAAGAAAAAGAAGAGGACGAAGAAGAATAAAAAGAAGAAGAAGAAGAAACTGCGAAGAGGAAGGAGAAGAACTGCAAAGAAGAAGAAGAAGACGAATAAGAAGAATTACGAAGAAGACGAAGACTGTATCATCACTGCACCGCTGACTGAGGCCACAGACACTCAAAGTCTTCCCATGACCTTGCGACAGTCCTGGAAGAGGCCTCGTGTGTCAGTCTCTCAGGAGACCAGTGTCAGGGAAAGGTCCATCATACCAGGCAGCTTTGCTGGTCAAGTTCGTATTTCCCGAATCCACCGAACGTTAACACGGATTTATGGGATCTTTAACTTGCATAATTCAGCAGGTATGAAACCTGAGATATTACCTAGCAAGCGAGCGGTCTGAATCCATAGTGAGCGTGAAGAAAAATGTTACTGTCAGTGTCGCTGTCATTCAGAACAAAGACTGCTTGGAAAGAAAGGAAGAACGCGTGCACTTTTGTTGTATGTGAGCTGACAGGAAAAAAAAGAAAGAAGATGTGGCATTAGGCGTTTATTTTGTCGTTCGTGCTAAAATAAAAGCAGTGGTGAGGTGTTACGTGTGATGTTTGCTGTATTATCCACATTTGCTTTTCGTTCCTGGAAATTTTTTTAATGCATCTTCTCCATTCTTTTAAACAGTTCAGTATTGACCAATTCAGCGATTTTATTCATATCAAGTTTAAAAACAAAATTAATGCAACCCTATGTAAAAGAAAGCATCAGAGTACGCATCCATTTAACTTTGCTTTGGATTTTTTGTATAAGCACATACACACATATATATTATGTGTTATCTATCAATCTATAAATTTATCTGTCTATCTGTCTATCTGTCCATCTGTCTATCTATCTGTCTATCTATCTATCTATCTATCTATCTATCTATCTATCTATCTATCTATCTATCTGTCTATCTGTCTATCTATCTATCTGTCTATCTGTCTATCTATCTATCTATCTATCTATCTATCTATCTACCTATCTATCTATCTATCTATCTATCCATCTATCTATGCGTTCCCTTACCCTATGCAATCGTTGGGGAGCGAGGTGTCAGAGACCTCAGTTTCTCTAGAGGCCAGTGTCTTGACAGCTGCACCCATCTCCCCTCCCTCGCTGCTGTACCCTCCCTTTCCCTAAAGAAGGCGGGTGCCCATTAACAGCTGGGTGAAGAGGGAGACGAAGAGGCAGATGGTGAAAACGATGGGAAGATAGCATCAGAGACTTGGCTGGCTCTGAGTGGAACGACATACTTGATAAAATCTAAAACACCTCCGGGAGTAGAGGAAGCTGGTTGCAAAATCTTCAGTGCTACCCAGTTGGACGACCAGACTACGAGATAGATGAAGGTGAAGGTGAAGGTGAAGAAAGGGACTTGTTGAAGCCAAGATGCACATGCGCGAGACACACACACACACATACACACACACACACACACACACACACACACACACCACACACACACACACACACACACGCACACGCACACACACACACACACACACACACACACACACACACACACACACACACACACACATACTCAACGCTGTGATTAGCTTGAGGAGAGCAAGTGCTTTGACCACTGTGTTATTCTGTACAAAAGACATC
>CM054143.1:35755853-35763822 GCA_028751875.1 Rapana venosa
AGAGAGAGAGAGAGAGAGGAGAGAGAGGGGAGAGAGAGAGAGGGAGAGAGAGAATGAACGAATGAACCTTTATTTTTCAAGGGTAATAGAATGAGCATACCCATACTTTTTTTTCATCCGGCCCTTGCCATGATTAGGAACTATCAACAAAACAAGGAAAAAACCCTACTACAACAACGACAACATGATTTAAAGAGAGAAAAAGAAAGAAAGAAAGAAAGAGAGAGAGAGAGAGAAGAGAGGAGAGAGGGAGAGAGAGAGAGAGAGGAGAGAGAGGAAGAGAGAGGAGAGAGAGAGAGAGAAAGACAGACAGACAGAGACAGAGACGGAGATAAACAGACAGAAAGACAGAGACAGAACGAGAAAGACAATAAGACAGACAGACTCACAGACAAAAAAATAGACAGACAGACAGACAGACACAAGAGTCAGAGACAAAAACCAGACAGACATACACAGAGACAGATAAAAAGACAGACAGAGACTCACAGAGAGAAAAAAGAGACAGACAAACAGACACAGAGTTAGAGACAAAAACAAACAGACATACACAGAGACAGACAGTAAGACAAAAACACGCAGAGCAAAAAAAAAAAAGACAGACAGACATAGATACAGAGACAAACACACAAACACAAACGCACAAACAAACAAGCAAACGGGCAGACAAAAACAGTGCCCATCGGAATCTTGTCTAACAAGCACAACTGCATTAAAAACTCTGTTAACAAGGAAGAAAGCTGGTACACGCCATCAGAGGGTCGCATGCATGCTGTCCCCTGGAGAATTGTTTTGTATGCAAGTGCGCGCACGTGCGCACGTGCGTTCGACTGTACTTCAGAGAGAGAGAGAGAGAGAGAGAGAGAGAGAGAGAGAGAAGAGAGGGAGAGAGGAGAGAGAGAGAGAGGGGAGAGAGAGAGAGAGAGTTGAGAGAGAGAGAGTGTGAGAGAGAGAGAGAGAGAGAGATGAGAGAGAGAGAGGAGAGAGAGAGAGAGAGAGAGAGAGAGAAAACTCTGAACCTCTGAACTCTGAACATTTTAATTGTACTTCGGCCTTGGGCCACAACACAAGTGATAGGGACGAAGGGGAGTGGTAACAAGTAAACGAGAAAACGAAAAAACTGTCTATCAATTGTCCAGTAATACAACACATTCAAATCCATAACATACGACTTAGAGTGTCAACATTATCGTCCTCCTCAACACAGTCATAACCAAGAGAAAACATCGCTATGGGTGGCTACAATCACCTTCAACATCGCTGTTAATGCTATAAGTTAACATTCATAAAATTGAAGTCTCAGTCACTTCTCAAGTTTACATCAGCATAGACATGATAGGCTACTTTTCAGCATTACTTGCTTTGCCAATACAATCACACACACATACACACAAAACACACACACACATAGACACAGTACAGGTACACACACACATACACACAGATACACACACACAAACACACGCACACACGCCCCGCGCACGCACACACACACACCACACACACACACACACACACACACACACACACACACACACACACACACACACACACACACACACACACTCACACACACACTTACAAGCATTTCAAAAGCGGTGTTTAATACCATGAACACATCTTTACCCTGAAATAAAATTGAGATGACACATCAATACCAGCATCAAATTCCAGCCAATTCTTTCTTTCTTTTGTTCACTGCGTGAAAGATGTACCTTGAGACACCATGCATTTGTTCGGAATTTGACACTTGTAATAACAAGTGGATTGGGGTTGTAACTAACCCCCCAAGAAACTTGGCTCTTAAATCAGAATATGCAGGACACACAAACAGAAAATGATGTACATCTTCCTTTGCTGACTTGCAAAATGGACAAGATTTCTTCTGGGGAAGATTGCTAAAGCGATGTACATTTGCATTAATAGGGAGAACATTAAATCTAGCTTGTGAAATGGCAACTCTAAAACAGTAGGTCTCCATGTCAGACACGTACTTTTCTTTTTCAAAAATGATTTTAAAAGATCTGTAATTGTCATACCTGTCACGGTCTCTTATAGTGCCAGACCATTCTTGTATGTATAGATCGACAAATCTCTGCTTAAATAATCTTAGAAACACTTTGACCTGACCAACACCCTGCTGCAACCAAACAAAGCTAAATCCTGTCTTACATAAAATTTCCCTGATTTTCGACACCCAACAATCTTTACCCATTTTGTCTAATTCTAGTAACATCTGATAAGCTATATGTGGCATTTTTTCATTCTTCATTTGTAATAATCTAAACCAATACCGTAAGACCGTAACACACGAATTAACATGAAGAGCAAATCTTCCTAAATCATCATAGACCATTGAATTTGGAGTTCTAACTGGTACACCTAAAAATCTTTTGCAAGCCATAGGTTGAACTTTTTCTATATGATCTAATTTGTTTAAACCCCATACTTCAGAAGCATATAGCAGAATCGGTTGAACTTTAACATAAAAAATCTTAAAAAATGCTTTGGTAGTCATTTCCTTGTATTTTTGAAAAGCCTTATTCAATTTGACTACCGCTTTCTTACCCTTAGATGCTAGATGTTCAGTACCTCTTTTCATACTAATCATTGTAGTAAATTGGAATCCCAAATAACAATAACTATTTACTACTTCTAGTTTCTTACCACCCAAAAACCATTGTTCATGTCGTCCTAAATACCCTCCTTTTCTGAATACCATGACTTTAGTTTTCTCAGTGTTCACATTTAATTTCACGTTATTGCAACAGTTCTGCAGGATATTTAATTGATTTTGTAAGCCATATACTGTTGTAGATAGTAAAGCCACATCATCAGCAAAAAGTAATATAAATAATTCCATAATGTCTGGCAAAACTTGTATACCATGTCTTCCTTTCACATTCATGTGAGTAGCAAGTTGATTTATAAATACAGAAAATAAAGTAGGACTTAAAACACAACCTTGTCTTACCCCAATAGGGCACTCAAAATATTCGGTAAATTCACAATTTGCACGTTAACACGAGACTAAAGAAATATACATTGCCTTCAAAGAAGCCAAAAATCTTCAATTCACACCTTGATTTCTCATGCATTCAAAAAGTTTATCATGATGTACTGAATCAAATGCTTTTTTAAAATCAACAAATGCTACATATAACTTTCTGCGTTTCTTCATCATACATTTCTGGACGATAGCATATAAATTAAATATTTGATCTACTGTTGAATACCCCCTACGAAAACCCGCTTGACTTTCAGAAATCACATTGTTGTCTTCTAACCAGTTATACAATCTTGCAATTAATATGGTTGTATAACATTTTGAAATAATACTTAACAATGAAACTCCTCTGTAATTATCTGTATTATCAGGATCTCCTTTTTTGTAAATAGGTATTATTATGGCTTTTGACCAGTCTTTGGGATAGACTCCTAAACTGAAAACAGTGTTACAAAATTTTACCAAAATCTCCCGTACACTTTTGCCTCCATTTTTCAACATTTCAGCTGATATATTGTCAATGCCACTGGACTTTCCTATTTTGAGTTTACATATTGCTTGCACAACCTCATTTTCAGATATATCTTGATTTAAAATATGTTCAGTTCCTTCCTGTAAATCAATGTTCACACAGTTGCCTTCTATGTTTTCATCAAGGTTCTGAAAAACACTTTAAAATGATTATACCAGTCTTCAGTACTAATATTGTTGTAAACTACTGCACGATTTCCACACCCCATACTCCTTACTTCTTTCCAGAAGTGAGAAGAATTTGAAATGTTACTTGCTAAAGATTCAGCTTTCATTCTTCTGTACCCTTGTTTTTTAGTCCTTAACAACCGTTTATAGATTTTCCTTTTTTCAACATAAATTAGCCTGTCCTCTTCATTTCTGGTTTTTCTGAAATTGTTTAATTTAAATCTACTTTCCTTCTTCGCAACTTCACATTCATCATCAAACCATTCACTCTTTTTATTTTTATTTTTATCTGAGACATCCTTTTCAACATGCATACACTAGCCTCTTTCAATTTTCAACAAATATGTCTAAAGCCTCTTCTAAATTGTTTTCTATCATACTTGTGGCTATTGAAAACTTATTCTGTATATCAACAGTGTTTAATACCTTAAGAAATTCATCTTTCTTTTTCTCATTCCATACAAGTTTGTCATAAGATACCTTACTTTTAGAGGTATGATCGCATGCATTTTCTAAAATATTGTTAGCAACTTCAATCTTCAAAGAAACTGGAAGGTGATCAGATTCTGTTAAACTTTCCACACCCAGAGAAAGTATTTGAACAGATGCTATTAGTTCCAAAGAGGCAATAAAATAGTCGACTGTACTTGAACCAGAAGACGCTATAAACGTGTAACTATCATCAAAACATAGATTGCAAAGCCCATTCAAAATAGCACAATCAAACATGTTACATAACTCAATTAACTGGTTACCAAATACGTTTGTTTCTGAATCCTGTGATTTTCTAGGCAATTGAATATTGGAAAAAGAATACAAATTTTCAAAATCATCAAAGTCATCGCCCATATTGTAATTATGGTTAGCTGTTCGGGCATTAAAATCCCCTGTTAGCAACAGATTAAAATCATCATATAAACTTTGAAGCTCAAGCAAACACTGTTCTAGATCTTCCATGCCATACACCCCTTGTTTAGTTTTCCAGAATACAGAATCACATGGGGAATGTATGTACAAACCAACATAATATCTTTGTTAGTTCCAAATAAATCTCTGTGCAACTTTACAACAATGGTATTGTCAAACTCCACCTCAACTTTATCCACAAAAGTCCCAAAAGATTTTCTGACTAAAAGAATCACCCCTCCGAATATCTTCTTGATGTGACAGTTTTTTTGCCCCTGAAGTGAACATTAAATAATGAGAGAGAGAGAGAGAGAGAGAGAGGAGAGAGAGAGAGAGAGAGAGAGAGAGAGAGAGAGAGAGAGAGAGAGAGAGAGAGAGAGAGAGAGAATAGAAACATATGCTATGTAAGTTTTTCACATTTTGACGTTATTATTATGTTGACAACATACTGGGTACTTAAAAGAGAGAGAGAGAGGAGAGAGAGAGAGAGAGAGAGAGAGAGAGAGAGAGAGAGAGAGAGAGAGAGAGGAGAGAGAGAGAGAGAGAGAAAGAGAAAGAAGAGAGAGAGAGAGAGAGAGAGAGACAGAGAGAGAGATAGAGAGAGAGAGGGAGAGGGAGAGACACAGAGAACTCTGACTCAAAATGGTTTATTCAGTACAGGCTATGGCCCCTTACTGAAGGGGGTACATACACCAGTTTCAAAGCCAAACAGTGGCCATGTGTTCCAAAACTTGCTTTATGTTGATCTACACATTGAACATTACATGTTTACAGATTAAGTTTGGAGAGACACAGATATACACAGAGAGACAGAGAGAGTGAGACACAGAGAGAGGCAATTGCCCCTTAGATAGGGTTTACATACAAGATAGAAACATATGCTATGTAAGTTTTAACATTTTGACGTTATTATTATGTTGACAACATACTGGATACTTGAGAGACAGAGAGACAGAGAGTGAGGGAGAGGGAGAGACAGAGAGAGAGACAGAGAGAGAGTCAGAGAGAGACAGACAGAGAGAGGCCATTGCCCCTTAGATAGGTTTACATACCAGATAGAAACATATGCTATGTAAATTTTCACATTTTGACATTATTATGTTGACTACATACTGGGTACTTGAGAGAGAGAGAGGAGAGAGAGAGAGAGAGGAGAGGAGAGAGGAGAGAAGAGAGGAGAGAGAGAGAGTAGAGAGAGAGAGAGAGAGAGAAAAGAGGAAGAGACAGAGAGAGAGACATAGAGAGAGAGACAGAGAGAGAGAGGCCATCGGCCCCTAGAAAGTGTTTAAATACAAGATAGAAACACACGCTTTGTAGATTTTCACATAATTATTCATATTGGCAGATTTATTATGTTGATAACATACTTGGTTACTTTAGTGAGAGAGAGCGAGAGAGAAAAGAGAGAGAGAGAGGGAGAGAGAGAGAGAGAGAGAGAAGAGAGAGGCCAATTGCCACTTAGAAGGGTTTACATACAAGATAGGAACACATACTTTGTAGGTTTCACATTTTATGGCATATTATGTTGACAACATACTGCATACTTTACAGAGAGAGAGAGAGAGGATGTGGTGGGGGGGGGGGGGGGGGGCGGGAGAATTGGTGTATGTGTGAGTGCGCATATAAGTACAAAAATATTGTATGCAAATTGTGTGTGTGTCCCTACGTGTGTACATATCCGTGCGTTTGTGTAGTCAAAGCAAACAACCCCCCCCCCCACTCCCCCAAACAAATGAAACATTAATTTCATAACCACTTCGACATTTTTGAGTAGCATCACTGCTCGTTTAACGACTGCCGCTGAACCAGCTCACAACCTGAATACTTCTTCTTCCACTTTTTGTAAGAGTAGGCAGGCCACTGTGTGCCGGTGAGAACGGATAAAAAAAAATTGACAAAAACCACATACATACAAGGACCGAACGTAAAAACAACACATGAGTGCTTATACCATTATCCTCAAAACCAAAAAAAAAAGATAAATTATATAAAATAAATAACTGAATTTAAAATGTGACTGCGCTGAAGAGTAGGTCGGGGATGAGTGGCACATCATCATCATCATCATCATCATCATCATCATCATCATCATGCTGCAGCAGCAGCAGCAGCAGCAGCAGCAGTAGTAGTAGTAGTAGTAGTAGTATCAGAAAATGAGAATAGAGACAAAAGAACGAACACAACGCACTAGCAAAACTATAACAACAATAACTGGAACGAAGTCTTTCACGGTTAGCTGGTAAAACAAAGTGGAGCTTGCGTTGAAATGACACGGACTTGATTGTCGCCAGACTGGGTTTTTCCAATCGCACTTCTCTCCCCTACTACAGTGAAGCGAGTCTATGGATAACTTCGTTATTATTTTCTCTCTGTCTGTGTGCTTGTGTTTTTCTCTCTGTGTGCGTGTGTGAATCTTCGTCTCTCTGGTCTTCTCTGTCTTTCTGTTTGATTCTCTCTTTCTCTGTGTCTCTGTGTGGTTTTTCTGTCTGTCTGTCTGTCGTTCTGTCTGTCTGTCTGTCTGTCTGTCTTTTGATATGTATTACTATTTTCTCTATTGTTCCATTATTTCTCTCTACCCTGTGTGTTCTGGTCTATTCTCTGTGTGGATTGGCTGTCTGTCAGTCTGTCTCTGTCTGTCTGTCTGTCTGTGTCTGTCTGACTGTCTGTGTTGTCTGTCTGTCTGACTGTCTGTCTGTCTCTTAATATGTACTTACTATTTTCTATATTGTTCCATTATTTCTCTCTGCTTGTGTGTTCTGGTCTGTTCTCTGTGTGGATTGGCTGTCTGTCAGTCTGTCTCTGTCTGTGTCTGTCTGTCTGTCTGTCGTTCTGTCTGTCTTGTCTGTCTCTTAATATGTACTTACTATTTTCTATATTGTTCCATTATTTCTCTCTGCCTGTGTGTTCTGGTCTGTTCTCTGTGTGATTGGCTGTCTCTCAGTCTGTCTATGTCTGTCTGTCTGTCGTCTGTCGTTCTGTCTGTCTTGTCTGTCTCTTAACATGTACTTACTATTTTCTATATTGTTCCATTATTTCTCTCTGCCTGTGTGTTCTGGTCTGTTCTCTGTGTGGATTGGCTGTCTGTCAGTCTGTCTCTGTCTGTCTCTGTCTGTCAGTCTGTCGGTCTCTGTCTCTCTGTGTCTCTCTCTGTCTGTGTCTCTCTCTCAATATGTATTCTTTCCTTTTCTTTTTTTCTCATTATTTCTCTCTGACTTTGTGCTCTAGTCTTTTCTTTCTGTGTCTATCCGTCCTCCCTCTGTCTGTCTGTCTCTTTGTCTGTGTGCGTGTGTGAATCTTCGTCTCTCTGGTCTTCTCCACCTTCTGTTTGTTATCCTTTCCTGTCTCTGTGTCTCTCTG
>CM054143.1:35764322-35854322 GCA_028751875.1 Rapana venosa
CAAAAATGAATTTACTGCGTTCAATCTAGCAGGGTTTGCCAGCATACACGCATTACATTTTCCCCAAATTCTCACTACTTAGCCCTAAAATAGGGCGGAGTTATCTCCCTGACCCCCCCTCTATTCCATACACTTCAACTCCCTTTTTTCAGGCTATCAAAAACACAAACAAACTCTCACTCACACCCATGAATGCCATATATATAGAAGTTTAAAACTCCGCTTTTGCTCTTTCAAAAAAAACAAATTAAAAAAAAAAAAAGAAAAAAAAAAAAAAAAAGGACACAATATTTCTGCTATTTTTAAAACGAATAAACAGTTTGTTTGCTATGATTTATAAAGCAATCACACACAAAATGATAACTCATGTGTGTTGCTGAAAAAAACCTGCATGATTTATGCTTTAAAAATCAAAGCCGGGTTTCCCAGCATACACGCTTTCACACTTCCACAATCTCTCATTATTCTTTCCCCCAAAGTGCCAGGGAGTTTCCCCTGACCCCCCCTTTGATCCATCATTCAACTGCCTTTCACATATTTAAAACCACCCCACACACACAAACTTTCACCAAGCCAAAAAAGGCTATCTATACAGTGGAAAAACTCCGTTTTTGGTCTTGTAAAAAAAATTTTAAAAAAACAAAAAGGAAAAAAAAATTTTGGCGCACAATTCTGCTATTTTATAAAAGACGTAACAGATTATTGTTGACCACAATGAAAGTTTTTGCCAAAAAACAAAGGCGCCAAAGCAAAAAAAAAAAATTCAACAAAAAAAAAAACAAAGTTAAAAACAAACTCCCATCCCCCTTTAAAAAATGTTCACTATATCGGTGTTGCTGAAAAACCTGCTTGATTTACTCGTTCAATAATAGCAGGGTTTCCAGCTACACGCATTCACATTTTTCCACAACTCTCACTATTTTATGTCCTCAAACGCGCGGAGTTTTCCCCCTGACCCCCCCCTTTTATTCCATACACTTCAACTGCCTTTTCAGGCTACTCTAAACACAAACAAACTCTCACTCACAGCCATGAATGCCATATCATATAGAAGTTGTAAAACTCCGCTTTTGCTCTTTCATAAAAAAACAAATTAAAAAAACAAAACAAAAAAAAACAAAAAAGGCACACAATATTTCTGCTACTTTTATAACAGGATATAACAGTTTGATTCTGCTATGATTTATCAATGCAATACACACACAAAATGATAATCTACATAGATGTGTTGCTGTAAAACCTGCTATGATTTACTGCAGTTAAATCAGAGCACTGGTTTGCCAGCATACACGCATTCACACTCTCCACAATCTCTCATTACTTCTTTCCCCCAAAGTGCCAGCGAGTTATCTCCCCTGACCCCACCTCTGATCGCATACATTTCAACTGCCCTTTCACACTACTCTAAACACACACACACAAACTTCTCACTCAAGCCATGAATGGCATATCATATAGCAGTGTTAAAACTCCGCTTTTGGTCTTTGATAAAAACAAATTAAAAAAACAAAAAGGAAAAAAAAAAATGGCAGACACTATTTCTGCTACTTTTATAACAAGACGTAACAGATTGATTCTGCTATGACTCATCAATGCAAGTATTTGCCAAGAACACATAAGGCGTCCAAAAGCAACAAAAAAAAAATTCAACACAAAAAAAACACAGTTAAAAACAAACATACCATACCCCTTAAAAATGTTCATCTATATCAGTGTGTTGCTGTAAAACCTGCTATGATTTACTGCAGTTCAATCATAGCACTGGTTTGCCAGCATACACGCATTCACACTTTCCACAATCTCTCACTACTTATGTCCTCAAACTGACAGCGGAGTTATCTCCCCTGACCCCACCTCTATTCGCATACACTTCAACTGCCTTTTCAGGCTAGTCTAAACACAAACAAACTCTCACTCACAGCCATGAATGCCATATCATATAGAAGTTGTAAAACTCCGCTTTTGCTCTTTCATAAAAAACAAATTAAAAAAACAAAACAGAAAAAAAACAAAAAAGGCACACAATATTTCTGCTACTTTTATAACAGGATATAACAGTTTGATTCTGCTATGATTTATCAATGCAATACACACACAAAATGATAATCTACATAGATGTGTTGCTGTAAAACCTGCTATGATTTACTGCAGTTAAATCAGAGCACTGGTTTGCCAGCATACACGCATTCACACTCTCCACAATCTCTCATTACTTCTTTCCCCCAAAGTGCCAGCGCAGTTATCTCCCTGACCCCACCTCTGATCGCATACATTTCAACTGCCCTTTCACACTACTCTAAACACACCCACACACACAAACTTCTCACTCAAGCCATGAATGGCATATCATATAGCAGTGGTAAAACTCCGCTTTTGGTCTTTGATAAAAACAAATTAAAAAAACAAAAAGGAAAAAAAAAATGGCAGACACTATTTCTGCTACTTTTATAACAAGACGTAACAGATTGATTCTGCTATGACTCATCAATGCAAGTATTTGCCAAGAACACATAAGGCGTCCAAAAGCAACAAGAAAAAAAAATTCAACAGAAAAAAACAACAGTTAAAAACAAACATACCATACCCCTTAAAAATGTTCATCTATATCAGTGTGTTGCTGTAAAACCTGCTATGATTTACTGCAGTTCAATCATAGCACTGGTTTGCCAGCATACACGCATTCACACTTTCCACAATCTCTCACTACTTATGTCCTCAAACTGACAGCGGAGTTATCTCCCCTGACCCCACCTCTATTCGCATACACTTCAACTGCCTTTTCAGGCTAGTCTAAACACAAACAAACTCTCACTCACAGCCATGAATGCCATATCATATAGAAGTTGTAAAACTCCGCTTTTGCTCTTTCATAAAAAACAAATTAAAAAAAAAAAAAAAAAAAACAAAAAAAGGCACACAATATTTCTGCTACTTTTATAACAGGATATAACAGTTTGATTCTGCTATGATTTATCAATGCAATACACACACAAAATGATAATCTACATAGATGTGTTGCTGTAAAACCTGCTATGATTTACTGCAGTTAAATCAGAGCACTGGTTTGCCAGCATACACGCATTCACACTCTCCACAATCTCTCATTACTTCTTTCCCCCAAAGTGCCAGCGAGTTATCTCCCCTGACCCCACCTCTGATCGCATACATTTCAACTGCGCTTTCACACTACTCTAAACACACACACACAAACTTCTCACTCAAGCCATGAATGGCATATCATATAGCAGTGTTAAAACTCCGCTTTTGGTCTTTGATAAAAACAAATTAAAAAAACAAAAGGAAAAAAAAATTGGCAGACACTATTTCTGCTACTTTTATAACAAGACGTAACAGATTGATTCTGCTATGACTCATCAATGCAAGTATTTGCCAAGAACACATAGGGCGTCCAAAAGCAACAACAAAAAATTCAACAGAAAAAAAACAATAGTTAAAAACAAACATACCATACCCCTTAAAAATGTTCATCTATATCAGTGTGTTGCTGTAAAACCTGCTATGATTTACTGCAGTTCAATCATAGCACTGGTTTGCCAGCATACACGCATTCACACTTTCCACAATCTCTCACTACTTATGTCCTCAAACTGACAGCGGAGTTATCTCCCCTGACCCCACCTCTATTCACATACACTTCAACTGCCTTTTCAGGCTACTCTAAACACAAACAAACTCTCACTCACAGCCATGAATGCCATATCATATAGAAGTTGTAAAACTCCGCTTTTGCTCTTTCATAAAAAACAAATTAAAAAAACAAAACAGAAAAAAACAAAAAAGGCACACAATATTTCTGCTACTTTTATAACAGGATATAACAGTTTGATTCTGCTATGATTTATCAATGCAATACACACACAAAATGATAATCTACATAGATGTGTTGCTGTAAAACCTGCTATGATTTACTGCAGTTAAATCAGAGCATGGTTTGCCAGCATACACGCATTCACACTCTCCCAATCTCTCATTACTTTTTCCAAGTGCCAGGAGTATCCCCTGACCCCACTCTGATCGCATAATTTCACTGCCTTTCCACTACCAAACACACCACACAACCTCACTCAGCCATAATGTATCATATAGCAGTGTAAACTCTTTGCTTTATAAACAAATTAAAACAAAAGAAAAAAATGGCAACACTATTCGCTACTTTTATACAAGAGTAACAGATTGATTCTGCTAGTCATCAAGCAATATTGCCAAGAACACAAGCGCCAAAAGAAAAAAAAAAAAAAATCAACAAAAAAAAACAACTTAAAAACAAACATACCAACCCTTAAAAATGTTCATCTTATCATGTGTTGCTGAAAAACCGCTTGATTTACTGATTCAATCATAGCATGTTGCCAGCAAAAAAAAAAAAAAAAAAAAAAAAAAAAAAAAAAAAAAAAAAAAAAAAAAAAAAAAAAAAAAAAAAAAAAAAAAAAAAAAAAAAAAAAAAAAAAAAAAAAAAAAAAAAAAAAAAAAAAAAAAAAAAAAAAAAAAAAAAAAAAAAAAAAAAAAAAAAAAAAAAAAAAAAAAAAAAAAAAAAAAAAAAAAAAAAAAAAAAAAAAAAAAAAAAAAAAAAAAAAAAAAAAAAAAAAAAAAAAAAAAAAAAAAAAAAAAAAAAAAAAAAAAAAAAAAAAAAAAAAAAAAAAAAAAAAAAAAAAAAAAAAAAAAAAAAAAAAAAAAAAAAAAAAAAAAAAAAAAAAAAAAAAAAAAAAAAAAAAAAAAAAAAAAAAAAAAAAAAAAAAAAAAAAAAAAAAAAAAAAAAAAAAAAAAAAAAAAAAAAAAAAAAAAAAAAAAAAAAAAAAAAAAAAAAAAAAAAAAAAAAAAAAAAAAAAAAAAAAAAAAAAAAAAAAAAAAAAAAAAAAAAAAAAAAAAAAAAAAAAAAAAAAAAAAAAAAAAAAAAAAAAAAAAAAAAAAAAAAAAAAAAAAAAAAAAAAAAAAAAAAAAAAAAAAAAAAAAAAAAAAAAAAAAAAAAAAAAAAAAAAAAAAAAAAAAAAAAAAAAAAAAAAAAAAAAAAAAAAAAAAAAAAAAAAAAAAAAAAAAAAAAAAAAAAAAAAAAAAAAAAAAAAAAAAAAAAAAAAAAAAAAAAAAAAAAAAAAAAAAAAAAAAAAAAAAAAAAAAAAAAAAAAAAAAAAAAAAAAAAAAAAAAAAAAAAAAAAAAAAAAAAAAAAAAAAAAAAAAAAAAAAAAAACTTTTTAATTTTCAAACCGCTTTTACTCAAAACAAATTTTCCCGCTAATCAACCCAAAAAAACCTTTTCCCAAAAACCATAAAAAAAAAAAAACCCTTTTCCATTAAACAAAAAAATTCCATTTCATATCAACAAAATTTAAATTTCTTTTTATAAAAAAAAAAAAGGGAAAAGCAAAATTCCCAAAAACAACAATTTCCCAAACCAAAATTTTTCCCAATTATATCAGTGTTTTGCTGAAAAACCTGCTTTGATTTATGAATTTAATTTTAGCACTGGTTCCCAAAGCATACACCCTTTCCCACACTTTCCAAATCTCTCACTATTATGTCCCCCAAACGGGACGGCGGAGTTTTCCCCCCTGACCCCCCCTCTTTGCATCCCACTTAAAAACTGCCTTTTGGGGCAAAGTCAAAAACACAAACAAAACTCTCACCCCACACCCATGAATGCCTTTTTTCATTTAGAAGTTGAAAAAATTTGTTTTTGCTCTTTCTAAAAAAAAAAAATTAAAAAAAAACAAAAACAAAAAAAAAACCAAAAAAAAAGGAAACCCCAATTTTCTGAAACTTTTATAACAGGATATAACGTTTTTTTTCTGCTATGATTTATCAATCCCAATACACACACAAAATGAAAATTTCAAATTTTAGATGTGTTGCTGAAAAAACCTGCTATGATTTACTGCAGTTAAATCAGAGAATGGTTTGCCAGCATACACGCTTTCACCACTCCCCCAAAAATCTTTCTTTTACTTTTTTTTCCCCAAAGTGCCGGGGAAGTTTTTCCCCTGACCCCACCTCTGATCCTTTCCCATTTAAAATTTGCCTTTCCACTATTTCTAAACACACACACAAAAAATTCTCACTCAACCCATGAATGGCATACATTTTTGCAGTTTTTAAAATTTCCCCTTTTTTGGTCTTTTTAAAAAAAATTAAAAAAACAAAAAAAAAAAAAAAAAATTTGGCGGGACACTATTTTTTGCTCTTTTAAAAACAAAAACGAAACAGATTGATTTTGTAGGGATCATCAATGAAAAGTATTTCCCAAGAAACAAAAAGGGCCCAAAAAGCAACAAAAAAAAAAAAATTTTAACAGAAAAAAAAAAACAGTTAAAAACAAAAATCCCTTCCCTTTTTAAAAAATGTTCATCTATATCGTGTGTTGCTTTTAAAACCTGCTTTGATTTACTGCGTTCTTCATAGCAAGGGTTTGCCAGCATAAAGGATTCACACTTTCCACAAAATCTCTCCCCTACTTATGTCCTCAAACTGACGGGCGGATTTTTCCCCTTTTTCCCCCACCTCTTTTTGGATACACTTCAACTGCCTTTTCAGGCTATTTTCAAAACACAAACAAACTCTCACTCACAGCAGGGAAGGGGCCATATCATATAGAAGTTGTAAAACTCCGCTTTTGCTTTTTCATAAAAAAAAAATTTTTAAAAAAAAAAAACAGAAAAAAAAAAAAAAAAAGGCCAACAATTTTTCTGCTCTTTTATAAAGGTTTAAAAACAGTTTGTTCGGCTATGATTTTTAAATGAAAATACCCACACAAAATGAAAATTTAAAATAGATGTTTGCTGTAAAACCTTTGCTATGTTTTTACGGCAGTTAAATAAAAAGCACGGGGTTTCCCACCCATCCCGAAATTCACATCTCCAAAAATTTTCCCCTTTTTTTTCTTTCCCCCAAAGTGCCAGGGATTTTATCTCCCTGCCCCCACCTCTGATCCCTTTAATTTTTCAATTTGTTTTTTAAACATACTCTAAACACACCACACACAAAATTTTCTCACTCAAGCCATGAATGGCATTTTAATTTAGCAGTTTTAAAACCCCCGCTTTTGGTTTTTGGGATAAAAAAAAATTTAAAAAAAAAAAAAAAAAAAAAGGAAAATGGCAGAACTTTTTTCTGTATTTTATAACGGACTAACAGTTTGGTTTCTCTTTGATTTTCCAATCAATGAAAGTTTTTCCCAAAGAACACAAAAGGGCCCAAAAAGCAACAAGAAAAAAAAAAAAGGAAAAAAAAATAAACAGTTAAAAAAAAAATCCCTACCCCTTAAAAATGTTCATTTTTATATCAGTGTGTTGCGGGAAAAACCTGCTATGATTTACTGCAGTTCAATCATAGCACGGGTTTTTTCCGGGAAATCACCCCTTTCAAATTCCCCCAATCCCTCACTACTTTATTTCCTAATTGACAGGGGGGTTTTCCCCCCTTTGCCCCAAAAGCTCTGTTCCCATCCACTTCAACTCCCTTTTATGCTACTCTAAAAACAAAACACACCCCACAAAAACACCCCAAAACAAAAACACACCCACCCCCCAAAACCCATTCACTCTCCTCAATCTCTCACTATCATCCCCTGAAATTGGGCCAACAGAGTTATCCCCCTGATTCCCCCTTCTTTTCCCCATAAATTCAACTGTTTTTTTCAGGCCCCTCTAAACACAAAAAAAATTTTACTCACCCCCCTTTAAAGGGCCATATCATTAAGCAGTTGGAAAACTCCACTTTTGCTCTTTAATATAAACTGTTTTTAAAAACACACACACACATTTACAACGCAATCAAGGGTTAGGGGTAAGCACAAGTTTATGCAGATCATGAATCATATTTTTTGCTTTCTTTTCTTCACCCTTTTTCTGCATTTTCTTTTGCATATTTTTTCTTCTTGCATTTTTCAAACTTGTTTTTTCTGCACATTTTCTTTTGCATATTTTGTTCTTCCCCATTTCTTTTTTTTGTCTTCTTTCAGCTTTTTTTTGTGCACATTTTTTTTCTGCATATTTTTCTCTCTTTTTTTAGCTTTTCTCTTTTTTAAGCTTTTTTCTGCATATTTTCTTTCTTTTTTTAGCTTTTTTAAAGCTTTTTTCTGCACTTTTTTTTGGTTGCATTTTTTAAGCTTTCCTCTTTTTTTTTCCTTGTTCTTTTTTTTCTTTTTTTTTTTTGGATGGGTGCTTCACACCTCTTTTCATAAATTTCAACAACAACAAAACCAAAAGAACTTTCTGTCCTCATTCTGCACTGTTGTTCCGCCTCTGTGCACTGTAGTTTCAAAACACAACACTCCTGTTTTCAAACTGTTTTTACCCAAGGTACTCGTGTTCCACTGCGCGGTGAGAGTCCAGAGGACGTTTCCCCACTGGGATAATGGTGTGCCCAATATTCCTGTCCACAAACAGTAAAGAAGACCTCATGAATGCCTTCTACAGTCCTGCCAGTTCAGTCGATGGAGAGAGTTGAGCATTTTGTGTTCTAATTCCTGATGAAGTCCTCATGATGCACTGCACAAGGTGCTAGTAGCCACTGCTACACAATGCTCTAGCTGGCACATACAGGATCTTTTTCATCTGTTTGAGAATGTCTTCTTCTTGATTTACAATGTCCTTGTTGCTCTGCTCTGCGATGTCCTCCATTGCTGCTCTACAATGTTCTGTTTCTGCTTCAAAATATCCTCCATTACCGCTCCACGATGTCCTCGCTGCTGCTCCACGATGTCCTTGCTGCTGATCCACGATGTCCTCGCTGCTGCTCCATGATGTCCTCGCTACCGCTCCAAAATGTCCTTGCTGCTGATGTCCTTGCTGCCGCTCCAAAATGTCCTCGCTGCTGATTTCCTCGCTGCCGCTCCAAAATGTCCTTGCTGCTGATGTCCTTGCTGCCGCTCCAAAATGTCCTCGCTGCTGATTTCCTCGCTGCTGCTCCACGATGTCCTCGCTGCCTCTCCACGATGTCCTCGCTGCCGCTCCACAATGTCCTCGCTGCTGCTCCACGATGTCCTCGCTGCTGATGTCCTCGCTGCTGCTCCACGATGTCCTCGCTGCCGCTCCACGATGTCCTCGCTGCCGCTCCACGATGTCCTCGCTGCTGCTCCACGATGTCCTCGCTGCTGATGTCCTCGCTGCTGCTCTGCACGATGTCCTCACCCTGCTGCTTTGCCCAGATGTCCACAGCTCTGCAATGTCCTCCTCTGCTGGCCCATGATGTTCTCCTCTTGCTACTTGACCGCCTTGGTGATGGAACAAGATTGTTAAAGAACATTGATGTAAATATGCTTTTATATTGATACAGATATGCTTTTATCACTTTAAATACTATCATCCTCTTGATGTTATGGCAAGCACACACACACGCACGCACACACATGCGCATGCACACACACAGGGCTACATATTCATTACAAAAAAATACATTGCTCGGTTACGTTTTATCTAACTCTCAGCAATTCATAATAGTTGCTTAACTGCCCCTGCCTGGAATTTTTTCGGAGCTGAAATGTGCACTCTAAGCGAAAACCTGGAAAATTTCCAGGCTGACAACTCACATAAACAAGCCAGCTTACTTGACTACAGTTAAAGGGAAAGAACTCCCAAGACTGGTGGAGATCATTTTGTTAAATCATTACCAAGAAATAGAATTCTTCATGGAAAGCAGTAAACAGGAATCTACATCTGTTTCTTTAAGTGGAAATACTGTTGTTGTTTTTTTCAATCTCATCTCTTTTAAACTATTTTTCTTTTAATGCTAAGAGTATATATGACTAGGACGTAACAGATTGATTCTGCTATGACTCATCAATGCAAGTATTTGCGAAGAGCCCAGGACCAAGATGGATGGAGGAGGCTTACCACGGCATCGTCTCTCGTGTCTCCTCCACAACCGCCAAGGTCATGGGACTGATGATGATGATATGACTGCGATATGAAGGTGACCTCTGTACTGGATATGTATTAGTTTATTACACATGCAAGGCGATGGCAGAAGCATGAAGCACCTTGGAGTTGGCCTTTCTGCTCAAAAGACAATTACCTCTGTGTGTGTGGGGGGGGGAGAGAGAGAGACAGAGCATGAGAGAGAGTGTGTGTGTGTGAGAGAGAGAGAAGGTGCAAATGTATGCATGTGTGTACGTGTGTGCCTGAGTATGCATACGTGTGTGCCTGTGTGTGTGCGTGCGGGGAGAGAGAGAGGAGAGAGAAGAGAGAGTGAGACTCGGGAGGAGAGAGTGTGTGATAATGTGTGTGCGTGTGTATGTTAGAGAGAGAGAAAAAGACTGAAAGAATTGGGGGGGGGGGGGGGGAAGGAGTGAAAGAGAGTGTGTGTGAGACACAGAGAGAGATGGGGTGTATATATGTGTGACAGCGAGTGTCTATAACACCAAGTTGGACTTCCAGTACGGTCTGATGTCAGCATGTTATATTGTTGAAAAAAATTCATTAAAACATTTCTATAATTAGTCATTTACTAAGGAATTTAATTCTTTACAGTGTGCAGTGAACAGGAATCTACATCGATTTCTTTTTGTGCATATACTTCTTTTTAATTTCATCTTTTTTGGGGAGGTCTCATCTCTTTTTAAACTATTTTTCTTTCAATGCCAAGTGTATACATGTGTGTGATATGAAAGGTGACCTGTGTACTCCATAATTATGTGATATACACACACACAAGGCAGAAGCATGAAGCACCATGGAGCCAGTCTTTCTACTCAAAAGACAATTACCTGTGTGTATTGGGAGGGGTGGCTGAGAGAGAGACAGTATGAGAGCAAGAGAGAAAGTGTGAGTGTGTGTGTGTGTGTGAGACAGAGACAGAGAGGGAGAGGGTACACGTACGTGTGTGTGTGTGTGTGTGTGTGTGTATGTGTGAGGGTGCACGTGTGTGTGCATGTGTGTATGCGTGTGTATGTGTGTGTGTGTGTGTGTGTGTGGTGCATGTGTGTGAGAGAGAGCAAGAGAAAGACAGACAGAGAGGGAAGGGTACACATGTGTGTGTGCATGTGTGTGTGTATGCCCACGTGTGTGTGCATGTGTGTGTGGAGGGACACAGAGAGACAGAGAGAGAAAGAGAGAGTTAGAGAGAGAGAGCGAGAAATAATACCCCCCAAAACCACCCCCACCCCCCCAAAAAAGCCCAACAAGAGGGAGAATACCCAGTGTGTGTGGGTGTTGTTATATGTGTATGTGTGCAAAGGAGAGGTGGGGCAGGGTAGAGATGGAATAGGCTGGTCAATACTAATGCAGAGTGGTGTTGGTGTGTGTGTGTGGGGGGGGGGGGAGGGGTTCCAATTCCAAATACGTTATCACCTCAAACTAAGAAACTTATTTTGAAAAGCAAGAAACATACAGAGAGGGAAGGGAGAGGGAGAGAAAGAGGGAGAGGGGGAGGGGAAAAGAGAGAAAGAGGGAGAGACGGTAAGACTAGTGAAGAGGTGCATGGCAGGGGTGGGAAGAGTTGGAGGGTGTGTCCAAGTGTATGTGTACACGCATGTGTGTGTAACTGTATTCATTCTTTTACTTTACGGATCAAGGAATAAGCACTCCGGTGCTATTGTACATCTAGTCCCCAAGTGCCTGCACTTTTGTAAAATAATATCATCAACTGTTCCCACCAGTACACAACATCCTACTCTTCCTTAGGCAAAACGGGTTTTAGCACGTGAGCAAGATGTTCTGCGTGCATTCCCACATGGGACCTCAGTTTATCTGAAGGACTTTCAGGGGAGTGGAGAAGGCATTGATGTTAAATCCAGTGGGAAAATCCCCTTAACAAGTGGCTAGAACCCAGCCCATCAGATTTTGAGCACAACATTCTAACCACTGAGCTATCCCAGAGAGGGAGGAATGGGGTAGGGGAAGAGTTGGTGAGTTAGTGAGTGATTGAGTGAGTGAGTGAGTGAGTGAGAGAAAGACAGACAGACAAACAAACAGACAAGACACAGACAGGTAAAGGAAGACCAGTGAAGAGAGGAGTGGGGGGAAGACTTGGAGAGAGAGACAGACAGAGAGAGAGTGTGAGTGTGTGTGTGTGTGTGTGTGTTTGTGTGTGTGTGTTTGTGTGTGTGTGTGCTCATGTATGTCAGAGAGAGGGAGGAGGGAGGGAGGTGAGAGAGAAACAGACAGACAGAGGGAAGGCAGGGGAAGGGGAAAAAGAGCATGTGTGTGTCTATATTTATTTCTTCTTTTATATCTTTGACATTCAGTCCCTGTGTGTATGCAGTTTCATAAATTTTGTCATCTGTTCCCACTAGCACACAATGGCCTACTCAATGAAAAAGGGGAACAGGATTTAATGAGCGAGCAAGGTCTGTGTGCATTCACATACCAGCCTTGGTTTATAGTCTCATCCGAAGGGCTTTTGGGGAGGAAAAAACTGGGGAGAAAAGGTCATGGTCACTGGGAAAATATTATATACCCAGATAATACCAAAACAGATAATATCAGAATAGAAACATTGTCCTTATTTTCAAACTACCCAGTACCAAGTCACTTCTCACCTGCACTATGTCCAGCAGCCCAGGCCCTCTTCCTTCCTCTTCATGCAGGCAGGCATGTGGTCCCTTATGGCCGGATCCTGGCAGCAGGCACTCTACTGACAAAACCATTCTCATATAGCGCAGTTTCAACATTTCCAAAGTAAAATGTGCACCCTTAGGAAGACAGACAGAGCCATAGACAAACATCAAGACACAGACAGACACAAAGCCGAACAAAGAGATACAAACGGCCACACACAAACAACTGATAGGCAGGCAGAAAAGACAAACAGCAAAGACTAATAGCCAGGCAGAAAGGCACACAGACAAACACCGAGGAATAATAGGCAGGCAGAAAAGACAAACAGCAAGACTAATAGCCAGGCAGAAAGGCAGACAGACAAACACTGAGGAATAATAGGCAGGTAGAAAAGACAAGACATTCACACAAACATGTGTCGCATACACTCAGGACAGACAAACACAAAACTCATATTGCCTGACTTTCTTTGACCCATGGCATCAGGCAGTGCTGTCCAACAGACTTGAGCTTGACTGCCGAGAACCTGGAAAAACAAAACGGATCCTTTTTTCACTTTCAACAAATAAAACGCTTAACAAAATGCTAAACAATACTCAACCAAACAACAACAAATAATTAGCATGATGAAAAAGGTACCCAACAACAAATCTGGGCATCACAAGACTTCACTGCAGCTATTCACAAACTATATGCATTTGTTTAAACAAAACCAAAAATAATCACACGAAACAAAAAAACAGCAAAGAATGTTGGAAAATAAAACGCATGCAAAAAAACCCCCATAATCCTCAAAATCCACATCACAAAAATTATCTCTGATCAAATGGTACATTATAGCTAAAAACAAGGGGGGAAACACAAAAATCTACAACAAAAAAGAAAAAATTCATTGAACAAATGACTAACCTCTTAGAAAAACAAAACATCAGACAAATAAACAACTTGGATTTTTTTTTATTCTAAGTAAGACAAGACATCTACGACATACCTGACAGCTGCAGGTGGAGATAACTGTGGTGGCAGGCAGCCTGGTCTTGGCACTTGCTTCTTGCTGCCAGCCCCTGAAAGCAGTCAGCAGTATTTCATAACACTGAACATCCCCGCACCTTCTGTACTTTCATCATGAAAATAATTTCATTACTTTTTTATTCAAACCTATTTAGTATATTCTATACAAAAATCAATCTTGTGAACAAAACAATCACCTAATACACAACAACAGTACATATTTTGTGAATTCACTGACTTATCAGGAACCACACAAACACATGTCAACAGATATTAAAACAGTATTGCAATAGAAACATTGTCCTTATTTTCAAACTACCCAGTACCAAGTCACTTCTCACCTGCACTATGTCCAGCAGCCCAGGCCCTCTTCCTTCCTCTTCATGTAGGCAGGCATGTGGTCCCTTATGGCCGGATCCTGGCAGCAGGCACTCTACTGACAAAACCATTCTCATATAGCGCAGTTTCAACATTTCCAAAGTAAAATGTGCACCCTTAGGAAGACAGACAGAGCCATAGACAAACATCAAGACACAGACAGACACAAAGGCAAATACACAGATACAAACGGCCACACATAAACAACTGATAGGAAGGCAGAAAAGACAAACAGCAAAGACTAATAGCCAGGCAGAAAGGCACGCAGACAAACACCGAGGAATAATAGGCAGGCAGAAAAGACAAACAGCAAGACTAATAGCCAGGCAGAAAGGCAGACAGACAAACACTGAGGAATAATAGGCAGGCAGAAAAGACAAGACATTCACACAAACATGTGTCGCATACACTCAGGACAGACAAACACAAAACTCATATTGCCTGACTTTCTTTGACCCATGGCATCAGGCAGTGCTGTCCAACAGACTTGAGCTTGACTGCCGTGAACCTGGAAAACAAAACGGATCCTTTTTTCACTTTCAACAAATAAAACGCTTAACAAAATGCTAAACAATACTCAACCAAACAACAACAAATAATTAGCATGATGAAAAAGGTACCCAACAACAAATCTGGGCATCACAAGACTTCACTGCAGCTATTCACAAACTATATGCATTTGTTTAAACAAAACCAAAAATAATCACACGAAACAAAAAAACAGCAAAGAATGTTGGAAAATAAAACGCATGCAAAAAAAAACCCCCCATAATCCTCAAAATCCACATCACAAAAATTATCTCTGATCAAATGGTACATTATAGCTAAAAACAAGGGGGGAAACACAAAAATCTACAACAAAAAAGAAAAAATTCATTGAACAAATGACTAACCTCTTAGAAAAACAAAACATCAGATAGACGAACAAACAACTTGGATTTTTTTTATTCTAAGTAAGACAAGACATCTACGACATACCTGACAGCTGCAGGTGGAGATAACTGTGGTGGCAGGCAGCCTGGTCTTGGCACTTGCTTCCTGATGCCCAGCCCCTGAAAGCAGTCAGCAGTATTTCATAACACTGAACATCCCCGCACCTTCTGTACTTTCATCATGAAAATAATTTCATTACTTTCTTATTCAAAACCATTTACTATATTCTATACAAAAATCAATCTTGTGCACAAAACAATCACCTAATACACAACAACAGTACATATTTTGTGAATTCACCAACTTATCAGGAACTACACAAACACATGTCAACAGATATTAAAACAGTATTGCAATAGAAACATTGTCCTTATTTTCAAACTACCCAGTACCAAGTCACTTCTCACCTGCACTATGTCCAGCAGCCCAGGCCCTCTTCCTTCCTCTTCATGCAGGCAGGCATGTGGTCCCTTATGGCCGGATCCTGGCAGCAGGCACTCTACTGACAAAACCATTCTCATATAGCGCAGTTTCAACATTTCCAAAGTAAAATGTGCACCCTTAGGAAGACAGAGCCATAGACAAACATCAAGACACAGACAGCCAGAAAGGCAAATACACAGATACAAACACCCACACACAAACAACTGATAGGCAGGCAGAAAAGACAAACGCCAAAGAAAAAAAGGCAGGCAGAAAAGACAGACATCAAAGACTAATAGGCAGGCAGAAAAGACAAACACCAAAGACTAATAGGCAGGCAGAAAAGACAAACAACAAAGACTAATAGGCAGGCAGAAAAAAAGACAGACATACACACAAACATGTATCACATACAGGTGGAAAAGACAGACAGACAAACACAAAACACATATTGCCTGACTTCCCTTGGCCATGACATCAGGCTGTCTTGGCCAACAGACCTGCACTTGACTGCAGTGAACCTGATAAACAAAATGCATTTTTTTTCAATTTCAAGAAATACTTCACTTCACAATAAAATGCTATGCAAAACACATCAACAAATACAAACTAAAACAATGATAAGCACAATAAAAACCACCCAACAAAAATTCTGGGCATCACAAGACGTCACTGCGGCTGTTCACAAACAATACCCAAAATGCTGAAAGAAAAACCACATCTATCACACAAAAAATGGCAAAATGCAATTTTGTAAAAATTAAACACACACCCACAAAACACATGCTCCTCATACTCCTCCACATCAAAGCAATCATCTCTGATGATATGGCACAGCATGAGATACATGTCAATCTCACAGCTAAAAACCAGGCAGAAAAAACACACAAACTCCATATAACACAAAAAAATCAACAAATCAATGATTAAAATAAAAAGACATGACAAACATGAGAGATACTCACAAACAACGTGGAGTCTATTTTTAACCCAAGTAAAAAAAAAACAACCTACAACGTACCTGACAGCTGCAGGTGGAGATAACTGTGGTGGCAGGCAGCCTGGTCTTGGCACTTGCTTCTTGCTGCCCAGCCCCTGAAAGCAGTCAGCAGTATTTCATGACACTGAACATCTTGACACCTTCTTCACTTTCATCATGAAAATAATTTCACCACTATCTTCTTCAAACCCAGTCAGTATACTCTGTACAAAAATCAATCTTGTGCACAAAACAATCACCTAATACACAGCAACAGTACATATTTTGTGAATTCACCGACTTATCAGGAACCACACAAATACATGTCGACAGATATTAAAACAGTATTGCAATAGAAACATCGTCCTTATTTTGAAACTACCCAGTACCAAGTCAGTTCTCACCTGCACTATGTCCAGCAGCCCAGACCCTCTTCCTTCCTCTTCATGCAGGCAGGCATGTGGTCCCTTATGGCCGGATCCTGGCAGCAGTCACTCTACTGACAAAACCATTCTCATATAGCGCAGTTTCAACATTTCCAAAGTAAAATGTGCACCCTTAGGAAGACAGACAGAGCCATAGACAAACATCAAGACACAGACAGACACAAAGGCAAATACACAGATACAAACAGCCACACACACACAACTGATAGGCAGGCAGAAAAGACAAAGACAAAAAGGCAGGCAGAAAAGACAAACACCAAAGACTAATAGGCAGGCAGAAAATACAAAACACCAAAGACAAAAAGCCAGGCAGAAAAAAGACAGACATTCACATAAACATGTATCACATACAGGTGGGACTGACAGACAGACAAACACAAAACACATATTGCCTGACTTCCCTTGGCCATGACATCAGGCCGTGTTGGCCAACAGACCTGCACTTGACTGCAGTGAACCTGGTAAACAAAATGGATTTGTTTTTCAATTTCAGCAAGTACTTTACTTCACAATAAAATGCTATCCAAAACACAGATACAAACTAAAACAATCATAATCACTATGAAAACCATCCAACAACAAATCTGGGCATCACAAGACTTCACTGCAGCTGTTCACAAACTATTCCTAATATGCTGAAAGAAAACCACATATGTCACACACAAAAATGGCAAAATGCAATTTTGTAAAAATTAAACACACACCCACAAAACACATTCTCCCGATACTCCTCTACATCAAAGCAATCATCTCTGATGATATGGCACAGCATGATATACATGTCAATCTCACAGCTAAAAACCAGGCAGAAAAAACACACAAATTCCGTATAACATAAAAAAATCAACAAATCAATGATTAACATAAAAAGAGATGAAAAACATGAGAGATACTCACAAACAATGCGGAGTCTATTTTTAACCCAAGTATTAAAAAACCACCTATGACGTACCTGACAGCTGCAGGTGGAGATAACTGTGGTGGCAGGTAGCCTGGTCTTGGCACTTGCTTCTTACTGCCCAGCCCCTGAAAGCAGTCAGCAGTATTTCATAACACTGAACATCCTTACACCTTCTTTACTTTCATCATGAAAATAATTTCAGCACTATCTTATTCAAATCCAGTCAGTATAATCTGTACAAAAAGCAATCTTGTGCACAAAACAATCACCTAATACACAGCAACAGTACATATTTTGTGAATTCACCAACTTATCAGGAACCACACAAACACATGTCAACAGATATTAAAACAGCATTGCAATAGAAACATTGTCCTTATTTTCAAACTACCCAGTACCAAGTGACTTCTCACCTGCACTATGTCCAGCAGCCCAGGCCCTCTTCCTTCCTCTTCATGCAGGCAGGCATGTGGTCCCTTATGGCCGGATCCTGGCAGCAGGCACTCTACTGACAAAACCATTCTCATATAGCGCAGTTTCAACATTTCCAAAGTAAAATGTGCACCCTTAGGAAGACAGACAGAGCCATAGACAAACATCAAGACACAGACAGACAAAAAAAGACAAATACACAAACAGTCACACAAACAACTGATAGGCAGTCAAAAAAACAAACATCAAGGACAAAAGGCAGGTAAAAAGGCAAACATCAAGACAAAAAGGCAGGATAAAAAGGCAAACATCAAAGACACAAAAGACAAAAAGGCAGGCAAAAAAGCAAATACATCAAAGACAAAAAGGCAGGCAAAAAAGATCATACATCAAGGACAAAAAGGCTGGCAAAAAAAACAACATCAAAGACAAAAAGGCAGGCAAAAAAGTCAAACATCAAGGACAAAAAGGCAGCAAAAACGTCAACATAAGGACAAAAAGCGGAAAAGTCAAAAGGACAAAAAGGCAGGCAAAAAAGTCAAACATCAAGACAAAAAAAGACAGGCAAAAACGTCAAACATCAAGACAAAAAGGCAGGGCAAAAAAGTCAATCAAGAACAAAAAGGCAATGCAAAAAGTCAACATCAAAGACAAAAAGACAGGAAATAAGTAAAACATCAAGAATGAAAAGCAGGCAAAAACAGAACAATCAAGACAAAAAAGGCAATCAGAAAAGTGATAACATCGAAAAAAGACAAAAAGGACAAGGCAAAAAGTAAACATCAAAGAAAAAAGGCAGGCAAAAAGTAAAACATCAAGAAAAAAAGCAGACAAAAAAACGAACATCAAAGACAAAAAGGGAGGCAAAAAGTCAAACATCAAAGACCAGGCAGGAAAAAGGCAAACATCAAGACAAAAAGGCAGGCAAAAAACTCAAACATCAAAGACAAAAAGGCAGGAAAAAAGTCAAACATCAAAGACAAAAGGAAGGCAAAAAAGGTCAAACATCAAGACAAAATGCAGGCAAAAAACTCAAACATCAAAGACAAAAAGGCAAGAAAAAAGTCAAACATAAGACAAAAGAAGGCAAAAGATCAAACATAAGGACAAAAGGCAGCAAAAAGTCAAACATCAAAGACAAAAAAGGCAGAAAAAGTCAAACATAAAGACTAAAAGCAGTCAAAAAACATCAAGGACAAAAATGCACGCAAAAAAGAAAACATCAAGAAAAAAAGGCAAAAAAGTCAAACATCAAGGACAAAGGCAGGTAAAATAGGAGGAAAAAAGTCAAACATCAAGAACAAAAAGGCAGGCAGAAAATTCAAACATAAAGAAAAAGAGGCAGGCAAAAAGACAAATCAAGGACAAAAAGACAAGGAGAAAGTCAAACATCAAAAACAAAAAGGCAGGCAAAAAAGTTGAACGTCAAGGACAAAAAGGCAGACAAAAAAGACAAACATCAAGGACAAAAAGGCAGTCAGAAAAGACGAACATCAAAGACAAAAAGGGAGGCCAAAAACAACAACATCAAAGACAAAAAGGGAGGCAAAAAAGTCCAACATCAAAGACCAAAAGGCAGGATAAAAAGGCAAACATCAAGGACGAAAAGGCAGGCAAAAAACTCAAACATCAAAGACAAAAAGGCAGGAAAAAAAGTCAAACATCAAACACTAAAAGGAAGGCAAAAAAGTCAAACATCAAAGACAAAAAGAAAGGCAAAAACGTCAAACATCAAGGACAAAAAGACAAGCAGAATAGTAAATCATCAAAAACAAAAAGAAAGGCAAAAAAATCAAACATCAAAGACAAAAAGGCAGTCAGAAAAGACGAACATCAAAGACAAAAAAGCAGGCAAAAAACTCAAACATCAAGGACAAAAAGGCAAGCAAAATAGTCAAACATGAAAGACAAAAAGAAAGGCAAATAAGTCAAACATCAAGGACAAAAAGGCAGGCAAAAAAGTCAAAGATCAAGGACAAAAGAGCCGTCAGAAAAGACAAACAAAAAGACAAAAAAGCAGGCAAGAAAAAAACGACATCAAAGACAAAAAGAAAGGCAGAAAAGTCCAACATCAGGGACAAAAAGGGAGGATAAAACGTCAAACATCAAGGACAAAAGAGCAGGCAAAAAAGACAAACATCAAGAACAAAAAGGCAGTCAGAAAAGACGAACATCAAAGACAAAAAGGAGGCAAAAAAGTCCAACATCAAAGACAAAAAGGCAGGATAAAACGTCAAACATCAAGGACAAAAGAGCAGGCAAAAAACGTCAAACATCAAGGACAAAAAGGCAGTCAGAAAAGACAAACATCAATGACAAAAAGGGAGGCAAAAAAGTCCAACATCAAAGACAAAAAGGCAGGATAAAACGTCAAACATCAAGAACAAAAGAGCAGGCAAAAAAGAAACATCAAGGACAAAAAGGCAGTCAGAAAAGACGAACATTAAAGACAAAAAGGCAGTATAAAAAGGCAAACATCAAGACTAAAAGGCAGGATAAAAAGGCAAACATCAAGACTAAAAGGCAGGATAAAAAGGCAAACATCAAGACTAAAAGGCAGGATAAAAAGGCAAACACCAAGACTAAAAGGCAGAATAAAAAGGCAAACATCAAGACTAAAAGGCAGGATAAAAAGGCAAACATCAAGACTAAAAGGCAGGATAAAAAGGCAAACATCAAAGACAAAAAGCCAGGCAGAAAATTCAAACATCAAGGACAAAAAGGCAGACAAAAAAGACAAACATCAAGGACAAAAAGGCAGTCAGAAAAGACAAACATCAAAAACAAAAAGGGAGGCAAAAAAGTCAAACATCAAAGACAAAAAGGCAGGATAAAAAGGCAACCATCAAGGACAAAAAGGCAGGCAAAATAGTAAAACATCAAAGACAAAAAGAAAGGCAAAAACGTCAAACATCAAGGACAAAAAGGCAAGCAAAATAGCAAAACATCAAAGACAAAAAGAAAGGCAAAAAAGTCAAACATCAAGGACAAAAAGGCTGTCAGAAAAGACGAACATCAAAGACAAAAAAGGAGGCAAAAAAGTCCAACATCAAAGACAAAAAGGCAGGATAAAACGTCAAACATCAAGGACAAAAGAGCAGGCAAAAAAGAAACATCAAGGACAAGAAGGCAGTCAGAAAAGACGAACATCAAAGACAAAAAAGGAGGAAAAAAAGTCCAACATCAAAGACAAAAAGGCAGGATAAAATGTCAAACATCAAGGACAAAAGAGCAGGCAAAAAAGTCAAACTTCAAGGACAAAAAGGCAGGATAAAAAGGCAAACATCAAAGACAAAAAGCCAGGCAGAAAATTCAAACATAAAAGAAAAAGATAACGGCAAAAAAGTCAAACGTCAAACACAAAAAAGGCAGGCAAAAAAGTCAAACATCAAAAACAAAAAGGCCGGTAAAAAAGTTACGTCAAGGACAAAAAGCCACGCAAAAAAGTCCAACATCAAGGACAAAAAGGCAGACAAAAAAGTCAAACATCAAGGACAAAAAGCCAGGCAAAAAAGTCCAACATCAAGGACAAAAAGGCAGTCAGAAAAGATGAAAATGAAAAACAAAAAAGGAGGCCAAAAAGTCCAACATCAAAGACAAAAAGGCAGGATAAAAAGGCAAGCATCAAGGATAAAAGGCAGGCAAAATAGTAAAACATCAAAGACAAAAAGAAAGGCAAAAAAGTCAAACATCAAGGACAAAAAGGCAAGCAAATAGTAAAACATCAAAGACAAAAAGAAAGGCAAAAAGTCAAACATCAAGGACAAAAAGGCTGTCAGAAAAGACGAACATCAAAGACAAAAAAGGAGGCAAAAAAGTCCAACATCAAAGACAAAAAGGCAGGATAAAACGTCAAACATCAAGGACTAAAAAAGAAACATCAAGGACAAAAAGGCAGTCAGAAAAGACGAACATCAAAGACAAAAAAGCCAGGCAGAAAATTCAAACATAGCAGAAAAAGATAACGGCAAAAAGTCAAACGTCAAACACAAAAAAGGCAGGCAAAAAAGTCAAACATTAAAAACAAAAACGCCAGTAAAAAAGTTACGTCAAGGACAAAAAGCCAGACAAAAAAGTCAAACAAGGACAAAAAGGCAGACAAATAAGACAAACATCAAGGACAAAAAGGCAGTCAGAAAAGACGAACATCAAAGACAAAAAGGGAGGTAAAAAAGTCCAACATCAAAGACAAAAATGCAGGATAAAATGTCAAACATCGAGGACAAAAGAGCAGGCAAAAAAGTCAAACATCAAGGACAAAAAGGCAGGATAAAAAGGCAAACATCAAAGACAAAAAGCCGAGCAGAAAATTCAAACATAAAAGAAAAAGATAACCGCAAAAAAGTCAAACGTCAAACACAAAAAAGGCAGGCAAAAAGTCAAACATCAAAAACAAAAAGGCCGGTAAAAAATTTACGTCAAGGACAAAAAGCCAGACAAAAAAGTCAAACAAGGACAAAAAGGCAGTCAGAAAAAACAAACATCAAAGACAAAAAGAAAGGCAAAAAAGTCCAACATCAAAGACAAAAGGCAAAATAAAACGTCAACATCAAGGACAAAAGAGCAGGCAAAAAAAGAAACATCAAGGACAAAAAGGCAGTCAGAAAAGACGAACATCAAAGACAAAAAGGAGGCAAAAAAGTCCAACATCAAAGACAAAAGGCAAGATAAAACGTCAAACATCAAGGACAAAAGAGCAGGCAAAAAAGAAACATCAAGGACAAAAAGGCAGTCAGAAAAGACGAACATCAAAGACAAAAAGGCAGGATAAAAAGGCAAACATCAAGACAAAAAGGCAGGATAAAAAGGCAAACATCAAAGACAAAAAGCCAGGCAGAAAATTCAAACATAAAAGAAAAAGATAACGGCAAAAAAGTCAAACGTCAAACACAAAAAAGGCAGGCAAAAAAGTCAAACATCAAAAACAAAAAGGCCGGTAAAAAAGTTACGTCAAGGACACAAAGCCAGGCAAAAAAGTCAAACATCAAGGACAAAAAGGCAGACAAAAAAGACAAACATCAAGGACAAAAAGGCAGTCAGAAAAGACGAACATCAAAAACAAAAATGGAGGCAAAAAAGTCCAACTTCAAAGACAAAAAGGCAGGATAAAAAGGTAAGCATCAAAGACAAAAAGGCAGGCAAAAAACTCAAACATCAAAGACAAAACGAAAGGCAAAAACGTCAAACATTAAGGACACAAAGGCAAGCAAAATAGTAAAACATCAAAGACAAAAAGAAAGGCAAAAAGTCTAACATCAAGGACAAAAGGCAGTCAGAAAAGACGAACATCAAAGACAAAAAGGGAGGTAAAAAAGTCCAACATCATAGACAAAAAGGTAGATAAAAACGTCAAACATCAAGGACAAAAGAGCAGGCAAAAAAGAAACATCAAGGACAAAAAGGCAGTCAGAAAAGACAAACATCAAAGACAAAAAGGCAGGATAAAAAGGCAAACATCAAGACAAAAACGCAGGATAAAAAGGCAAACATCAAAGACAAAAAGCCAGGCAGAAAATTCAAACATAAAAGAAAAAGATGCAGGCAAAAAAAGTCAAATGTCAAACACAAATAAGGCAGGCAAAAAAGTCAAACATCAAAAACAAAAGGCCCGTAAAAAAGTTACGTCAAGGACAAAAAGCAAGGTAAAAAAGTCAAACATCAAGGACAAAAAGGCAGACAAAAAAGACAAACATCAAGGACAAAAAGGCAGTCAGAAATGACGAACATCAAAGACAAAAAAGGGAGGCAAAAAAGTCCAACATTAAAGACAAAAAGGCAGGATAAAAAGGCAAGCATCAAGGACAAAAAGGCAGGTAAAATAGTAAAACATCAAAGACAAAAAGAAAGGCAAAAACGTCAAACATCAAGGACAAAAAGGCAAGCAAAATAGTAAACATCAAAGACAAAAAGAAAGGCAAAAACGTCAAACATCAAGGACAAAAAGGCAACCAAAATAGTAAAACATCAAAGACAAAAAGAAAGGCAAAAAAGTCAAACATCAAGGACAAAAAGGCAGTCAGAAAAGACAAACATCAAAGACAAAAAGGGAGGCAAAAAAGTCAAACATCAAGGACAAAAAAGCAGTCAGAAAAGACGAACATCAAACACAAAAAAGGAGGCAAAAAAGTCCAACATCAAAGACAAAAACGCAGGATAAAAAAGCAAGCATCAAGGACAAAAAGGCAGTCAGAAAAGACGAACATCAAAGACAAAAAGGGAGGCAAAAAAGTCAAACATCAAGGACAGAAAGGCAGTCAGAAAAGACGAACATCAAAAACAAAAAGGGAGGCAAAAAAGTCCAACATCAAAGACAAAAACGCAGGATAAAAAGGCAAGCATCAAGGACAAAAAGGCAGGCAAAATAGTAAAACATTAAAGACAAAAAGAAAGGCAAAAACGTCAAACATCAAGGACAAAAAGGCAAGCAAAATAGTAAAACATCAAAGACAAAAAGAAAGGCAAAAAAGTCAAACATCAAGGACAAAAAGGCAGTCAGAAAAGACGAACATCAAAGACAAAAAGGGAGGCAAAAAAGTCCAACATCAAAGACAAAAAGGCAGGATAAAACGTCAAACATCAAGGACAAAAGAGCAGGCAAAAAAGAAACATCAAGGACAAAAAGGCAGTCAGAAAAGACGAACATCAAAGACAAAAAGGCAGGATAAAAAGGCAAACATCAAGACAAAAACGCAGGATAAAAGGCAAACATCAAAGACAAAAAGCCAGGCAGAAAATTCAAACAAAAAGAAAAAGATAACGGCAAAAAAGTCAAACGTCAAACACAAAAAAGGCAGGCAAAAAAGTCAAACATCAAAAACAAAAAGGCCGGGAAAAAAGTTACGTCAAGGACAAAAGCCAGGCAAAAAAGTCAACATCAAGGACGAAAAGGCAGACAAAAAGACAAACATCAAGGACAAAAAGGCAGTCAGAAAAGGGCGAACATCAAAGACAAAAAGGGAGGCAAAAAAGTCAAACATCAAGGACAAAAAGGCAGTCTGAAAATACGAACATCAAAAACAAAAAGAGAGGCAAAAAAGTCCAACATCAAAGACAAAAACGCAGGATAAAAAGGCAAGCATCAAGGACAAAAAGGCAGGCAAAATAGTAAAACATCAAAGACAAAAAGAAAGGCAAAAAAGTCAAACATCAAGAACAAAAAGGCAGTCAGAAAAGACGAGCATCAAAGACAAAAAGGGAGGCAAAAAAGTCCAACATCAAAGACAAAAAGGCAGGATAAAACGTCAAACATCAAGGACAAAAGAGCAGGCAAAAAAGAAACATCAAGGACAAAAAGGCAGTCAGAAAAGACAAACATCAAAGACAAAAAGGCAGAATAAAAAGGCAAACATCAAGACAAAAACGCAGGATAAAAGGCAAACATCAAAGACACAAAAGCCAGGCAGAAAATTCAAACATAAAAGAAAAAGATAACGGCAAAAAAGTCAAACGTCAAACACAAAAAAGGCGGGCAAAAAAGTCAAACATCAAAAACAAAAAGGCCGGTAAAAAAGTTACGTCAAGGACAAAAAGCCAGGCAAAAAAGTCAAACATCAAGGACAAAAAGGCAGACAAAAAAGACGAACATCAAAAACAAAAAGGGAGGCAAAAATGTCCAACATCAAAGACAAAAAGGCAGGATAAAAAGGCAAGCATCAAGGACAAAAAGGCAGGCAAATAGTAAAACATCAAAGACAAAAAGAAAGGCAAAAAACGTCAAACATCAAGGACAAAAAGGCAAGCAAAATAGTAAAACATCAAAGACAAAAAGAAAGGCAAAAAAGTCAAACATCAAGGACAAAAGGCAGTCAGAAAAGACGAACATCAAGACAAAAGGGAGGCAAAAAAGTCCAACATCAAAAAACAAAAAGGCAATCAGAAAAGTGAAACATCAAGGATAAACAGGCAGTCAGAAACAACAAACATCAAGGACAAAAATGCACGCAAAAAAGACAAACATCAAGAAAAAAAAGGCAGGTAAAAAGTCAACATCAAAAACAAAAAGGCAGGCAGAAAAGTCAAACATCAAAGACAAAAAGCCAGGCAAAAAAGTCAAACATCAAGGACAAAAAGGCAGGGGAAAAAGTCAAACGTCAAACACAAAAAAGGCAGGGGAAAAAAAGTCAGACATCAAGGACAAAAAGGCAGGCGAAAAAGTCAAACGTCAAACACAAAAAAGGCAGGGGAAAAAGTCAGACATCAAGGACAAAAAGGCAGGCAAAAAAGTCAAACGTCAAGGACAAAAAGGCAGGGGAAAAAGTCGAACATCAAGGACAAAAAGACAGGTAAAAAAGTCAAACATCAAGGACAAAAAGACAGGTAAAAAGTCAAACATCAAGGACAAAAAGACAGGTAAAAAAATCAAACATCAAGGACAAAAAGACAGGTAAAAAAGTCAAACATCAAGGACAAAAAGGCAGGCAAAAAAGTCAAACATCAAGGACAAAAAAGCAGGAAAAATAACGACAGTCATTCACACACACACATGTATCACATACAGGCGGGACAGACAGACAGATAAACACAAAAAACATATTGCCTGACTTCCCTTGGCCATGACATTAGGTGGTGTTGGCCAACACACCTGCACTTGACTGCAGTGAACCTGGTAAACAAAATGGATTTTTTCAATTTCAACTAATAAATCACTTCACAATAAAATGCTATGCAAAACACATCAATAAATACAAACTAAAACAATGAGAAGCACAAGGGAAACCATCCAACAACAAAATTTGGGCATCACAAGACTTCACTACAGCTGTTCACAAACTATACCTGATATGCTGAAAGAAAACCACATATATCACACACAAAATAGCAAAATAGAATTTTGTATTTAAAACACACACACACACCCACAAAACACATGCTCCTCATAGTCCTCCACATCACAGCAATCATCTCTGATGATATGGCACAGCGTGAGATACATGTCAATCTCACAGCTAAAAACCATGCAGAAAAAACACACAAATTCCATATAACACCCAAACAAATGACAAATGATTCACATAAAAAGATATGAAAAACATGAGAGATAATCACAAACAACTTAGAGTTTATTTTTAACACAAAAAACCAAGTCATCTATGATGTACCTGACAGCTGCAGGTAGAGATAACTGTGGTGGCAGGTAGCCTGGTCTTGGCACTTGCTTCCTGATGCCCAGCCCCTGAAAGCAGTAAGCAGTATTTCATAACACTGAACATCCCCGCTCCTTCTTTACTTTCATCATAAAAATAATTTCATCACTATTTTATTCAAACCCATTCAGGATATTCTGTACAAAAATCAATATTGTGCACAAAACAATCACCTAATACACAGCAACAGTACATATTTTGTGAATTCACCGACTTATCAGGAACCACACAAACACATGTCAACAGATATTAAAACAGTATTGTAATAGAAACATTGTCCTTATTTTCAAACTACCCAGTACCAAGTCAGTTCTCACCTGCACTATGTCCAGCAGCCCAGACCCTCTTCCTTCCTCTTCATGCAGGCAGGCATGTGGTCCCTTATGGCCGGATCCTGGCAGCAGGCACTCTACTGACAAAACCATTCTCATATAGCGCAGTTTCAACATTTCCAAAGTAAAATGTGCACCCTTAGGAAGACAGACAGAGCCATAGACAAACATCAAGACACAGACAGACAAAAAAAGACAAATACACAAACAGTCACACAAACAACTGATAGGCAGTCAGAAAAGACAAACATCAAAGACAAAAGGCAGGTAAAAAAGTCAAACATCAAAGACACAAAGAAGACAAAAAGGCAGGCAAAAAAACCAAAAATCAAAGACAAAAAGGCAGGCAAAAAAGTCAAACATCAAGGACAAAAAGGCAGGCAAAAACGTCAAACATCAAGGACAAAAAGGCAGGCAAAAAAAACCAACGTCAAAGACAAAAAGGCAGGCAAAATCGTCAAACATCAAAGACAAAAAGGCAGGCTAAAAAAACAAACATCAAAGACAAAAAGACAGGCAAAAAAGTCAAACATCAAGGACAAAAAGGCAGGCAAAAACGTCAAACATCAAAGACAGAAAGGCAGGGAAAAAGTCACATCATGGACAAAAAGGCAGGCAAAAAACTCAAACATCAAAGACAAAAAAAAGACAGGCAAAAACGTCAAACATCAATGACATAAAGGCAGGCAAAAAAGTCAAACATCAAGAACAAAAAGGCAATCAGAAAAGTTCAACATCAAAGACAAAAAGACAGGCAAATAAGTAAAACATCACAGGCGAAAAGCAGGCAAAAAATAGAAACATCAAAGACAAAAAGGCAATCAGAAAGGTGAAACATCAAAGACAAAAAGACAGGCAAAGCGGTCAAATGTCAAGGGCAAAAAGGCAGGCAAAAAGTCAAACATAAAGAACAAAAAGACAGGCAAAAAAGACGAACATCAAAGACAAAATGGGAGGCAAAAAAGTCCAACATCAAAGACCAAAAGGCAGGATAAAAAGGCAAACATCAATGACAAAAAGGCAGGCAAAAAACTCAAACATCAAAGACAAAAAAGGCAGGAAAAAAGTCAAACATCAAAGACTAAAGGCAGTCAGAAACAACATCAAGGACAAAAATGCACGCAAAAAAGACAAACATCAAGAAAAAAAAAGGCAGGTAAAAAAGTCAAACATCAAGGACAAATAGGCAGGTAAAAATAGGAAGGTAAAAAGTCAAACATCAAGAAACAAAAAGGCAGGCAGAAAATTTCAAAACATAAAAGAAAAAGAGGCAGGCAAAAAAAACAAACATCAAGGACAAAAAGACAAGGAGAAAGTCAAACATCAAAAACAAAAAGGCAGGCAAAAAAAGTTGAACGTCAAGGACAAAAAGGCAGACAAAAAAGACAAACATCAAGGACAAAAAGGCAGTCAGAAAAGACGAACATCAAAGACAAAAAGGGAGGCAAAAAAACCAAACACATCAAAGACAAAAAGGGAGGCCAAAAAGTCCAACATCAAAGACCAAAAGGCAGAATAAAAAGGCAAACATCAAGACAAAAAGGCAGGATAAAAAGCAAACATCAAGGACGAAAACGCAGGCAAAAAACCCAAACCTCAAAGACAAAAAAGGCAGGAAAAAAGTCAAACATCAAAGACTAAAAGGAAGGCAAAAAAGTCAAACATCAAAGACAAAAAAGCAGGCGAAAAACTCAAACATCACAGACAAAAAGGCAAGCAAAATAGTAAATCATCAAAACAAAAAGAAAGGCAAAAAATTTCAAACATCAAGGACAAAAAGGCAGTCAGAAAAGACGAACATCAAAGACAAAAAAGCAGGCAAAAAACTCAAACATCAAGGACAAAAAGGCAAGCAAAATAGTCAAACATCAAAGACAAAAAGAAAGGCAAATAAGTCAAACATCAAGGACAAAAAGGCAGGCAAAAAAGTCAAAGATCAAGGACAAAAGAGCAGTCAGAAAAGACAAACAAAAAGACAAAAAAGCATGCAAGAAAAAAACAACATGACAAAGAGAAAGGCAGAAAATTCCAACATCATGGACAAAAAGGGAGGATAAAACATCAAACATCAAGGACAAAAGAGCAGGCAAAAAAGGACAAAAAGGCAGTCAGAAAAAACGAACATCAAGACAAAAAGGAGGCAAAAAAGTCCAACATCAAAGACAAAAAGGCAGGATAAAACGTCAAACATCAAGGACAAAAGAGCAGGCAAAAACGTCAAACATCAAGGACAAAAGGGCAGTCAGAAAAGACGAACATCAATGACAAAAAGGGAGGCAAAAAAGTCCAATATCAAAGACAAAAAGGCAGGATAAAACGTCAAACATCAAGGACAAAAGAGCAGGCAAAAAAGAAACATCAAGGACAAAATGGCGTCAGAAAAGACGAACATTAAAGACAAAAAGGCAGTATAAAAAGGCAAACATCAAGACTAAAAGGCAGGATAAAAAGGCAAACATCAAGACTAAAAGGCAGGATAAAAAGGCAAACATCAAGACTAAAAGGCATGATAAAAAGGCAAACACCAAGACTAAAAGCCAGGATAAAAAGGCAAACATCAAGACTGAAAGGCAGGATAAAAAGGCAAACATCAAGGACGAAAAGGAAGGATAAAAAGGAAAACATCAAGACTAAAAGGCAGGATAAAAAGGCAAACATCAAGACTAAAAGGCAGGATAAAAAGGCAAACATCAAAGACAAAAAGCCAGGCAGAAAATTCAAACATAAAAGAAAAAGATGACGGCAAAAAGTCAAACGTCAAACACAAAAAGGCAGGCAAAAAAGTCAAACATCAAAAACAAAAAGGCCGGTAAAAAAGTTACGTCAAGGGCAAAAAGCCAGGCAAAAAAGTCAAACATCAAGGACAAAAAGGCAGACAAAAAAGACAAACATCAAGGACAAAAAGGCAGTCAGAAAAGACGAACATCAAAGACAAAAATGGAGGCAAAAAAGTCCAACATCAAAGACAAAAAGGCAGGATAAAAAGGCAAGCATCAAGGACAAAAAGGCAGGCAAAATAGTAAAACATCAAAAACAAAAAGAAAGACAAAAAACGTCAAACATCAAAGACAAAAAAACAAGCAAAATAGTAAAACATCAAAGACAGAAAGAAAGGCAAAAAAGTCAAACATCAAGGACAAAAAGGCAGTCGAAAAGACGAACATCAAAAACAAAAAGGAGGCAAAAAAGTCCAACATCAAAGACCAAAGGCAGGATAAAAAGGCAACATCAAGGACAAAAAGGCAGGCAAAAAATAAAACATCAAAGACAAAAAGAGCAAAGGAAAAAACTCAAACATCAAGGACAAAAAGGCAAGCAAAATAGTAAATCATCAAAGACAAAAAGAAAGGCAAAAAAGTCAAACATCAAGGACAAAAAGGCAGTCGAAAAGACAAATCAAACAAGGAGGCAAAGCCAACATCAAAGACAAAAGGCAGGAAAAAACGTCAAACATCAAGGACAAAAAAGCAGCAAAAATACAAACATCAAGACAAAAAAAGGCAAAATAAGTCAAACATAAAGACAAAAAGGCAGGTAAAAAGTCAAACATCAAGCAAAAAGCAGGAAAAAGGCAAACATCAAGGACAAAAAGCAGCAGAAATCAGAAAAGATCAAACATCAAGGACAAAAAGGAAAGTGCAAAAAGATCAACATCAAAGACAAAAAGGCCAGGCAAAAAAGTACGCAACATCAAAGACAAAAAGGCAGGAAAAAAGTCAAACATCAAGGACAAAGAAGCAGACAAAAAAGTCAAACATCAAGGACAAAAAGACAATAAAAAATAAGGCAAAGGCAGCAAAAGTAAAATCAAAGACAAAAGCAGAAAAAAGTCAAACATACAAAGACAAAACAGCATTAAAACCAAAGACAAAGCAAAAAGTAACCAGACAAAAGGCAGTCAAAAAGACAACATCAAAACAAAAGGAGGCAAAAAAGTCAAACATCAAAGACAAAAAGGCAGGTAAAAAAGTCAAACATCAAGGACAAAAAGGCAGGCAAAAAAGTCCAACATCAAAGACAAAAAGGCAGCGAAAAACAAACATCAAGACAAAAAGGAAAGCAAAAAAGTACAACATCAAAGACAAAAAAAGGCAAAAAAAGTCAAACATCAAGGACAAAAAGGCAGGCAAAAAGTAAAACATCAAAGACAAAAGCAGGCAAAAAAGTCAAACATCAAGGACAAAAAGGCAGCAAAATAGTCAAACATCAAGACAAAAAAAGGCAAAAAGTCAAACATAAAGACAAAAAGCAGCAAAAAGCAAAATCAAGGGCAAAAGCAGGAAAAAGTCAAACATCAAGGACAAAAGAGAGTCAAAAAAAGAAACATCAAGGACAAAAAGGCAGTCAGAAAAGACGAACATCAAAGACAAAAAGGAGGCAAAAAAGTCCAACATCAAAGACAAAAAGGGCAGGATAAAATGTCAAACATCAAGAAAAAGAGCAGGCAAAAAAGTCAAACACAAAGACAAAAAGAGCAAAGGATAACAAAAAGGCAAAAAATCAAACAAAAACAGGCAAAAAACGTCAAACATCAAGACAAAAGGCAGGAAAAAAGAAACACAAGGACAAAAAGGCAGTCAAAAGCAACCAAAGACAAAAAGGGAGGCAAAAAAGTCAACATCAAAGACAAAAGGCAGGATAAAAGGCAACATCAAGACAAAAGGCAAAATGTAAACATCAAAGACAAAAAGCAGAAAAAGCAAACATCAAGACAAAAAAAAAGCAAAATAAGTAAAACATAAAAGAACAAAGAAAAAAGGGCAGAAAATCAAACATAAAGAAAAAATCACAAAAAGTCAAAATCAAAACAAAAAGGAGGCAAAAAAGTCCAACATCAAAGACAAAAAGGCAGGATAAAAAGCAAGCATCAAGGACAAAAAGGCAGGCAAAAAACTCAAACATCAAAGACAAAAAGGCAGAAAAAAGTCAAACATCAAAGACTAAAAGGAAGGCAAAAAAGTCAAACATCAAGACAAAGAAGCAGGAGAAAAACTAACATCAAGGACAAAAACGCAAGCAAAATAGTAAACATCAAAAAAAAAAGAAGGCAAAAAAATCAAACATCAAGACAAAAAGGCAGTAAAAAAGACGAACATCAAAGACAAAAGGCAGGCAAAAAACTCCAACATCAAGGACAAAAAGGCAAGCAAAAAGTCAAACATCAAAGACAAAAAGAAAGGGCAAAAAAGCCCAACATAAAGACAAAAAGGCAGGCAAAAAGTCAAAGATCAAGGCAAAAAAGCAGGAAAAAAGTAAAACATCAAGGACAAAAGAGCAGTCAAAAAAGACAAACAAAAAGACAAAAAGGCAGTCAGAAAAGACGAACATCAAAGACAACAAGGCAGGCAAAAAACTCCAACATAAAAGGACAAAAAGGCAAGCAAAAATAGTCAAACATCAAAGACAAAAAGAAAGGCAAAAAAGTCCAACATCAAGGACAAAAAGGCAGTCAGAAAAGACGAACATCAAAGACAAAAAAGGAGGCAAAAAAGTCCAACATCAAAGACAAAAAGGCAGGATAAAATGTCAAACATCAAGGACAAAAGAGCAAGGCAAAAAAGGTCAAACATCAAAGGAACAAAGAAACGCAGGATAAAAAGGCAAACATCAAGAACAAAAAGGCCAGGCAAAATAGTAAAACATCAAAGACAAAAAGAAAGGCAAAAACGTCAAACATCAAGGACAAAAAGGCAGCAAAAATAGTAAAACATCAAAGACAAAAAGGCAGGCAAAAAAGTCAAACATCAAGGACAAAAAGGCAGTCAAAAAGAGAACATCAAAGACAAAAAGGAGGCAAAAAAGTCCAACATCAAAGACAAAAAGCAGGATAAAACGTCAAACATCAAGGACAAAAGAGCAGAAAAAGACAAACATCAGGACAAAAAGCAGGCAAAAAAGTCAAACAGAAAAAAGGACCCAAAAAGGCAGGATAAAAAGGCAAACATCAAAGACAAAAAGCCAGGCAGAAAATTCAAACATAACAGAAAAAGATAACGGCAAAAAAGTCAAACGTCAAACACAAAAAAGGCAGGCAAAAAAGTCAAACATCAAAAACAAAAACTGGTAAAAAAGTTACGAACGCCCAAAAGTCAAAAGGACAAAAAGCCAGACAAAAAAGCAAACATCAAGGACAAAAAGGCAGTCAGAAAAGACAAACATCAAAGACAAAAAAGGGAGGCAAAAAGTCCAACATCAAAGACAAAAAGGCAGGATAAAAATGCAAACATCAGGAAAAAAAGGGCAGGCAAAAAGTCAAACATCAAGACAAAAGGCAAAAAACGCAAACATCAAGGACAAAAAAGGCAGAAAATTCAAAACATCAAAGACAAAAAAAAACGGCAAAAAAGTCAAACATCAAACGACAAAAAGGCAGTCAAAAAGTCAAACATAAACAAAAACAAAAAAAGAGACAAAGCCAGGAAAAAAGCCCAAAACATCAAGACAAAAAGCAGATAAAACAGATCAAACATCAAGGACAAAAGAGCAGTCAAAAAAGAACATCAAACAAAAAGGAGTCAAAAAAGACTACATCAAAGACAAAAAGGCAGGATAAAAAGGCAAACATAAAGGGACAAAAAGGCAGGATAAAAAGGCAAAAAAAGTAAAACAAAACAAAGGGAGGCAGAAAATTCAAACATAAAAGAAAAAGAGCAGGCAAAAAAAGTCAAAACATCAAACACAAATAAAGGAGAAGCAAAAAATCAAACATCAAAACAAAAAGGCGACAAAAAAGACAAACATCAAGGACAAAAAGCATCAGCAAAAAAATCAAACAAAAGGACCAAAAAGGCACACAAAAAAAGGACAAAAATAAAATAAGGACAAAAAGGCAGTCAGAAAAAACGAACATCAAAGACAAAAAGGGAGGCAAAAAAAGCCCAACATCAAAGACAAAAAGGCAGGATAAAAACGCAAGATCAAGGACAAAAACCCAGGCAAAAAAGAAACATCAAGGACAAAGAGGCAGTCAGAAAAGACGAACATCAAAGACAAGGCAGGATAAAAAGGCAAACATCAAAACAAAAAGGCAGGCAGAGGAAAATTCAAACATAAAAGAAAAAGATCAGGCAAAAAAGTCAAACATCAAACACAAAAAGGCAGGCAAAAAAGTCAAACATCAAAAACAAAAAGCCGGTAAAAAAGTTACGTCAAGGACAAAAAGCCAGGCAAAAAAGTCAAACATCAAGGACAAAAAGGCAGACAAAAAAGACAAACATCAAGGACAAAAAGGCAGTCAGAAAAGACGAACATCAAAGACAAAAAGGCAGGCAAAAAAGTCCAACATCAAAGACAAAAACGCAGGATAAAAAGGCAAGCATCAAGGACAAAAAGGCAGGCAAAATAGTAAAACATCAAAGACAAAAGAAAGGCAAAAATCGTCAAACATCAAGGAAAAAAAGGCAAGCAAAATAGTAAAACATCAAAGACAAAAAGAAAGGCAAAAAAGTCAAACATCAAGGACAAAAAGGCAGTCAGAAAAGACGAACATCAAAGACAAAAAGGGAGGCAAAAAAGTCCAACATCAAAGACAAAAAGGCAATCAGAAAAGTGAAACATCAAGGATAAACAGGCAGTCAGAAACAACAAACATCAAGGACAAAAATGCACGCAAAAAAGACAAACATCAAGAACAAAAAGGCAGTAAAAAAGTCAAACATCAAAAACAAAAAGGCAGGCAGAAAAGTCAAACATCAAGACAAAAAGCCGGGCAAAAATTTCAAACATCAAGGACAAAAAGGCAGGCGAAAAGTCCAAACACAAAAAAGGCAGGGGAAAAAGTCAAACATCAAGGACAAAAAGGCAGGCAAAAAAGTCAAACATCAAGGACAAAAAGACAGGGGAAAAAAGTCAAACATCAAGGACAAAAGGACAGGTTAAAAAGTCAAACATCAAGGACAAAAAGGCAGGCAAGAAAGTCAAACATCAAGGACAAAAAAGCAGGCAAAAAAATGACAGTCATTCACACACACATGTATCACATACAGGCGGGACAGACAGACAGATAAACACAAAAAACATATTGCCTGACTTCCCTTGGCCATGACATTAGGTGGTGTTGGCCAACACACCTGCACTTGACTGCAGTGAACCTGGTAAACAAAATGGATTTTTTCAATTTCAACTAATAAATCACTTCACAATAAAATGCTATGCAAAACACATCAATAAATACAAACTAAAACAATGATAAGCACAAGGGAAACCATCCAACAACAAATTTGGGCATCACAAGACTTCACTACAGCTGTTCACAAACTATACCTGATATGCTGAAAGAAAACCACATACATCACACACAAAATAGCAAAATAGAATTTTGTATTTAAAAAACACACACACACCCACAAAACACATGCTCCTTCATAGTCCTCCACATCACAGCAATCATCTCTGATGATATGGCACAGCGTGAGATACATGTCAATCTCACAGCTAAAAAGCAGGCAGGAAAAAACACACAAATTCCATATAACACCCAAACAAATTGACAAATGATTCACATAAAAAGATATGAAAAACATGAGAGATAATCACAAACAACTCAGAGTTTATTTTTAACACAAAAAACCAAGTCATCTATGACGTACCTGACAGCTGCAGGTGGAGATAACTGTAGTGGCAGGTAGCCTGGTCTTGGCACTTGCTTCTTGCTGCCCAGCCCCTGAAAGCAGTCAGCAGTATTTCATAACACTGAACATCCCCGCACCTTCTCCACTTTCATCATGAAAATAATTTCAGCACTATCTTATTCAAACCCATTCAATATATTCTGGACAAAAATCAATATTGTGCACAAAACAATCACCTAATACACAGCAACAGTACATATTTTGTGAATTCACCGACTCATCAGGAACCACACAAACACATGTCAACAGATTTTAAAGCAGTATTGCAATAGAAACATTGTCCTTATTTTTCAAACTACCCAGTACCAAGTCACTTCTCACCTGCACTATGTCCAGCAGCCCAGGCCCTCTTCCTTCCTCTTCATGCAGGCAGGCATGTGGTCCCTTATGGCCGGATCCTGGCAGCAGGCACTCTACTGACAAAACCATTCTCATATAGCGCAGTTTCAACATTTCCAAAGTAAAATGTGCACCCTTAGGAAGACAGACAGAGTGACAGAGAAAGGCCAAGACAGATAGACAGTAAGGCAAAACACAGCAATACCAACAGGTACAAAAGCTTGATAAGGCAGGCAGAAAAGACACAGACAAACATCAAAGACTGAAAGACAGGCAGAAAGACAGAAAAACATCAAAGACTAACAGTCAGGCAGAAAAGGACAAACATGGACACAAGCATGTCATGGACACTGGAAAGACAGACAGACAAATACAAAACAGATATTGCCCAACTTCACTCAGCTGATGACATCAGGTGGTGGTGCCCAAAATACCTGGACTTGACTGCAGTGGTCCGGGTTCATATACCACCTGGTCAACATAACGAACCTTTTTTTTAGTTTCAGGTAGAACCTAAACTCTTTATAACAAAAAGTGAAACAAAGTAAACAAACAATAAAATAAAATCAATAAAATGCAATGATAAGCTTTGTGAAAAGCATCCAGCACCAAATTTCCCTGCAACATTGTTTGACATCTGCTAAACCAAAGCCAAAAAACATCATAAGATAAACAGCATAAAGGGAAGCAATATTGGAAACAAAAGAAACATACAATACATAATCCTGACAGACTTCGAACTTGATAGCAATTGTTTCAGATCATACAGCACATCATAATATAAATGTAAATCTCACAGCTAAAAGCAGGGAGAACCCCCCCTCCCCTACTTCCCATCATCTCCTTAGTCAACCTCAAAAGCAAACTTGCCAGTATCTGAATTTCCTTCATGTATACAAATGCATGCGGTAGATAAAATATGCATGCTAAAAATCCCATTATTTATGTCAGCATTTGGTGGGTTACGAAACATTTTTTCATTAACAAATTGTAAGGAATACACTCATAAAATGCAAAGAGACCTAGACACAATACTGTATTTAAGATGAAAATTATCCTAACCTGCATATAACAAGGTACTCTGAAATGATAGCTGTATTTTTCTAACCTGGACTGTGTTCCACTTCTTGGAGGATGGGATGTCATTTGTGGGGCCTGGACATAGCTGTGGCTGCAAGGGATCCTCTGGTACCTGGAAAACAATGTACATTTTCAAAACTTAAAAAAGGAACGGATAAATCATTCCTTGACAGATGCTATAGCCAAGTGATTAAGACAGTTCAACTTCAAACCCATGGGTCTATAAAGTCATGAGTACAAACTTTATCAGTGTCTTGGTGAATTAAGGGTAGGGATTTTTACAACTTCCCAGGTCAACTTCAAGTGTAGACCTGCAAGTGCCTTAATTCTCTTTGTGAGTATACATATGCAGAACAAAATCCCATAATTTATGTCATAGTTTGGTAGATTACGGAAACATGAACATACCCAGCATACATCCAGAAGTCAGAATAAGGTTACCTTCATGGTGGGCAAAAATGGTCGCATAATCAAAATCTCACCAGAGGTGGCAATGCAGGTATACCATAACATATCTACCATAATGGCAGCACAAAGTGTCTACCATAATTACAGTCCAAGAGAAATGTGTTTACCATAATGAGTCTACCTAATGGCAGCATAAGAAAAAATTAACCATACAAGTATAAATCTCACATTTATAGCCAAAATTCTAAAATTCATGACAACTTATCTTTACGGTGGACACATCTTAAACTAATAATATAGCTATGAAACATTATCTTATTCTGACTTAAATAACTTGCAAAAATTATTTGCAAACAAGACTTTTTTTACTTTTTGTTTTTAAAAGTTCTCAATCTAAGTACAACTGGTAACATCAGCCACCTGCAAATACTGTCATCACAGCTGAAAAATGGCAAATTTCAGGTCTTTTCACTTCCTCATTACTGTGCTTCCGTTTTACTGATTAAAAAACATCACTATAGATAAAAATAGTTTAACCTTTCTTCTTTTTTGTCAAATGTGCACTTTTATTTCTGTGGCTGGTGTGTCATAAATACTTAAAGTGTGTGAATGAAGTGTAGATTCTGCTAAAAAAAAAGCAAAAAAAAAGCTGTACAGCTGCCATTTTCATGCACAGGGGCAAGGCTTCAGAGACATGACCACTTCGAATCCGGTGCGTATTCCTGATAGGCAACTATCATCACTATAATTGCATCATTGTGTTCAGATTTCATTGTAGAATACCATGATGGATGATTTTTTTAAAAATCTTATCTGGCTAAGATTTGCCAAAACCCCAGTTTTTTGGCAGTACACAATCTCAGAAGGCATCTCTAAAGAACCTGTAGCTTAAAATAGCTAATACTCAAGGTGAAAACCAAACTAGATGACCTATTTGTTCTAATTTGTTACAGGTTTTTAATGTATTCATGGTCTGTTGTTAGCAGGCAAACCAAAAAACCCATAAGTGTTCAAATCACAAAAAGTTCAGAAATGCATGGGCATGGATGATTGGTCGTTGCAAACCAATTATGTCAAGAATCAACAATTTCCTCAGTTTACTGAAGAAATTTTATGTTCCAATATAGACTGTTGATAGAATAGTTTATTGATATAAAGATCACACAGCTTGCATAATTATTCACGCGATCGTTGAAAATGAGGACTTTGAAAAGGGCAATGGATTGTCATTAATCTTCCAATATTATGTGAAAACCTGAAAGAAAGCACACCCAATTTCATCAAATATTTCCATTAAACTACTTCACAAATATCTATCTCTCTGTCTCTCTCTATATAATTTATTTATTTTATAGATGAATGTGAACATGCAACATATTGTTCCTGATGTGGCCACATGGGTTGAGAGTAAGCAGGGTGATGTGGCAGGCTTATCAATAAGTGTGGCAACACAGAATTACATGAGAATAAACTCCAAGTTCGCAAGTGTTCCAAAATTTCAGTTTGAAGTGCTGAATGGTAACTAACTTTTGGAAGATCTAAAACTGATTTGGTCCAGTCATCTTGGATTTTTATAATAGCATTTGGCAGACCATAATAAATTTTACTGACACTACTTCTCAAGTTAAAAATCACGAAGGAAATGTATGAATGGTCAGTACTTTCCATCCTGGAAAATGGTAATTGCTTTCACAATGGATGCAAGATGAGCTTGAAGCCAAGCCACTTAAGTTTCAAATTAAGTTGGTGTAGCTTGTAAACAATAACTTAAGTCAACATGGAGATCATTTATTTTGAACAGCAACCAATAACTACCTACATCCACACAAAAAACCGACAATCTTACATACCTAACATTATCCATGCTCACCTATGGTGCATAATCATCAGCCTTGTACGAATTCACCTTTACTGCCACCAGCTGTATGACCCCGGATGACCTATCTTTGGTTCTGTGAGCTATTGTGGCAAGCCTAGTGATTTTGACCAATCAGTGATGAGCATCGACTGTGTTTCGACTGAGGGATTTTTTCGATTCTCACTTAGCCTAACATACGGCGTAGAAGTCGTAAAACGACAGACAAAGTACTTTTTTCACATTACAAGACATTCACCAGGGGAAAAAAACAACAACAACAAAACTTTGGTCAACAATACACCACCCTATTGTGAAACTTTACACTGTCACAGCTAAATCACTGTATGACATTCTCCACAGTTGTCTGCAGAGATCGCCAAAACACAAAAAGCATGAAGAAAATGGAAGGAATTTATTTTGAGTTGGGTTTTTTTCCGTCAAGTAATTATGTGATCAGTAGTACTTATCATGACTAACGAAAGTTGGCAATATTCAGCAATTGATAACAACAGCATCAGCATTGTCAACATAGGCTTACCTGACAGTTCAGTCCTCTGCCTCAGGTCAAAGTGGCCAATAGTCACTGTTGTTATTGTCTTGACCAGCTGACTAAATTAGTCACTGTTCATTGACCGGACTTACGAACACTTCAGTATGGTATCAGCTACTCTTAGTGAACAACGGGATCATTGACTTTTTCCTTCATGCTTTTCGGGCCTCGTGCTACTATCTGTGATTACTAGTCTGTCAGAACTCATTGCAGAACTCATTGCACTGCCCAACTCTACTTTACCGTGATCCCGCCTCTCTCATCCCCCACCCCCACCCTCACCCTCCCTTAGAACTCACCGCACTCGGCAAGTCTCCTTTCCCTTGATACCCCCCCACCACACACACACACACACACACCACCACCACCACCACCCTCTCACCCTCTCTCTCTATCTCTCTCTCTCCAGCTCTTATAGGCGTACGATTCATTTTGCAAAGTTCTGGTTTTTGTTTTCTTATTTTTGTTTGTTCGGCGTTATTTTGGGTTTGGTTGGTTGTTTTTTTTGGTTGTTGTTGTTGTTCATATCAGTTTCATCGTTAAGTAGATTTTGTTAATGCCAGATTTAGATTGACAATTTAATTATGGTGTTGTTTTTTCCCTTTTCACTGATAATTCTGTGTGTATGTGTGTGTGTGTTTGTTTGTTTGTGTGTCTGCCTGTCTGTGTACGTGTGCGTGTCTGAGCATGCTTATGCCGAAGTCCCAGAGTGGCGCGTGTGTGCGTGCGTGCGTGCGTCGTGCGTGCGGTGCGTGCGTGCGTGCGTGTGTGCGTGTTGTGTGTGGTGTGTGTGTGTGTTGGGTTGTGTGGTGTGTGTGTGTGTGCATGCGTGCATGCATGCATGCGTGTGAGTGTGTGTGTTTGAGAGAGAAAGAATTGAATTGAACTGAATTTAAAGAGGGTTAGGGCATAAGCAAAAATAATATTTTTTTACACCCAGCCCTCTGGGCAAAAGAACACCAAAATACCAACACAAATCTCTCAACCAAACAACAAAGAACACAATTTTGTTCAAAAAAGGGGGAAAAATTAAATCATCCAAAATGTAAAATACATAAGAGAGAGAGAGAGAGAGAGAGAGAGAGAGAGAGAGAGAGAGAGAGAGAGAGAGAGAGAGAGAGAGAGAGAGAGAGAATGACCATATTTTATTGAGACAAGCTTTTAAAGCCCATTTACAAGGGGACAGTGGAAAAATGCAGGATTAATACTACAGCCCAAATGATCTCCATGGCATGGGTTCCATGTCATGGTTGTTAATATTATGTTCAGATTCAGAAAAATTATTGTGTAACACCTTTGCCCATTGCCAATGGGGAAAAGGAGGGGGGTTTGCTTTTTTTTTTAGAAGATGATAGTGTGGTAACTGATTGAGTCCGTGACAAGGTGTCAATGTCACTCTGTGTTCAGTCACTTTGGCCCACTGGCTCAAATCAAGTCCGATTCCAGTGCAGTTATCTCCTGTTCAATCTTACCATACTCTCACATTCACTCTTACAATCATTTCTCTACTCCTCATACAAAGTCACCTCCCCTTTTTGTATACTCTCTTTACAAACTGTCACCTTGCAAACAAACAGTGCACATCGTCATTATCCATTCTACTTAACCAAAGAAAAACTGTGTTTGAATATGTTCTTTTTCCTTCATTACTCCGTTATCATCAACCTATTCAACAGAACTACAAGCAAATGTCACACCCTCACACACACACGTCAACAAACTTTGATATGTCGGCATGAAACACACTTTACAAAAGGAACAGCCTACGTGTACACCATGCACGAGGTTTTCATGGCACAGATATTCCATGCTAGCCTCTCTCACTGCCTCACGAAAACTTTGTCCTGGCCAGTTTCTAACACTGTGTGTAAGCGGTGTCTGTGTTCTCCCGGTGCCTGTCTCATCAAAATAAGGGAGGGGGGCAATTTCAAATTGACTGGCTGGCTACCTTTCTATGGTTGAGGAACAAGATGGTCATTTACATCCAGACCATACCTTTTCCCTTCTATCACTAGATGGTCACGGACCATTACTGCTCTTTATCCTTGACCTCTGGCAGCCTTCAGATGAGGTAAGAGCTTCTTTCTGATCTCTCTCACAGAGAAATCTTCACTGACAAAAGTTTGGGTTCCTTTCCGTTTTGGTTTTGCTTGCAGAATCCTCCTTTTATCTTTAAAGAATGTGCAGCATGCAAGTATGGGCGAGTCTGGCTTAGAGTTAAGCCTCTGTACCCGATCAAACTGCACACGATCTGAAATCTGCAATTTATCAGTAAGTCCTGGACTGAGTCTTCACAATCTTGCCTGCTTTCCTGATCTCTACCGGGAATGCCATGCATGATCAGGTTATTCCGCTTGGAAACGACCTTCTAGACTATCTGCTTTCTTTTCCAGAGACCCTACCTGGGCATTTAAGGACTCATTTTCTGACTTTAATACATCATTTTCCTGCCTTAAATCTGACACATTCTTTTACAAATCTTCTACCTGTCCCTGGAGAATAGCACACGTATCCTTCAGGTCTTTGATATCAACACTCATGCTGTCCCACTTACTGCTGAGATTGTCCAGTTTGACCATGACATCTGAAAGGCAAAGGTCATTGGATGACGTTGGTGCAGTTCTTGGTGAAGATCTCGTGCTGTCCACGCTCTCCCTCCATGAGGCACCACCAGCACCAACTTGACGAGTCTGCCGCAATGCTGCCCCATTCTTCGTGCCGGGTCCTGGGTTCAACTCAACGTCTCCACACTGGTGGAGCAAATTTCCCATGTAGAGCAGGGGGAGGAGCACACCTACCGTGACACCGTGTGCGCGAGTTTTCAATGTCAACACCCCTATCCGCATGGCCGCTAAGAAATTTGCTCGCTTCAACATAAAATAAGCAAATACTGCAGCAAAACGACCCCACCTGGCCCGAAAAGTCAGTTGAATAGCAGGCATGGTACTCGAACCAACCACTTGCCAAAGTTGAAGTTAAGGCTTTAACTACATCCAGGAGAAAAAGCACCAAAATATCAGAGCTCATGAAACATGACTGCACTGTTCAGTGACAAGAAGAGCCCCTCCACCCCCCGCCCCAGAGAGAGAGAGAGAGAGAGAGAGAGAGAGAGAGAGAGAGAGTGTGTGTGTGTGTGTGTGTGTGTGTGTGTGTGTGTGTGGGAAAAGAGAGAGAGAGAGAAGAGAGAGAGAGAGAGAGAGTGTGTGTGTGTGTGTGTGTGTGTGTGTGTGTGTGTGTGTGTGTGTGTGTGTGTGTGTGTGTGTGTGTGTGTGTGTGAGTGTGTGTGTGTGTGTGTGTGTGTGTGTATTTTTATTTATCTTTTTAATTATTCATGCTTTTATTTTGAGTATAATGCATGCATAAGCATTCATGTGCTTTTTTTCACCCAGTCCCCGTGTGTATGCAGTTTTGTAAATTTAGTCATCGGTTCCCACTGGCACACAATGGCCTACTCTTCCGAAAAGCGGAACGGGTTTTAACGTGTGCGCAAGATGTTCTCTCTCTCTCTCTCTCTCTCTCTCTCTCTCTCTCTCTCTCTCTCTCTCCTCCCTCTGTGTGTGTGTGTGTGTGTGTGTGTGTGTGAACGGTAAATAAGGAGGGAGAGAGAGGGGGGACGGTCGAGGGTAGTATGGGGAGTAGTTACAGACAGCTCAAGGACAGTGACAATGGGCAAACTCTGAATTCTAGACAAGATCACAGCCGCTGGAAAGGTAGGGATGGGGGGGGGGGGGGGGGGGGGGGGGGGGGGGGGGGGGAGAGAGAGAGGGGGGGGGGGGGTAAGGCAGTGGGAGTGGTTGTTTAGGGGAAGAAGAAGTCAAAGTTCTTCATTGTTAAGCTGAGGGTGATGACAGCTGGTTGCAAAATCTTTAGGTGGTGCCACAAACGGTCTACAAGACTAGGGACGGACGGGTGTAGTCAGGTGAGGATGACAGCTCCCCTGCCACCATCCCTGCCCCCCCCCTCCCCCCGTATTTCTACCCCCCCCCCCCCCCCCCCCCCCACCTCCACCCTCCCTCTACCTACCATTCTCTTACATCACTGATCTTTTCCCCTTTCACAAAACCAGATAGGCCTAACCGTTTGTTGGTAGCCAGCCGCCACGGTGCAGTGGTTAGCGTCTTGGGTTACGAACTGGAAAGTCGCGGGTTCGAGTTCCATAGAAGGCATAAAGATTTTTCCGGACTCCGACCGGCTCTTACTCAGAGTGAGTGTGCTGTGGGCTTATTGGAAAGACTGTGATCACACAGTCGAGCTTCATCCACTTTAGGGTTGCGACTATGAGAGTGTTGCTTAAATTACCTAACCAGCACTACAGGTGTCTGTATCTCCCAGGCCCGGTTGACAACCGGGTATATTATGATGGGAAGCGAAGAGTAAATCTCTATTAAGTAGTCTCAAAGCATATGCACTTCCACAACAGCATCATTACATCATTGTCATTGATCATCATACAATAAAGAAAAATTGCCTCTGATTCGGTGACTTTGGTTGCTCTGGTTTCAAGGTGACCTTGGTTTCGGTTTCCCCATACACTTCTGTGCCTGTAGTGAATATGTGTCAAAGCCTTCCGAATTGGAGGTTCACAGTGTGTGTGTGTGTGTGTGTGTGTGTGTGGTGTGTGTGTGTGTGTGTGTGTGTGTGTGTGTGTGTGTGTGTGTGTGTGTGTGTGTGTGTGTGAAAACAGATTGACATACCATGTGTGTGTGTGTGAAAACGCTTTGATTTGATTTTTACAAGATATATCGCTATATAAATTCCATTTATTATTATTAGTATTAGTATTATTATTATTATTATTATTATTACTAAAACAATTGACAGACTGCCTGACAGAGATTGGCAAAGGGAGGGACAGTGAAAGAGAGTGGTGACATTTTTAAAAAAAATAAAGAAGCATTGCTAATGGAAAGAAAGGAAAAGGAGGGAAAAGGAAGGGGAACACACAAAAAAGAAAAAGTCGTATCTGAATTAAGACAAAATTATGCATATTTTTTTCTACACTGATACAATCTGCCAAACAGAAGTGTGTGTGTGTGTGGTGTGTGTGTGTGTGTGTGTGTGTGTGTGGTGTGTGTGTGTGTGTGTGTGTGTGTGTGTGTGTGTGTGTGTGTGTGTGTGTGAAAGTCAAAGCCAAAGTCAAAGTCAAAGTTTTATTTTTCAGATGGTACATTGAATAAGCAGTACAGTTGCTGTTTTTCATCAAGCCACCTATCTTAAAATATATTTTTAAAAAAGACAATATATATGCATACAAAGAAACCTAAACAGTGATAAGCCATACAATTCAAACAAAAGAAAACATTGATGATGATATCTCATTATCTCATCTCATCTGCTCCCATAACCCCATCCAGGTCGTAGGGGCACTGCAGTGACGAACGTTGCACCAGTTGGCTTCATTTGCGACGGTTGAGGGCAAGTGCCTCGGTTGTGGAGAAGCTCTTTTCGGTCCGTTCAGTGATGTCGTCTGCCCAGTTCTTCTTCCGCTTGCCTCGCCTTCTCTTCCCCTGCACTGTTCCTTGCAATATGGTCTTGGAGAGCCCATCTGATCTTGTCACATGTCCGTACCTTCTGAGCTTCCTTTTCTTGACTGTGGTCAGCAGGTCTTCGTACTGTTTTACTTGTTGGGTGATGGTTTGTCGAATTTCTTCGTTGGTAATGTGGTCCGTGTATGAAATGCCAAGGAGTCTTCTGAGGCATCTCATCTCCAAAGCCTGGATCCTTCTTTGTAGCTCTGCATTCAATGTCCAGGATTCGCATGCATAAAGGTATGTGGAGATGACTATGCATGCAGTAGCTCGACCTTGGTCCTGAGACAGATGTTTTAGTCTTTCCAGATGGTCTTGAGATTTGCCATTGCTGCTACTGTTTGTGCAGCTCTTGCAAGGATTTCGGTCTTTGAACCTTCTTTACTAATAATAGCTCCAAGTACTTGAAGTGATCTACAATCTCAAGTTCTTTTCCACTGACTGTGATCTTGATAGTGATTGGCAGGGCACTGTTTGTCATGAGTTTTGTCTTCTCGGCACTGATCTCTATACCGTATCTGGATGATATATGCAGACAAAGATTTTTTTTAAAAACCGTAAACAATAAAACATAAAAATTATTGTAAAAATACACCCACCCAAAACAAACAACCAAAATAAAACACCCCCCAAAACAAACAACCAAAGTAACCCCCCCCCCCCCCCCCCCAAAAAAAAAGGCCAAACCAAACCAAACAAACAAACAAACAACACAAAACAAACAAACAAACACACACAACACACACACACACACACACACACAAAGACCCCACAAAAAAAATCCAAACAAACAAGTAAACAAAGCAAACAAAAAAACCAACAATAACAATAATAAACAAACGAACACACACACACACACACACACACACACACACACACACACACCACTCACTCAAACACACACACACACACACACAATGCACACACACACAACACACACACACACACACTCACACACACACACACACACACACACACACACACACACACACACACACACACACACACACACACACACACACACACACACACACACACACACACACACACACACACACACACACACACACACACACACACACACACACACACACACACACACACACACACACACACACACACACACACACACACACACACAACACACACACACACACACACACACACACACACACACACACACACACACACACACACACACTCACACACACACCCCATACATATTTTCACGGCAGGTTTTTCTGCCTGAAATTCGGGCTGCTCTCCCTTGGGAGAGCGCGTCGCCACAAGAGCAGCGCCACCCATTGGTTTTTGTTCTTTCCCTGCCTGCAACTATTAATTTTTTGTTTCCCTATCAGAGTGGTTTTTTTCTACAGAACTTTGCCAAGGACAACTGTCTTGTTGCCGTGAGTTCTTTTACGTGCGCTAAATAATAATTATGTGTAACACACGGAACCTCGGTTTATTGTCTCATCCGAAAGACTAGCACCCAGACCACCAGTCATGGTGTAATGGATGGGGGAAAAGTTTTAGGCCCAAACAGGGATCGAACCACTGCACACTTCCAACCCGACTTTTCGCTTTCTGGGCAGGTGCGTTACCTCTAGACCACCCTCTGTGTGTGCGTGTGTGTGTGTGTGTGTGTGTGTGTGTGTGTATGTGTGTGTGCGAGCGCGCGCGTGCGTGCGTGCATGTGTGTGTGTGTGTGTGTGTGTTTCATCCAGATGTTTGGGAAGAAAATGTGAGGACTTTAAAGGACTCCAGTCTATCTTAAAGGACCTTCTTCAACAAATAATATAATAATCAAACAAAGTTCACAAAGTTAAAAGCTGAAAACAAAACAACATTTACAGCTATTTTGCGTTATCTTCTTCATAAAAAGTCATAAATTTTGCTGCAGTTAATCCACATAATATTTGACTCAAATTATCAAATTAGCATTGGACTCTACAAACTAAAACTAAGTGATCAAAGAAAGCTCACCTTGTCCATTTCATTGTATCTTCTAGAGCTCTGTGAGTGTTGGGTTGTTGTTGTTGTTGTGTTTTTTGTTTTCGGTTGCTGTGTTGTTTTTTCCAGGGCGCTGTTTTCAACATGTGCCTACTATGATTAGAGTAGCAAAGCTTCTTCCCACTGGGTAACAAAGGGGGGGGGGGGGGGGGGGGGGGGAGTGGAGATGGGTAGTGGAGAGGGAGGACGGCTGACGGTACTTCTAAGGGCACAGTTTTTCACACAACAAAGGCAGCCACGGTGGATGTAAACAACTGCTGTATGAATTGATATGAGAGAGCAGAACAGTGTGTGTGTGTGTGTGTGTGTATGAACGCTCTCTCTCTCTGTATATATACAGACAGACAGACAGACAGAGAGGGGGTGGATGAAGATGATAGGGGAGGACTGGCAGACATCTGCTTTGAAAACAGTCAGCGCCAGTGAAATGGGAAAAGAGGGAGGGAGGTGTGTGTGAGGGGTGGTGGGAAAGGTCAAAAGGTCATGTCTGGCAAGAGCCAGTGAAAGACCCCCATCCACACTCCCCCTTAAGCGCTTCGATTTGTTTGTTTATTACAAGATTCAGCGCTATAAAAATTTCATATATTATTATTATTATTATTCTTACCATCCCCCTTCATCCCTCTGCCTTAGAGCTGCTGGTTACATCCCTATTATGAAACGATGGACGTTACATGAATTTTAACAAAATCACAACTTGCAATGGTATCCTATGAATGTATTATTTTTGTCTGCCTACCTGTGTGCTCCAGCCTGTCCATGTTAAAAATCAACCAGTAATCATACACTGCCAGTAGAGATAGGAAGATATAATGTAAATTTACCACATGATGGAGAAAGACTGTACTCTGTTTGGTATGAATGCTAAGGTGATGAATATCACTTTGTTATGGAATGCCCAGCACTGTCACAACCAATATTTGTTCAGGTATTATACAAATCGCCCTAAATTTGTATTAATAATTATGCATCAGTGGTAAAAATGGGCAACAGGAAAAACAACAACAACTGAACTTAGCACAGTTCATTAAACAGGACTACAAATGTTTCTCTATTTTACCCCATAATTATACTTGCGTTTATATTATATTGCTTTTGCTCTCCACTGATATTCATTTTTCTAGTCATAAGCTACTTCCATCTACTTTCTACTGAAGCATGGCTTCTCCCCTCTCTAGTCTGACTTGTAACATGTAGTACATGAGAGAGAGAGAGAGAGAGAGAGAGAGAGAGAGAGAGAGAGAGAGAGAGAGAGAGAGAGAGAGAGAGAGTATCCATTGTGGTTCCTTCTTCCATTTCTCCTATCATATGTAACTTTTGTTGTGTTCTCTTTCATCACTTCAGATACCTATACACTGCCCTTTTAAAAAAATTCTGTTCTTTTATTTCAAGGATAATGGAATAAGCACTCTTGTGCTTTTGTTTTACTTATAGTCCCCGTATGTATGCAGTTTTGTAAACTTTGTCATCCGTTCCCACCAGCACACAATGGCCTAAGGTGTGCGCAAGGTGTTCTGCATGCGTTTGCACACGGGACCTCGGTTTATAGTCTCATGCAAAGGACATGCCTAAAAGTACTGGAGTAATTTGCCATCCATCAAGAGTGCATTAACCCTAACAGTGTTTAACCATGTCTAATTCATTCTCATTACTATTATCTTTTGTGTACTTACGTTTTGCTCTTCCTCATTATATTGTCATTATATCGTCATTCGTTCATTGATATGTATACTTTTTGTTTCTCTTCAGCTCAAAAAAGCTAATGGGAATAAACCATATTGAAATGTGAAAGATTCACTTTTTTCTCCATTTTTTGGTGGTTGTCAAATCGTAGTTTTATCAGCAAATGCGAATTTCCATATTTGAAGTCAAAATCTTGTTTAAATATGCTAAAATCATAAACGTAGGCTAGTTTCAATGAAGCAACGTACTAAGTGTTTGCCTGCTTGCACTTCTATTAATAAAAAGAATAACGATGGACTGGACGCTGTGGTTAAAACCCTTCGACTTCAATCCCATGGGTCTGTGAGGTCGTTGTTTTGAATCTCGGCTGTGTCTGGTGAATCAAAGGTGGTGATTTTTACAATCTCCCACGTCAACTTATAGTGCAGACTCGCCAGTGCTCCCCTTCGTGTAGATACACATGCAAATGATCAATTATGCACGTTAAAGATCTTGTAATTCATGCCAGCGTTCAGTGGGTTACGGAAACATGAACATACCCAGCACACATCCCTGAAGTCAGAATGTGGCTACCTTCATGCTGGGCAAAAACGGTTGCATACGCAAATCTCATCATTGGTGAACCTGAAGCTCTGGAGAGGAACAGAAGAAGAAGAAGAAGAAGAAGAAGAAGAAGAAGAAGAAGAAGAAGAAGACAGTAACTCTCTGCATTCATCTTTCTTTTGGATTAAATTCATCTTCTTCTCAGGCTGCACTTCAGTTCGGATAAATTATATCCCAAAGGATTTTACCAGGCAAATAGAGCTGGCCTCAGTTGTGGGTTAGAGCTATCCTTCAACAGTCTTTGATGTCCCATTGATACATAATTATGTTAACTCTTCATTAAAGGGACACTGTTTACTGCTGTAGTTGCACATGATTCCTTTGAAGCAGTAATTGAGAATTCATCATCATCATCATCCCTTGGTCGGGACGACCGTTGGGGTACCCGCACGGACGCTGCAAGTGGACCGCCAAATGGTTCTGTCCTGGGCTGCTTTCAGGAGGTTTGGTACAGTGAGGCCGGTCCACTCCTTGATGTTGGATATCCAGCTTTTGCGTGGTCGTCCCTGCCTCCTTGCTCCTTCCACCATTCCCTGCAGGACTGTCTTTGACAGGCTGTTATGCCTTGTTGTGTGGCCAAACCATTTCAATTTCCTCCGTTTGACTGTATCTAGCAATGGTTCTTGTTTGCCAGCCAGTGCCTCGATCTGCTGCCAGACGTAGTCGTTGGTTTTACGGTCTCTGTAGGTGATGTTCAGGATCCGCCTGAGGCACTTCATCTCAAAGGCTTGAATGCGACGTTCTAAATCGGCAGTGAGTGTCCATGCTTCACAGCTGTACAAGGCAATGGATGTGACGAGTGCCTTGTAGAGTCTGACCTTAGTGTGGGTTCTGATGTTATGGTTTCTCCACACTTTCGCCAGCTTAGTCATGGAGGAGAGTGCCACAGCAAGTCTGATCTTCACCTCTTGTGTTCTCGTACCTTCTTTGGTGATGACTGCTCCAAGGTACTTGAAAGTTTCCACCTTCTCTAGTGTCTCGCCACTCATCTTGATGCTGGTGGGAGTGGTCGGTGTGGTACTGTTCACTAGGATCTTGCTCTTTTCCGTGCTGATCTCCATACCGTGGGCATTGGCTGATGTTTCCAGTCTGGTGGTGAGATCCTGGAGTTCTTCTTCACTGCGGCCCATGAGATCAATATCGTCTGCGAATCGAAGATTGCAGACTGGCCTTCCTCCTATTGTGATTGTGGTCTTGAAGTCAAGGAGGGCCTCCTGCATGATGTTCTCCAGGAACACGTTGAAAAGAACGGGGGATAGCGGGCAGCCTTGTCGAACTCCAACTGAAGTCCGGAAGAACTCCCCGATTTCTCCACCCATGAGGACTGCACTGTGGGAGCTGTCATACAGCGCCTGGATGACTTGAATCAGGTCCTCGTCGAAGTTATAGTCTCTCATGACTTGCCACAGAGCTTCTTGCCACACTCGGTCGAAGGCCTTCTTGAAGTCAATGAAGTTGTTGTAGAGCTGTAGTTGATGTTGGAGGTGCTTCTCTATGAGCATTCTGATGTTGAAGATCTGCTCGACAGTGCTTCGACCTGGTCTGAATCCTGCCTGTTCTTCTGATAGGATTTCTTCTGAGAAATTGAGAATTAGTGGGTAATTAATACATTTTTATAGTAACATAGAAGAAACATATCTGCTGGTGATGCATAGTAGGAGAGAAGATTATTAGGTAGGCATCGGTCAGTCTCCTAAGACTATGGAGTTGCACTCTGGCTGTTCATACTCCTGAACGCAAAGCCTGGGTAAGTAAGTATGGAGGGCGAGCTGTTACCCATGCAGCAGACCGCCCTCCCTCTCCACGTCGCTGGAATGGTCCATTGGAAAGGCAATCGCCGATACACACGGTTCCAGTGCCGTCGCAGGAGTTGCCAGAACGATGCTGTGTACAGCTCTTCAGATCTGACCGACCTCCGGGATGGTATCTAAACACGACACCTGTGCGCATGCTGGGGTTTTTTACTTTGTCATCCGCTCCTACCGGAACACAATGGCCTGCTCTTCCAAAGGCGGAACAGGTTTTTAACGTGTGCGCAAGATGTTCTGCGTGTGTTCGCACACGGGGCCTCCGTTTAAAGTCTCATCTGAAGATGATTAATAATAGAAAGATAGAGATGGGTTTCGTGAATATGGTCACTGGAGTACCTGACCTAGCCAGACTGAATAAAGATGCGTGGTTAAAAATATGAATACTTGGATGCACTAATCTGACATCTTATCCTGTGTATGTTACTATATTCATGATACTATTGATTTTCTCAGTTTGAATCGATAATAAATGATTTTTCTGTGATTTTCTTTGATATTATTGTCCGTAGGCCTATGTCGTTGCATAATACTTGTATCATCTATTGTACACACAGTTGCTGATTACTCACTTCTTGGTGGAAAAAGCATTCTTCTAGCATGCCTATTTGTGTTTGAACATGGACTTGAAAAAATATTCTTGTCCTGTTCAACTAGAGCTTTGAGATTCACCAATGGTGAGATTTTGCACGTGCAACCGTTTTTGCCCACCATGAAGGTAGCCGCATTCCGACATTGGGGATGTATGCTGGGTGTGTTCGTGTTTCTATAACTCATCAAACACTGATATGAATTACAGGATCTTTATCGTGCATATTTTATGTTCTGCATGTGTGTATATATACACAAAGAGAATTAAGGCACTGGCATGTCTGCCCTTGAAGTTGACCTGGGAGATTGTAAATATACAGACGTTGCCTAGATTCAAGCACTTAGTGGATCCACGGGATTAAAGTCAATGATCTTTACTACCGGGCTATAGCGTCCATCCTAAATGGAAACAAAAGATTGCAATTTATCTATTCATGGGATATTGCATGTCTACATCACTTGTGTAGTGAATGGAAAGAAAAGTAATAAGAAGATTCATAATCTATGGATCAATTGCTTGCCATCTATCTCATAAGCATAATGCACAGACAGACAGACAGACACACACACACACACACAGTGGCAGCATTCTTGCTCTCTCTTACACACATCCCATTCAAGGGGTAAACCTATGTAGGCCATTGTGTCGCTGGTGGGATGGGTGACAAAACTTACAAACTAGTATACACACAGGGATGGGATGTAAAAAAAAAAGTACTTGAGTGTTTATTCTATTATCCTAGAAATAAAAGAATAAGAACAGAATAAATACTGAGAACCCTGGATTTTTCCCCTGGAATTGACTTCAGTGCCAACTCGAATGCCCCCCCTCCCCCCCACCTCCCCACCCACCCCACAAAGTCCTCCAGATGAGACATGAAGTCCCATATGTGAACACACCCAAAACATTTTGGTACAAGTTAAAACCTGTTCTGCGTTTTGGAAGAGTAGGGCATTGTGTGCCTGTGAGAACAGAAGAAAAAATTTACAAAACTGCATACATGGAGACTCAGTGTAAAAAAAGCACATGAATGCTCATTCTATTATCCTTGAAATAAAAGAATAACATTAATAACGGAGTAAAACAAAAATGGTAATGTGATACTTAGTGTGGGCAAGTTGACCAGGTTTTCCAGGAATTTTTTATCCGACATCTGTCAACTTCAGTGTCATTTTTATTTATATTTTATATTTTTTAAAATTTTATTCTTTTATATCGAGGATAATGGAATAAGCACTTATGTGCTTTTTTTTTACATCCAGTCCCCATGCAGTTTTGTAAATTCTGTCATCTGTTCCCACCGGCACACAATGGCCTACTCTTACAAAAAGCGGGACAGGATTTAACATGTGCGCAAGATGTTCTGCGTGCCTTTGCACACGAGGCCTCGGTTTATAGTCTCATCCAAAGGACTTTTGGGGAGAGTGGAGTCTGCACTGATGTTAACTCCAGGGAAAAATATCCCCTTGAATGGGAATCAAACCCAGGTCATCAGATTGCAAGCGCAATGTTCTAACCACTAGGCTTCAGGTGAGACTATAAACCGAGGCCTTGTGTTCGAACGCATGCAGAACATCTTGCACACATGTAAAATCCTGTTCTGCTTTTCGGAAGAGTAGGCCATTGTGTGCCGGTGGAAACAGATGACAAAATTTACAAAACCAATACACATGAGGACTGGATGTAAAAAAGCACATGAGTGCTTATTCCATTATCCTCGATATAAAAGAATAAATAAATTAAAAAATATCCCATCCCCCCCACTAATTACAAGCAACTTATTTGCAAGAGATAGCAGGACGGGACAGCTCAGTGGTCGGAGCGCTCGCTTTCCCCCAGCCAAGTTAAGCAGCGTCGAGCGTGGTTACCAGTTGGATGGGTGACTGTTTGCGCGCCTTGGCTTCAGTACAGTTCCCCCAGTTCACCCAGCTGTAAATGGGTACCTGCCCTCTTTAGGGTTAGGGAAGGTAAAGCAGCGAGGGAGAGGAGATGGGCGCCGCCCTCAATATGCTGGCCCTAGAGAAGTGAGTCTCTGACGCCTCGCTCCCCTACGACCTTATAGGTTATGGGACTCCTTTACCTTTCCTTCCTTTTAGCATCAATGTGAAATCTCTTGGCACTGATCTTAAAAGATTTTCTGATAAAATACTAGCTCTTTCAGCTGCCACAGTGCACAGCAGTATTGAAGATCTTATAAAAGAATAAATAAATTAAAAAATATCCCATCCCCCCCCACTAATTACAAGCAACTTATTTGCAAGAGATAGCATCAATGTGAAATCTCTTGGCACTGGTCTTAAAAGATTTTCTGATAAAATACTAGCTCTATCAGCTGCCACAGTGCACAGCAGTATTGAAGATCTGACCTTCCATATGGAGACTATGCAACGCCCAGCCGTGCCTGGTTCTTGCTTAACATTTACTTAGTATTAGGAAAGATGCAGCTTTCCAGCCTATGAGGACTGGACATTTTACTTTCATCTTGTCCTTTGATATGCTTCCAAATCTTCTCGGATGATGAGGGAGTACATATTTAGAGATGTATCCACAGGAGGAGTTTCATGCAGAAAAAAAATACACACTGGGAAAGATCAAAGTGAAAGAAACATCCCCAAAGTTACTACTTACAATCTAGAATATATATAAATATATATATATCGATGCCTTAGAGCAACAATGGTTTATCTGAAAAAATTAGCAATTTTTGATTGTTTTCATATTTGGTAGAATTTACAGTGAACTTTCAGATGACAAAAGTATAAAATAAAAGTGTTATTAATTTCAAAAATATTTGAAGAAAAGTTTTGTTGCACAAAATTTTCTTAGAAAATTTCACAGGGTACACACTGCACAGCATCCCGCTTTTCCTCTAAAGCCTTCAATGCCAACTATCTGGGATAGGGCTGTGCAACAGCAGACATCCTTCTTGCCTAGGAGTGGATACACTTGACTGCTGGGCAGGGTTTATATAATACTGGCAGGTCTAGAGGTTGTGTGGTTGTTCCTGTTGAAAACTGATGGCTGGAATGTGATCTTATTGTGAAAGAGGGTAAAAGCTTTGTGCCATGCCCTGTATTTTCTCTGCAAGCAAGGTGGTCTACCTTCACTGCCAGTGTTTTTGCTATCCTGGCCTTTATAAGAAATTTCACTTTCTGCACTAGCCTAGCATTGCTTTGAGAGAACCAGAATTAGTGGACATCAAAGTTCACAGGCAGACTGCGAGAAAATTTCGGGCAAAAACAGGCCACCAGTAGTAAATATGCATTTATGCGCTTTCTTGTACATGTATTAGAACATAAAGATGCTACGATAAAGATCGCATCAATACCCATTCTCTTTCCAAAAACTGAATACTTCCGTTCAATCCTCGATTTGTTCTGACCTTTCAAAGTTTTCAAATGAGTGTATCTCAAAACTTTCAAAAATGGCGGCTTTGTCGATAGACCGTTGTTGCTCTAAAGCATCGATATACACTATAAAACGTATACCCTATCTAATCAACTTTTTAAGCTATTGTCTGTATTCATGCTTCAGAAAATCTACAGAAAAAATACTCCGAAAAGTTGTTTGAAGTCACAGCACATTGTTCAAATCCACTTTATTTCAAGCAAATAATGACAGTTAACAGCAATCGTCTTCATCAATTTTTGCATCTACATAGTTCTCAATATTTTTTTCTTAAGTGTGTGTGTGTGTAAGTGACATTAAGGGTGTATGTATGTGTATGTGTGTGCATGCGCACAGGCAGTGACATGAACAACCACACAAAATGGCATATGCATAATGCATATAGGAGTATTTTTGCACAAATGTGTCTGCATATCTTTTTTTGTTGTTGCATGTCTACAAATGTAAAAAAACAAAAAAAGAACAGAAAAAGAAACACACACACACATACATAGCATATAATGTAAAATTAATATTCTCACTTAACAATGTTGCCTGTATCCATGAGCTTTCTAACAGGCTACAAATCATTTTTGAATGGTGTGGTGAACGTGAATTGCATCCAGCGGTACTGTAAACGTGAGTGTCCATAATCTCACTGGACACTAGTTTTGTCTAAACATGGAGCAGGACCATCTCTGCCAGGTTTAACCTGTCCATGGAGTTAAGTAAGAGGAGAATTCTTCTAAAGCTTTGACACAAAGCCAACACACAATCATGAAAAATTGCTTCAAATTTTCTTCACTATGAGGTCCTGGTATTCCAGTTATGTCCATAACATTTTTTTCATTCTGATTTGGAGCAGGATGGAGCCCTAAAAAGCTGCCTAGATGGGATTTGAACCTGTGAGGTTTTTTCCAGCTAAGAGACTCTGTCAATACTTCTAATAAATGAATGACTCTCACGTCATTGTTTCAGAGAATTTAGTTGAATTACATAAAGACCAACAACCGGTAAAACATGAAAAAAAAAATCAATTACACACTGTTTGGTACTGTAACTAACTTGAAGTATACACCTTTCTCATTAAAAAACAACAAAAAAACAACAGTTGTTTTTACTGTGTTACATTAGTTGTTAAAAAGATGAGCTCATATTACACTTTCTCATAGCTGCATCCATGATATTTACATTTCCATGCAGCAAAATCCAGTGAAATGGAACACAACTCTGAAGCAATCATCACGCAGAACCAACTCTTCCCCACATATTTCAACAAAGCACACCGACTCAAACACTCAAAACACACAACCACAGCTCATACTGACAGATCTCAAAGTTCACACTTAATCATGCACTACAGTCTTTCATCGCCCTATCATCAAGTGCTACTTTTCTTCTGTCTACTTTCCTCCTCAATCTGCTCCTTCTCAAGCTGACGTTCTGTTTCATCGATGTACTGTTTTCCCCTACACCTCTGACCAGTGACCGGATCGACGACAGCTCCAAGGTCGAAGACCATCTCCTTGATTCTATGGCTGACAAGTGGAGTCAGTCTCTGCGGTAATCGTTCCAGAAGCACGACGTCACCGATCTTCGTCTTTATGTCCTCCTCCTTTACCCAGTAATGTTTCCGTGAGTTGAAGTACTGAAAACATAAAACACAAAGGTATGAGCTTCACACAAAATGTCTTCCATTTTAACAAATACCAAAGCTGATGAGTGATAACAGCTTCATAATAATATTATAGCAGAGCCTTTCAACCTAAAAACAACAACAAAATTGTGAAGTTTTGTTCAAGGTTTCTATTATTTAATATCAAGCATTTCATAAACTGATATAAGATTATGATAAGGAAAACAAAATAATTATTACAGTTAATAGAAATGCTACATGGTCCATTTTCTTGCCTTTTTTCCAGAAAGACTGCAAAAATAACAATTCTCTCTTATGCTGAAGTCGGACGCGCTGGGCCTGACTTGTCAGGCGCTTGACAGCAGCGTGACGTATTTTCACTCATAAAGAGTCATATAACAGACAACAGTTGCTGTCTGAGCATTCGACAAAGCAGAAGAAGATGAATGCTACATGCATAAGAAGCATTTACAATATTATGTAAGTTAGCATTTTCACCAGTAATTAGTACCAATACTGATTTTATTTTAGCTGTAACAGTGACTAAAAATTCATACCTCAGAGAAAAAGTTCAATTCCTTCTGCCTGCCAAAGTAAAAACAACAAAATATAGTTTTCTGTGATTCAGTGTTATCTTTTTTACAAAAAAAAGAAGTCAAATCATTTTTTTTAAAACATGGTTCTCTGTCAAAACAGCTCTTGATTTTAGTCCTTGATTCCTTCTATAGATCCAAACAGAAAAGAAAGACACGCAGAAGGACTGTAGTGTTTCATCTCATAATCAAAAGCATTTATCATATGTTAGTAATGTAGGCCTTGGCGCTTTGCCTACATCAATAACTGACAAAGCCTTTGGCCTGGGCTATTATTCCAATTTTGATCATGAACTAGAACTCTTTCTTGGTTTGAGAAGGACTGAAACTGAAAGATTACAAGAACTGCTGTAGCTGCCACCAACAAAGAAAAAAACTTACAGAACACCAAAAGACATAAGAAAACAAACAAGAAAATGCCCTAATAAACCTGGACAAAAATGCAAAACCATGCCAAAACACATACTGACTGAGACACTAACACTGTAATTGGACTATTTCTTCAACCAAAAGCATAAGAACTAAGAAGGTGGTAAACTTTTATGGGAATTCACAAGCCTGCCACGATGATAAAATTACTTAAATGTAAAATTTTTTGTTTAAACACAACATAAAATTTTAAAGAATTACTGCACAAAAGCCAAAAATTGGATAGTCATGTTGATTTTATATCATAATCATGTGTGAACTTACATTATCTTCATGTCATTCCATACATTATTATTATTATTTATTCACAACAATATGTAAGGCTAGGGTCTGGGGTCTGTCCTTGACAGCATGAGGAGCGGGGGCAGTTTGATGAGAAAAGAGTGAATCTGCATTTGGTTTGGTTGGTTGGATGCCCCCCCTCCCTTTTCCCTTAACACTTAAGCCTAGTATATTCATCTATATAGTATAGGCCCTCTTGTCTCTTGTTCTTCCTTGGTCTTATGGTCTATCAAGAAAACTGATCAAGAGCATGCATTCTCATTCTAAAGCCACACTCTTTACTGACATACTTTGGAAATTTTGATCATAAATTAATTAACCTGGGGACGGGACAGCCTAGTGGTTAGAACATTGCGTTCGCAATCTGACAACCCGAGTTAGATTCCCGTTCAAGGGGATATTTTCCCCTGGAGTTAACATCAGTGCAGACTCCACTCTCCCCAAAAGTCCTTCGGATAAGACTATAAACCGAGGCCCAGTGTGCGAACGCATGCAGAACATCTTGCCCACATGTTAAAATCCTGTTCCGCTTTTCATAAGAGTAGGCCATTGTGTGCCGGTGGGAACAGATGACAATTTACAAAACCGCATTCACACGGGGAATGGATGTAAAAAAGCACATAAGACAAGTGCTTATTCCATTATCCTTGATATAAAAGAATATTTTTTAAAAATTTTTTAAACCTTTTATAATCTCTTCTCACAGAAGTGATATTAGATGAAAATTTTTAAAAAATTAACATGAAACGGAAAGCAGAAAGTGTTCCTCCAGCTGGTGATGCCAATATAGTAATAATTAGTAAATCATTACTGATGCCACGTGATGATGTAATATGTCTAAGGACCTGAATCTACTTTTTGGCTGAAACGTACAACCATTACAGGTCTATAAATTGCATTTTATTCTAGATCAGATTTTACCAATCCAACATAAAAACAAACTGAGCGCTTCACAAATATTTGAAATAATGTTACACATGAAATAAAAATCAAACACATTTACCCACATATTTTACAGACTAAAAAAACCAACATGGCACCTGATTCACACACTAGTCACAGGTCTGATACTGTGATAGTTCATGATTCCCTACTGAGCCAGCCAAAAGTGACAAAAAAATGTGCTTCATATTGATGATATTGTAAACAAGTTAAGAAGTTTTCAAGCCATTTACTGACAGATGACAATAGTAAATTTGTTAACACACTTTTTAACATAGACCTGGGGGGGAAGGGGGGGGGGGTATATCTATAGATGCAAAAAAATCCCCTAGGCCCCACTTTTTCTTCATGAGTTCATCTGATTTTGGGTTATTTCTGAAATGATCTAATGAAATCTAAAGAAAAAAAGTAAAGTTTCAGTTCATGATGTATAATATGCCAATAACTACATAAAACTAAATAACAGGATAAACTAATTAAATTTTGAGTAAAACCTGCTATTGATAATATTAATAATGACTATCACTTGACAATTTCAGAATTTACTTTGCATCTAGGCATTAGTATAGAGCCAAAAGCTCTTTCAGATTTAAATAGGATATATATATATATTCCCTATCACCTCCCCCCTCCCCTTATGACCACACACACACAGAGTGACCAACACACCTGTATACAGTATAGTCTGTCTGTCTGTCTGTCTCACACACACACACACACACACACACACACACACACACACACACACACACACACACGCATGCACGCACACACACACACACACAGTGACACACACACACACACACACACAAGGTAGTCACACACTGTCAGTTTCAGACACAGACACTGAGACAGACACTGAGACAGACAGACACAGACAGTGAGACACTGAGACAGACACACACACACACACACACACACACACACACACAGTTTTGCTTTCCTATCACAGTATCAGTATCACTGAATCACTGCAGCTAGTTTGTTTCAATGTGGTATTTTTCTTCTTCGTAACGTTCGTTTCAAGGAACAATAAAAAACACAAACAAACAAACAAAAGCCCATGGTTACAATAAGTACCAATGCAGTCTGTACTACTACTGTACTAGTACTAGTACATTATATAAGGCTTGTTACAATGCTAGAGATAGTTCCATAGTACTGACCTTGTAAAGATTCGTGTCCAACTTCATTTTCAGACAGCGGACTTTGATCGTGTCTCGATGCGCCATGCTTCGTTTGATCACCTGTCCCATGACCAGATTTCCCCACCGCGACATGATTAAAGTTTGCTTTGAGTCAAAATACAGTTCTAACTTCCAGTTTTTCTCTTGATATTCCCCTCAACCGCACGCTTGTCGCATGAAGTTCTCAAGGGACGTAACTTGGCCAATGATAGAGTGACCTCCCTTGTTTTGTTTTCGTGTGTTTGTAACTTTAAGAACATACTCGTTGATTAATAAAATTGTTTACATACTTTGAACATTTTCATTTATCATTATATGGATTTGCTGTGTAGATGTATGCATTGATTGGTTTATATGGTGTGGTATGGTATGGTTTTCCATGTTGTTGGTTGTTTTTTTTAATCGATTTCTCAATTTAAAGACTGAAGTGGGGTTTGTTTGGGGTTGTTTTTTTGTTTGGTTGTTGTTTGGTTGTTGTTGTTGTTGTTTTTTTTGTTTGTTTTTTTGGGGGGAGGGCAGGGGGCGATGTGTAGTCAGCACTACTGACAGTAATGTTAACTCCAGGCGAAAAATCCTCTTGAACAGGATTTGAACCCTGGTCAGCAGATCGCGAGTGCAGTGCACATCGCTCAAACCACCAAGCTATCCCGTCGTGTGTGTGTGTGCGTGCGCATGCACGTGCGTGCGTACGTGTGTGTGCGTGCGTACGTGTGTATGTGTGTGCATGCTTACCTGGTGATTTTTTTAATTTTATTTTGTATTCATTTATTTATTTTGCATGCTTACCTGGTTGCTTCCTTGCAAGCATATGAATGTGTGTGTGTGTGTGGGTTTTAAAAAAAAATCTTATTCTTTTATTTCGAGGATAGTGGAATAAGCACTCATGTGCTTTTTTACACCTAGTCCCCATGTGTATGCAGTTTTGTAAATTTTGTCCTCTGTTCCCACCAACACATGATGGCCTACTCTTTGGAAAAGCGGAACAGGTTTTAACATGTGCACAAGATTTCTGTGTATGTTTGCACATGGGACCTGGGTTTATAGTCTCATCTGAAGGACTGTGTGTGTGAGACAGAGTTTTTACTTCTTTTACATGCCAAGCTAGTTTTGTAGTTAGATAAGAATACCAACTTTTTTTTTATTGAGTCCAAGGCTTGACATTATCCCCCCCCCCCCCCCCCCCCGACCCCCCACCATCTCTTTTCAATCTCCTCTGCCCCCTCACCCCACCTCTTCAACCTCTTGATATACAGAGTAGGGGAAACTGCCTTCTAAATCACTAGTCACAAGTCCTTTGGCCGGGACTAGAAACCAAGGTTTAGTGTGCAGACCCAAGTAGAATATCTTGCTCACACGTTATAACGTGTTCTGCCTTACACAGTTTAAAAAGAGTAGACTGTTGCATGCTAGTGGGAATGGATGATGAAGTGATAAAAGTGCATTCACACTGGAGTCATGCCTAGACATCTGTGATGTCAGAATGCACCCACCTTAATGGTGGGCAAAAACAGTGGCATACAAAAAGTTTGTAAACAGTGAACATCTTAGCTCTAGCCAAGAAATGAAATTTTTTAAAAACCCAACATGGTGACGTATTAGTGTATCCAGACATAATTAAGATCAGTGTTTCCAGACGTAATCAAGATCAGAGTATTCAGACATAATCAAGATCAGCGTATCCAGACGTAATCAGTGTATCCAGACGTAATCAAGATCAGCATATCCAGACGTAATCAAGATCAGCGTATCCAGACGTAAACAAGATCAGTGTATCCAGACATAATCAAGATCAGTGTATCCACTATCAACAGAAAGTCTATTTGTGAACTGTAGTGCCATACATCAGTTGCTTTGGTTTTCAAAGTGAGATAGACAGCGGCTTGATGCTCAGCACTGTGCGGAGAACATAGCTAGCTGCTATCTCACAGAATAGAAACAATGACAACCAGACCTTCAATTGTTGCTGAATACTCCAAATAAGGTAGTTAAAGTATCACACACACAAAAGAAGAAAAAAAGGGTGGTGCTGCTCTTGTGGCGACGCGCTCTCCCCGGGGAGGGCAGCCCAAATTTCACATAAAAAATCTCGTGACTTAAAGTGGTATAAAATTTTAACATTTTCAAAAATTAAAAATGTTTATGGTCTCCCAGGTAAACTTCAAGTGTAGACCTGCCTTAATCCCCTTCATGTATATATATACACATGCAGAAGCTCAAAATATGCACCTGTAAGATCCTGTTATTCATTACAGCATTCGGTGGGTTATGGAAACATTCTTGAAGTTGGAATGCGGCTACCTTCATGGTGGGCAAAAACAGTCGCATATATACAAAATCTCACCATTGGTTAACCATGGAGCTCTAGCTGAGGAACAACAATGAAAAAAAAAGTATTTATAAGTTAACACCTAGCAACAGAATCTGCTCACTTTTTTGCACAGCACATGCCGCCCATGAGGAATTCCATCACCAAGGATATGAAATTTATAAGAAATACCAAAAAACATAAAAAGTGAAAACACAGTTAGCTGCGACTCAATTCACAAGGACGTTCTGTCTGTCTGTCCGTCTGTGTGTCTCTCTCACACACACACACGTATATATGACTATTCACTGTTCACTGTTCACTGGTCCCGTAACCCGCCAGGGTCGTGGGGGCGCTGCATGGTGGACGAACGGTGGACCAGCTGGCTCCACTTAGCGCGGTCGTGGGCAAGTGCCTGGGTGACACTGAAGTCCTCCCCTGTCACGGATGTCGTCGGCCCACTTTCTCCTCTGTCTGCCCCGTCTTCTCTTCCCCTGGACTGTTCCTTGCAGGATGGTCTTTGCAAGTCCTTCTGAGCATGTTACGTGCCCATACCATCTGAGTTTCCTCTTTTTCGCCGTGGTCAGTAGGTCTTCATAGTCCCGCACCTGTTGAGTGATCATTCTGCGGACTTTATTGTTGGTGACATGGTCCTTGTATGAGATGCCAAGGAGCCTTCTGAGGCATCTCATTTCTACTGCTTGGATCCTCCTTTGTAGGTCTGCGTTTAATGTCCATGCCTCACATGCGTAAAGCATGATTGAGGTGACTAGCGCGTTTAGTAACTTTACCTTGGTTCCGAGAGGGATGTTTCTGTCTCTCCATATGGTCTTCAGTCTTGCCATTGCTGCTGCTGTTTGTGCCGCTCTTGCTAGGATTTCGGTCTTCGATCCCTCCTCACTTATGATGGCTCCAAGGTACTTGAAATGGTCAACTGTCTCCAGTTCTTTTCCGTTGAGAGTGATCTTGGTGGTGATTGGCTGGGCACTGTTTGTCATGAGCTTGGTTTTCTCGGCACTGATTTCCATGCCGTATTGTGAGGATATTTCGTCCAGTTTCTTCACTAGGTTGGCCAGTTCCTCTTCATTTCCTGCCAGACCGTCAATGTCATCGGCAAACCTGAGGTTGGTGATTGTTCGCCCTCCAATGCTGACTGTTCCTGTGTGGTCTTCCAAGGCGTCAGTCATGATGCGTTCGAGTACTGCACTGGTGGCCTTTGAGTAGAGTTCCTTGATGGTGTGGATCAGCTTCTGGCCCAAGGAGGAATGGATAGAGAAACAATGTACAGAAATCGAAGAGAGCCTGACAAAGAATAATAGCAGAAGAGCATACCAGATTGTGAAAGAGCTCTCCAAACAGAAACAGGCAAGAGTCAGTAACATCCAGGACAAAGAAGGGAATTGCCTAACAGAAAAGAAGGAAATCGTTGGCAGATGGACGGAATACTGTTCCGAACTCTACAATCATCAGACGCTAGGCGACCCCAGCGTTCTTGCAAGCCAAGCCTCATCGAATAAAGACAACTTCCCAATTCTACGCGAGGAAGTAGAAGTAGCAATTAGATCGCTGAAGAAAGGAAAATCAGCAGGAATCGACAACATCCCAGCAGAGCTGATCCAACACGGGGGAGAAGCAGTGACAGACATCCTTACAAGTATCTGCAACAAGATCTGGCAGACCGGAGAGTGGCCTACACCATGGACCCAATCACTCATCATCACTCTCCCCAAGAAAGGAAATCTCCAGCAGTGCCAAAACTACAGGACAATCAGCCTCATAAGTCATGCCAGTAAAGTCATGCTGAAAGTGATCCTGAACAGGCTGAAACCACAGGCAGAAGAGATCATCGCCGAAGAGCAGGCCGGTTTCCGCCCAAATAGAAGCACCACAGAACAGATATTCAACCTGAGGGTTCTGTGTGAGAAATACAGCCAGCATCAACAAGACATCTTCCACGTCTTCATTGATTTTAAGAAGGCCTTCGATAGAGTATGGCATGACGCTCTGTGGGCCACCATGAACAAATATATGACTATACCATGGCTAAAAACATCCACACTCAAAGGTGTGATTCTGTCTCTCTGTCTTTCTCTTTCACACAGACACCATACATGCGCTCACACACACACACTATACATGCGCTCACACACACACATGCACACATACAAAGCCAGTTTTGGGTTAGTTTGTCATTGCTGCTGTTGTTGTTTTTGTCCTCAAACCTCCAATTTTATTCTCTCTGTTCATGGTCGTTTAATTAAAGAAATCTTTGATGCTATGATAGCCATAATGATAATAATAAGAAACATCTTAATAACAAACAAACAAAAAAATCCATACTGAAACTGCATACACTATCACAAAGACAATACATTTCCTATAGTTTCTAGGAAATAAACACACAAAAACAACCCACCTCAGAATGATTTTGAATAACAGAGAGACACTTTCTGGGGTTTCATCACACTGTTTATTCACATTGAAATTACAGCACAATGATATGTCTTGTTTTCTATTCTTTTATTCTTCAGTAAAATGATCCATATCAAGCTCTTTACACTAAGGATATGTACAAAGACATGCAATATCACAGATATTTTCTGACAGAAACAGTATTAAAAAGATAATTATGAAAACTGAACAGGAAAAATTACTTTAAAACACTGATAAAATGACTTTAAACATTGCAGTGATGTCACCGTGTATAATTGTTGAAGATCTAGGTCAGTCATATAAAAATATGACCATACATGATGCAAAATCTATCCCCTGTAGGTTTGCTGTGAATGTTTTTGTTTAAAATTGGAGGCACTTACAAAAGTTGACTACCTGCATAATGTAGACCCAAAAATGGACGTACCCAAGTTCTTTGAAAAAGCAATGGAAAATCAGCATAAGGGTGACTTGTTTACCATTACAGCGTTCTCTGTTATTGTCTGTGCGTTACTTTTGAAAGAATCCAGAATGTTCAAGTAATGAAGACATTGCAACCGGTGGTTGCTTTGAGTTACTGTAATGCTGTTGACTTTCTTTGAATGGATAGACAGTGGAAATCAGGTAATATGTGAGTGTGTGTGTCTATATGAGTGTGTGTGTGTGCACGTGCACAAGTGTATGGACAGTTTTGTGCATACTTTCCAGTTCAGGCACAAATTTCATTTGCCTTATGTATCAAAACTAGTCGCCAGTTCTTAAAAAATGACCAAAATTTCATTCTACATACCTGGACGAAGATACCATACAACATACTTCCAGTGCAACGGATTTCGATTGAGCAATTGATTTCCATCAAAATACAAGAACTGTTTTGATAACCTTTGACAGCCTTTCTTTAACAGAACACTTGTCAAAAATACACATAAGGCAAAAAGCTCATTCTTTTGTGCAATTTTCCTGCTGTCAAGTTCCGAGTTCTTGTGTTACCCCCACAAAAAAGAAAAGTACAAGAACAACTCACAAAGGGAAAAGTCAAGAATATGATAAATCATAACCAGTATTTTGACTTATTGCAAGTTCATAGACATGCTATGACCTCTTGCCTGTTTACCAGTTTGACGTAAAGCACAATACTGACCTCTCACCTCGAAACAAGATGTCCATCCCACCATGACAGTTTTCCCCATAAATTTAAAAGACGAACAAAACAAAAAACAAAAAAAAGGTTGTTAAAAGGGATAATGAGGCACAAAACAGTTAGGAGGGGGCTGACACTAAGCCAGCAGGTCCATGGCCTAGTGTCTGACCACCAACGGTGCTCTCCAGAGGTTTGAACCCCAGTTCTTCTGTGGGGATGCCGAACTGACGCAGTTTGGACTCATACGTTCGCAGCAAGTCGTTGTGAGCCTGGACACAGGGAAAAAAATGGATGTGAGTATGTTGAGTATAGCTATTCAAGTGCATATTTATTTATTTATTTATTCTTTTATATCGAGGATAATGGAATAAGCACTCATGTGCTTTTTCACATCCAGTCCCCGTGTGTGTGCGGTTTTGTAAATTTTGTAATCCGTTCCCACCAGCACACAATGGCCTACTCTTATGAAAAGCGGAACAGGATTTAACGTGTGCGCAAGATGTTCTGCGTGCGTTCACACACGGGGCCTCGGTTTATAGTCTCTTCCGAAAGATATTGTGTAATGATTTACAATTTTCACTTTTTTAAATTTAGTTTTGATTTTTGATACATAAGATTCTTGTTCCTTCCAAAATGATTAAGAATTGTTGAAAACCTTTGCCATTTTTCTATTTTATGTAATACAGAGATAAACACATATTCATGCCACCACATACACACACATGCTCAGACACACAAATACTTCTGATTCTGAATAATCTAACTAATTCTCAATCAATTCTGCATGTTCAGCATAAGAAAAAGAGATAAAAACCAAAGAAACTTAACAAATTCTTTTAAAAAAAGTATGTTCAACTTCAATATTTTGTTTTTCTCTCAATTCCCTTTCTCAGACAGTTTTGTGTTGTATGGACTTCTCATCATTTTCCTATCAAATATAGATTGCAGTGATGACATAAAAAAAGAAGAAATAAAGACTATTCCCAAACATCCAAAACACACATATACACAGACACAGACACATACACACACAAACACACACACACTACACACATGCACACACACACACACACACACACACATGCACACACACACACACCACACACAGCACACACACACACACACACTGACCTTGCAGACACGAGCCAGCTCATACTGCAGATCTTTGATGGCGCTGTTCTTGGAATCAAGCACATCCTGTAACATTGGAACAGTGACGTTAAAGATTCTGTCATCTCTTGTCATGTATCAGACAAATGATGGTTATATCTCTCTTTCGTACATCCCATTCCTTGCCCATATATACTATATCTACATACTACACTATTCTATACAAGTACATACACAAACATACACACATACACACACACACACATACACTCTCTCTCTCTCCCTCCAAAAACACTATATATGCACACAATCTTACCATCTACACACACACACAAACATAAACACTAGTGCAGCCACATTCTAACACTCTCTCGCCTCTTTCTTTAATTGCACATGCATACATGCATGCACACATGCACATGACACACACACCCTACCAAAAACACACACTCAAACACTTTAACAAATTCTCTAACACACACAGACACAGGCACGAGACACACACACACACACCACTTTATTTTCTCTCACACACACACACAAACACACAATACACACACACACACACACACACAGCACACACACACACACACAGCAATCTCACCTCCAGTTTTCTGGTAACGACAGTGAGGGCAGTGGGATCCAGGTTGGAGGCTGACAGAACTTCGTTGAGCTGCGCCTCCTTCTTCTCCAAGGTGTCAGCAAGGGCAGACAACTTCTTCTCCAGCAGCAGATTCTTGAAACTGCTCTTCTGCTGCACCTCATGGATGGCCTTGACGAACTTGCGATACAAGTCGTCCCTCTCTTCCTGTGTCTGAAACATCAGAGAGAACCACAAAGATCATTTTAAGCTTTCTATACTTCTTTGTCAAATGCTCAGAAAGCAACTATCGTTGTCTGTTATGTGAACAAAATGCGTCGCACGGCGTGATTTTTAAGCTTTTCTGTTTTTGGTTATGATGATGAGTAAACTTACACAATTTATGGAAAATACTTTAGGACCAAAGTCAAAGAAAGTTATTTTAAAATGATACACATATAAATAAATAATGAACAGATAAATGAATAAATAAATGAACAAATTATACATAAAAATGAGTACGAAATTTTTCAGAAGGAAAGGCGATAATGAAATGGTTAAAAAACAACAACAACCCAGGTATATCATAATAGGAACTCACACACCCCTCAAAATGTAAATTTGGAGAATCAGTGAGACAAGCCTGCTTATCAGAAAGAAAAAAAAATGGAGTGGAAAAACAATATGATGACAAATTAGTACAACTTGTTAGTGCTGTTGAGCATTTTTAAGTTGAATACTGTGCAGGGCAATCAGAACATAACCACTACCTCTATCATAATACCTGAGAATCACCATAAGAAAGTAAGTACACACAAGATAAAAAGTCTGTGGGCATCGCAGTTTGGAAATATCCATACACATATTTCTAATGAGTTTGAAGATATAAGCACAGAAAAAAGTCAAAGGCAAACACTAATGTAGAAAGGTGACTATTTCGTTCTTTCCTTTTTTTCTTCCCTAGCATTTCAGAAATTACTAATACTAATTTTGCAGCTGTAACAGAAACACACATCAGAAAAAACAACAACAAAACTTAGACTCCATGCACCAATTCACACATAGCATTTTAAACAAGCACAATCAACAGAAAAATAAAACAAAATAAATCACACAGACACTATTAACACAGCGAATTACCTTGTGGAATCTCTGTTCCAATACTTCATGCTCCCACTTGAGGGCTTTGAAATCATCTTCCGTGATTTTTAATCTTGCTTTGGTCATCTGCAACACCATAAATATACGTATTCATTAAAATCCATTTTCTCCAAACCATACATAATCAGTTTCTTTTTTTTTTTTTAATGGAATGTAGTATGCAACTGTTTGGGAATTTAAACTACCTATATAATTCTAGATGTCAATGATTAATATGTATTCATTTTGCAAAAGAATTATTTGAATAACTGTAAGGAGAAAAAAACCCAGACAAAAGCAGGATATCGATAGGCCAACAGAAAAAGTACAGTGCTTTTAAAAACCAGGGAAAAACAGATCCTAAAGAAAAGCCAGATATCGTAAGAAACGGAAAAGCATGAAGACAGTTGAAAGGGCCTGTAAAGAGAGATTGAAATGAATTAACCATTATTTCTAATATACTGCGAACTTTTTAACCGGAACATGCATAAAAAAACTAAACACAACCCATTTTTCCTACCCATATCTCTGCTCTGTAACTTTTTTCAACCGACATGCATAACAACAGAACTAACACACAGCAACAAGATAAGCACCGTCTACATGGATAATAATTCTAATTCTTTCATTCTCGCCTTCCTTGCCTTTGCCAACTTTACACTATGTTAACTCATTGTAAACCGCTCACTCTTGCTTTCATCATTTGCGATAAGCGTTCCCCACTTAACCAACCTCCTGCAGGCCTCACCCTCAGTGTCTCCTTGTCCTTTTCGTAGTTGGCCAGCTGCCGGCGCAGCTCCTCCACCTCTTCCCGAGCTTTCTGCAGGGGCTCTGTCAGACGCTTGTTCTCCGCAATCAGCTCGGCCATCTTCTTCTCCATCCTCTCCTCTTTCTTCTTCATCTCCTCCACTTGTTCCTAAAACACAGACAGTGACAAAAGTTTACCGTAATGGTGTGGGGGTGGGGGAGTGGGAGTGGCTGGAGAGTTTTTGCTTGCGCTTGTTGCAAACTTATGCCTGATACAGAGATATGTATGCACAGCCATGCAATCAACGTCGGTGAAAATCTCCTTGCATAATTTTTTTTGTTCATCCAAAGTGTAGATATACTGTAATATCCAAAGAAACTGCCTGCTTCTTTCTTTTTCAGTGCATTGCAAAAAATATTGTTCAGTTTTCATGAGTACAAAATCTGTACCGTCTACACATGATTTAAAAAACACATGACACAGTACGACAGACACAAGAACAAGTTATCGCCATGCACAAAAATCTGCACTGATTCTGCTCACCTTGAGAGTGTTGATGAGAGCCAGATTGTTGAGCGTGATGTCATTGTAGTAATTCTTGATGTCACTGAAGGCCTTTTCATGGTTCTTCATCAGCGTGTTGATCTGCCCGTTCTTGCGTTCCTCAATCTCATGGATTTCGGTCTTACGCCTGAGGTCCAACTCATCTCTCAAAGTGCGCATCTTCTTTTCATATTTGCCTTCGATCTCTCGGGCTTGTCTCTCGAAGTCTTGCCGAAGCTGTGTGATTTGCTCATCATGACTCTGAAATATGAAATTTTGTGTTAAGATTTTCTGTACTGAGGGACAGGTGATCATGATGCTCGGTTAACTGAGAGTAGAATGTTGCATTTTCAACAGCAAAGAATCAAAGATAAATAAACCAATGCATATATATGAACTGAAAAGCTTTGACATGCACACAAGCACACACACATCACCCCCCCACACACACACACACACACATACACACGCACACACACACAACACATCATATCACACACCCACACATATTATCAGAGCAAACAAGTACACAAGAAAATCACTTACACAAATTCAAATCACCAAAAAAAAACACCACCATAACACCTCACCTTCTTGAGATTCTTGATAACGTCTTCATGGGACAGCTCCTGTTCCTTCAGCTCCACCTTGAGGGCTCTCTTGTCCTTCCTCAGGTCCATCTCCTTCCCGCTGTGGTTGTCCTGAGCCAGCTTCAAGGCCACAGAGCTCTCCGCCTTCAGCTCCGCGATGTTGTTCTGGTGCTCGTACAGCAGATGCTTCACTTTTTGTTTGTACACCTGCACAAGGCAGAAGGGTGTTGTCAGGGGCTGGGGGCCACAGTATGCCTTGATTCATACAGTATGACTAGATTAAGTGACATGTCTCTCGCTATGATCAGTTCATGTGTAGAAGGTGAAAATAACAGAATTATAAATATAACAGTTCTCTCCCACACTTAAGTCTAACGTGCCAGGTCTGACTTGTCAGGTGCTGAACGGCAGCGCAATGCATTTTCGTTAATATGACAGTCGACAATAGTTGCTGTCTGAGTATTCGATGAAAAAGAAGAATAAGACAACATGATTCCCTCAATTTATTACTTTATAAGGAAAACAATGAAACCCTCCCTCCCAAAATGCTTACTTCATGAATGGATAACTTAAAACGACAAAATGTACTCACAACATAACTTTGCGAAAAACAAACTTTTTAGATTAATATTGAACAGTATATAGTAAAAGAATACACAAGTACTGTTCTGAGAAAAAGGACACTCATTATTTTGCATCTTGGACTTAGCTTAATTATTTTAGCATAATTTGTTATTGTGTGTTTGATCCCAGTAGCTTAAAAAAGCAACAACAGATTTTGGGGGGTTTTTGTAGGGTTTTTTTTGCTTTTCGGCTAGAGGTCTTAAGTTTACCAATGATGAGATTTGTGCATATACAACTGTTTTTGCCTACCATTAAGGTAACCATTTCCTAACTTTGGGGATAATGTCTAAACACGAACCGGAGTGCATGTGCTTTTTAAAATATATTTTTTGTCATCAGTTCTTACTGGCAAAAATGGCCTACTCTTCTGAAAGGCAGAATGGGTTTTAACATGTGCGCAAGATGTTCTGCATGCGTTTGCACATGGAGGTTTGGTTTATAGTCTCATCTGAAGGCATAAATGCATATAAATATTCTATTACACTTGCTTATACATGAAAACATGACAAATAAACATGGTCAATCTTTGACAAACCCAGAGAGAAGGAAACTGGCAGAATGCAAAATATCAGGAAAAGTGAATGGATGAAAAATAACGTACATAAAAGAATCTCACACTAATCAACTTGTTCAATCCACTACCAAAACAAACACACAACCAAAAAACCCCAGAAACTTCCACATGAAATAATTCCAACCACAACCTTGTTGATACTTTACTCATAACAAAAACGAATACTGAAATTTCAAGTCAGTCAATCCCTAGCTATCTGTTTACATTCACATCACAGCCTTTTCTTTCCATTCCCCATTCCCCAAATCAACACTTTCAGTCCCAAAAACCAAAATTCAGGCAGGGAGTCTTACTTTGATTTCTATCTGATGCCTCTCCTCAGCGTCCTCCATCTCGCGATCTTTGTTACGCAGCTCTGCCTTCTTCTCCTCCAGCTGCCTCTTGGTGATCTCCCAGAAGGTGTTGACTTTGTCACGCTCCAGCTGGAAGTAGTTTCTCTCCTCTCGCTCGCGGTCCAGCTCCTCCCGCAGCCTGGAGATATGCTCCTCCAGCTGTCAGAATGAAAGTGACACCAGGTTAAAACACTGCTTGAGTTGTGTCTAAGTTGACTGATATCTAATATAATCAATGGAGCAAGTTAGCACTACCTTACTCTAGTCTCAGTACTAAAATAGCAGTTTATGACTGTATATATATTGTAAATATCTGTTTGTTTAAACTATTGATTATTTAGCATTGATTGCATGACTATGTAAGATTAGGTTGAATGCATGCACTTTGATTTGTCTTTGCAAGATATAGCACTATATAAGTTCCATTTATTATTATTATTATTATTATTATTATTATACCAATTCTACAAAACATGCTACAAACTCACAACATCACAGTCACAGCTCTCTCTTTTTTTCTTTTTGGTCTTTTGTTTTTGTAACTTGCTATAGTTTACTTTTTGTGTCTTGGTTTTTAAATTTGTGAACTTAAAATGTAATGATCTTAAAACTGTTACTAATAGTATACAGATCTCTTACTTTTTCATGAATCTGGCTCTATTGATAACAATGCAATGAGGTTACATAAAATCAGATACGGAGAGAAATGGGTGAGAGAAAGAGCAGAGAGAAATGGGGAGAGAGAAAGAGACAGAGACAGAGAAAGAGACAGAGAGAGACAGACAGAGACAGAGACAGAGAGAGAGAGAGAGAGAGATAGAGAGAGAGTCAATAGAAACAGACAGAAAAAGAGAAACAGAGAAAGAGAGAGACACACACAGAGAGAAAGAGACAGAGAGAGAGAGTGTATGTGTGTGTGTGTGCGCGCAAGCGTGTGTGTGTGTGTGTGTGTGTGTGTGTGTGTGCGTGCGTGTGTGCGTGCGTGCATGTTCATGTGTGATGTGTGAGCATGCATGAGGGTGTGCAAGCACAAGGACATACACCCATGTGCATGCAAACATCTATGAACTCACATCAACAAGCAAAATATCAGTCAGATTACAAATCTAACGCAGGTCTACAAAAACTGCCTTGAAAACAAAACAAAGGCTCACCTGCTCTTTTGACATTTCCTCTGTGGAGATGCCATCGATGACTGTAGGGGTCTTTGCTGACTTCTTCCCCTTTTTGCCCTTCTTGCCACTCTTCTTCTTTTTAGGTGGCTGCACACAAACAGTTAAAATACCTTGAACAAAAGCACTAGACACACATGAATAAATTTTGTTCACACGCATTTTACACATTAGCAGTTTATACACAAAATACATACCGGCACACTTTTTAAAAAAAAACAGTTTAGATATGTGTAATCAAAAAATGTAGTGGAAATAATGAGAGTTTTTGGTAATCTACTACAGTGATCTACTTCATACTTTCTGTAGATATTGGTTTCATAAGACGCTTTGAAAACCTTTTTGGGAAACTGTTCATCTCATCCCTACTGCCTTTAAATTACTCTCTCTCTCTCTTTCTCTCTCTTACAGTGTGTGTGTGTGTGTGTGTGTGTGTGTGTGTGTGTGTGTGTGTGTGTGTGTGTGTGTGTGTGTGTGTGCATGCGCACATGTATGCATATATGTGTGTATGTATGTGTGCGTGTGCATGTTTGCGCATGTGTGTGTGTGCGTGCATGCATGCTTGTATGTGTGTGAGTGTGAGCATGACTCTGTGTGTGTGCGTGTGTGTGAGTGTGTGCGTGTGTGTGTACTACTGTTCTGACTAATTGTATATCACAGTTTTATATCTTCCTAATTTCCTATTTCTGCCTGTTTTCCATCCCTTTTCCAAACCTCAAAAGGGAAAACAAGGAACAAACACTCTTTCAAATGTTTGTTGTTCAATGTGTGTGTGTGTGTGTGTGTGTGTGTGTGTGTGTGTGTGTGTGTGTGTGTGTGTGTGTGTAGGGCATGTCCTGTGTGTTTGTATGCCTGTCCACTTACTTGCACATGCTTACAACAAGCAAATCTAAAGTCATCACAAACTGAATAATCAATGTCTGAGAAACTAAGTAAATGTGAGAAAGATAATAATTTTTTGGAAATTCATTCAAACATATACTAAGTAAATCATGACGGTTTTTTTTCAACAGTCATCAACTCTTCTGTAAAGGAGATTTAAAATTTTACCAAGGCAAAAATTCAAAATAGAGACACATACATGCTCAGTAAACAAACCCAATGATCGGTAAAAATGATAAATATAAAGCTTTACTCTTGACTCTTGACGCCGTTCACACACAACGAAACTCGCTTGCTACATACTCAACCAGGAATGCCTATTCTGGCGCTCATTCGACGTTATAAGGCGAAAATCACAAAATCCCGTCAAGATACAGACACCTATACACTTTCTATAAGACAATCAAGTTTATTTGAAAAGTATCTCACCATGATGGTTGTCTAGGTTGGCTCCGAAATCACAAATATCTTGTTTTGTGTGTATACGATGTCCCTACACACTACGGAAGCGTCAACTTGGTTGTCCACAGCAACAATGCCCGGATGTAAACATGGCGCATTTAGTGTGGTCTCGCAAAGCTGAGAATTACTGTGGTTTCAATATTTTATTGTTACATTCTTAGAATCAACTTTTTCTTAACATTTCTAAGTTGTATTAAATTGTGATTTATAGACATATATTTCTTAACGTATACACTAACTATGAAAGAATAACACTTACAAAAAAAAATACACCAAAAAAACCCCTTCATGAAAAGGGAGAGCAGTGACGATGTCATCTAGATTGTTGTTTGTTGTAGTAGTAGTAATAATATTAGTGGTAGTGATAGTTGTGTTATTATCATTTCTTAAGTTACTGCAGACAGAAGTTAACTATTATATCACACAAAGAAATTCTAATTATCTGTCTTTTTCGAGATAGATTCTTTTTCTTTTCCTTTTCTTCTTCCTTACTCTCCTCCTCCTCATTATTATTATTATATTATTGTTGTTGTTGTTGTTGTTGTTGTTGTCAGCAACAGTAGCATTATTTCTTTCTGTTTTTCATATCAACTCAAGCACACAGACAGCATTTATCACTGCATCCACCACCAAAAAAAAAAGAAAGAAAAAAGCGAAAGTCAGCTCCTTATACTCAAAACATGTACTTTTGAAATACTCCATAAATTGTTGTTTTTTTTCCTTTTTACAAATTTTTGTTTCAACAAACATTGTACTCTCTCACTTCTTTGATGACTGCTGGACTCCCAAGCAAAAGAATTATGCATGGTCGTTGTCATCCATATAGGAACACAAGCAATCATCAGATAATGATGACTTTATGTTTTATGAATCAGTTTTTATGTATAATTTGAGAGGAGAGAGAGAGAGAGAGAGAGAGAGAGAGAGAGAGAGAGAGAGAGAGAGAGAGAGAGAGAGAATGACAAATTCTTTTATTTCGAGGATAATGAATAAGCTCTCATAAATTTTGTCATCGGTTCCCACCGGCACACAATGGCCTACTCCCTCGATAAGCGGAACGGGTTTTAACGTGTGCGCAAGTTGTTCTGCGTGCGTTCGCACACGGGACCTCGGTTTACAGTCTGGTCCGAAGGACTTTTGGGGAGAGTGGAGTCGGCACTGATGTTAACTCCAGAGGAAAAACCCTCTTGAACGAGACTCGAACCCAGGTCAGCAGATCACAGTGTGTGTGTGTGTGTGTGTGTGTGTGTGTGTGTGTGTGTCGCGCGCGCGGGGGGCGAAATTATATCAATCTCTAACAAGAGTGGCGATTGAATTCAATTTAAAAGAAGAAGAAGAAGAAAGAAAGAAAGAAAGAAAGAGAGGTGGGAGGGAGAGAGTGTGTGTGTGTGTGCCAGAGAGAGAGAGAGAGAGAGAGAGAGCGTGCCATAAGCGCAGGTACCCATAATACTAAATGCAGACACCTTCTGTCAAAGTAGGCCTATGTAGTTATGCAGATGTGGACATTCTTGTGGACATGTGCTTGTGTGAAGGATAGAATTTTTGAACAGTTGCAAAAGACTTATGAAGTAGCAGTTTTGAGAAACTGTAACAACACTAAGGGCATACAGCTCCTAGCAGAATTTTGTTCCATATTCCATGGTGTGGCTAATAGGCAACTGAAGGGGGGAGGAGGGGGAAGATAACCTGGTGGTTGGAGGGATGCGCTCTTGATTTGCTGACCCGGGTTCAAATCTCGTTCAAGACGATTTTTTTTTCTCTGCAGTTAACATCAGCCAACTCCACTCTCCCCAAAAGTCCTTCGAGTGAGACTATAAATCGTGGTCTCGTATGCGAACGCACGCAGAACATCTTTCGCACATGTTAAAACCCGTTCCGCTTTTTGGAAGAGTAGGCCATTGTGTGCCTGTGGGAACGGATGACAAAAATTACAAAACTGCATACACAAGGGGGCTATATGTTTTTAAAATTTTTTAAAAGCACATGAGTGCTTATTCGATTATCCTCGAAATACAAGAATAAATAAATGAATAAATAAAGCAACTAAATGATCGTTTAGGTTGTTAACACTGCCCTAAGCAGGGCCTCTGACGTCTTTTGATTACGTGTTTTATAGCTTACCCTTACAGCTACAATGGTTTTCTTGAAAAGCGTAAAGCAGCATGCATGAAATGAACAGATTGTTTATAGTTATTATAATATTATCTATCATATCATAATTATTACACTGAGTGTTGTTTTCATCATTATCTAAGATTTTTGCACAAGTGTACGCATTGTTCGCTCAATAAAAAAGACAAAACAAAATCAAGAACAGAACAATGTAGGTCATACTTACACGGTAGAGTATATAACAACTTGAACAAATTCGAGAAATACAATCAGTATGGCGCCTGTCTGTTCCAGACTTTGCACATAAGGAACAGACTTTGGGATGGGGGGGGGGAGGTCGGTATTTTTGTTCCTCGGCTAGAGCTCCGAGGTTCTCCAATGGGTTTTTTACCACCATTAAGGTATCCACATTCCTACTTCGGGATAAGTTACTGATTGACTTCTCCCTTTACTCAGTAAGGAGTCATCAGGGCACTGCCCTAACTGATTTTTTTCGCGGGCAAGTGGATACTGGCGGAGCCCATCTCTCTCCCAAGTAACAGGGAGCATGCTGGGTTTGTTTTCCTCAGTCCAACCCTCTTGATTACGTTTGTAATTTCAGAACTATGTTTGTAAGAAAGTAACAGCCTTAAGGTTGTTATAGCCTTGGCTTCATGTATCATCATACGAACTGGTGACTTACTTTCGTCATAGACGAGGCATAACATCTGGTAGTGCTCTCTGTCTGTCGGTCTGTCTGTCTCTGACCTTGAACTGTCCTAGACCTAGACTAAAAACAGGAACCACTAATTAACCACAAATATCTTGTGTCTCTAACGACATATATTTATTTCCTTATGGAATTGAGAGAGAGAGAGAAACAATGACAATGACAAATTCTTTTATTTCGAGGATAATGAATAAGCACACATGTGCTTTTTTACATCCAGTCCCCGCCCGTTAGGGATACATCTTAATAATAACCCAATACTTATACAGTACAGAGAGAGTGAGTGAGAGAGAGAGAGAGAGAGAGAGAGAGAGAGAGAGAGAGAGAGAGAGAGAGAAGACAGACAGACAGACAGACGGAAAGGCAGGCAGGCAGGCAGACAGAGACGAGAAAGCGATAGAGTTTGGGTGGAAAAAGCATATGAGTGCTTATTTATTATCTTTGAAATAAAAGAAATTTGATTTGATTTGCTCTCTCTCTCTCTCTCTCTCTCTCTCTCTCTCTCTCTCTCTCTCTCTCTCTCTCTTCAGACTGGATGTAAACTATCCCATCAGTGCTTATCTGCTATCCCCGAAACAAAGAATTTTGCTCTCTCTCTCTCTCTCTCTCTCTCTCTGGACTTGTTTAATGTACATCGGCCACAACACGCATGTAGACAAAATACAATTATAATTTTCATCACACAAGACTGTTATGTTTCCATACCTACCAAAAAATGTGTCACCAAACGTGCATCAAAACAAATACAACTTACTCATTCACTTCCATCCAACTGTGAAAATGTACTCTCTCTCTCTCTCTCTCTCTCAAGCTGTGCTTGTAAAACGTATCTGTGTGACCTTGCAGAGAGCTACTAGTAATTCAAGGCCACAATGACTGAAGACACTCCAACAGCACGACCGGGGAGAATGTACAGCACTTTAGCTCAGGACAGTCCAAGGGCATAGACTGCGTGCTTTCGAATTGTTTCCTTTGAGTTTTGTTTCTAGTTTTTGCCGTCACTTTTTGTTGTTATCGGGGAGATGGGATTTCTTTTTCTTTCCCCAGATTTTCCCTTTTTTTCTATGAGTAACCTCCTATAGGGTAACCAACCATCTTCTAGGCCTTTCCTCTGTATCAACCACCCACTACTGGGTTACAGTAGCATTTAAATAGCACAGTGCACGTGTACTGAGACAGCGGGGTTCTCTCCCCCTAACGTAGGGGATAGTGTTCTAAGGAAAAGTATCACAGCATGCCAGTCTTTTATTTATTTATTTATATTTATTTATTCTTTTATATCGAGGATAATGGAATGAGCACGTATGTGCTTTTTTACATCCAGTCCCCGTGTGTGTGCGGTTTTGTAAATTTTGTCATCCGTTCCCACCGGCACACAATGGCTTACTCTTACGAAAAGCGGAACAGGATTTAACGTGTGCGCAAGATGTTCTGCGTGCGTTCGCACACGGGGCCTCGGTTTGTAGTCTCATCCGAAAGACTTTTGGGGATAGTAGTCTGCACTGATGTTAACTCCAGGGGAAAATATCCCCTTGAACGGGAATCGAACCCGGGTCGTCAGATTGCGAGCGCAATGTTCTAACCACTAGGCTATCCCGTCTTCCATCAAATCCCCCCAAGGACGTCTGCCAAGACATCCACGAAGGAGATGATTGACAACCTATTGCATAACTCACGAACTGAACCTACCTTGTACCCGCGGTCTGTTTGATACATGTGGTACTTCTTCCTCCAACGCACAGACAGCAACTATTGTTTCCTATCACATGAGCAAAACTATGTTGCGCTGCCGTAAACCCCCTGACCAGTCAGGCCCAGTGCATCCATCCGACTTCGACGTACAACCTAAGAAATGAGTGCACTCGGACGCATGCTAGGAGGGTGTTGTTGTTTTTCTCGTGTTTCCACGTCTTTCGGGTGAGACTATAAACCGAGGCCCCGTGTGCGAACGCATGCAGAACATCTTGCGCACACGTTAGATCCTGTTCCGCTTTTCGAAAGAGTAGGCCATTGTGTGCTGGTGGGAACAGATGACAAAATTTACAAAACCGCATACACACGGGGACTGGATGTGAGAAAGCACATGGGTGCTTGTTCCATTATCCTCGATATTTAAAAAAAAAAAAAAGTCATCTGAGCACTTTGATTTGTTGCTTTACAAGATTCTGGCTATATATATTCTATACATTATTATTATTATTATTATTATTATCTCCCTCCCTCCTCCTCCCCACAAATTCACCAAAGGCTGATGGCTGTCCTCCCAGTCTGCAGCAGACCTTGTGTACATCTGCTAATTCATCGGTGTGGGCTACTCGAAGGTGGTTCTGCACCAGTCGCTGACACCTCATGAAAGGACGGATCCTTTTCGAGCATTTTCCTTTTTAAAAAAAAATCTTTGGCATGCGGATCAGTACATTCAGCACTAAGGTCATCATGGTGATATTTGAATCCTTCCAGACGTGATGACTTCGTAGATCTCGGCTGATAGTAGTAGGCTTGTTTATACGTTGGCCGACTCTGTTTAGAGAGGTTTAAACACCACACACACACACACACACACACAAGCGCGCGTGCACACACGCTCTCACGCATATACACACACTGCTGTTTACGAATATTGTATATATATAAAATAAAATAATGCGCACGCTTGTTTAAATGCCTGCACCCGCGCGCTCGTGTGTGTGTGTGTGTGTGAGAGAGAGAGAGAGAGAGAGAGAGAGAGAGAGAGAGAGAGAGACTACCTATACAACAGCTTAAATAATAAACTGCTATGAAGTAGAAAATCTATCATGATATATTTTGTGCAGAGTGTTTATACGAAATCTATAGACCAAGCTTGAGATTTTATTTGGAAAGAGAGGCTTAATATTAAGCGGTATTATCTACGCAATTTTGAGTGTAAAAACAATTTCAATTTTTGCAATCTTTTAGCTGCCTTATCATAATAATAATCATATGCTTTCAAAGTCCTAAACCCCCTCGTAAGTCTAAAGAGATGTTAATGTTCAACAAGTGATCCTTTAATTTTTTAAAATATTACGTGCTCTTTCTCGCGCAGCTCTGTTGACCCACTTATTTTGAATAATTCTACGCGAGTGGCTGTGCACAACGTGTTTTATTTTCTATTTCAATGTGTTGTTGTTGTTTGTTAGAATGTAGAGTGGAACAGCCTCGCTTTCAGGGGCATTAACACAGTTTCCGACACCAATATTGCAAAAGCAAAACATCATAGCTGGGTGGTTTTTTATTTAAATCACAGACTTCTTTAAACGTTTGTGAAAGTTCCCACAAGAGAAGTCGAACTCGAATATTTTAATGAGGGTAAATGATAAGCCATAGGCTTCTTTACACCAGGCTCTCATGGGGAAAAGAATGAAACAAACACAAATAAATCAATAAAGTGATAAACAAGTTAATGTGGGATGCAATGAAAAGAATAATTCAAATAGCCATTCAAATATTGAAAAATCTAGAGACCAATGAAATACCACAAAAATAAACAAACCAAATAAATAAACAAGACCAATTAAACGCAAAAAACACTCCTCCCTAGAACCCCCCTCCCCCTCAACAAACAATCCTCCCAAAATAAAGGAAAAATAACACACACACACACACACACACACGCGCGCGCGCGCGCGCGCGCGCGCGCACGAGAGTGAGAGAGAGAGAGAGAGATGGGGTGAGGGAGGGTAGCTTTGTGGGGGGAGGGAGAGGGGCATTATTTAGGGTTGCTCTTCATAACCCACTTCTGGCAGCCGCTTACAAAATTGTGTGTCAGTAGCTGTGTGTCGATGCGTGTGTGTGTGTGTGTGTGTGTACTATTGACATTATAAAGCGATCGTCGTCGACGTCGTCGTCACATGACTCCAGTTTGTCGTATCCGTCTCGCTGTGTAACTGCACTTTTTGAATCAGCTTATAAACTGTACCACACTGCAGAAGGCTGTTAGTGCATAGTAGGCCACTGGAACAGCAGTCAGTGCACAGACCAGCCTGCTTTCTCTTGGGTGAAGTCTTAACAGGCGTTGGTGACCCTATAAATACATCTGCGTTTCAGCAATATCGCTTTTTTGTATTTGGGGTGGTTAGTTTTCTTTGGCGTTGAAAGATCGAAGTAAGTGATTTCTTGTTTCTATTTGGGGCTGGTGGAGGTTGTGTGTGTGTGTGTGTGTGTGTGTGTGTGTGCACGCGATGTATGTATGCATTCAATAACAGCAGATTTCTTGTCCTGAAATTTGAGGTGCTCTTTTCTGGGGAGAGCGCGTCACTACAAAAACATAGTTACATATATATTCCTGTGTACGTGTGTGTTTGTTTCCCTGTTCATTTCAGCTCATGTGTGTGTAGTTGTGTATGTGTAGCGTGAGAGAGAGAGAGAGAGAGAGAGAGAGAGAGAGAGAGAGAGAGAGAGAGAATGACAATGGTGTATTGTGTCAAGCTCTCAGCCCATTCACAAGGGGATAGTGGGAAGGGGACTGGAAACAAAGCACATAAATTTAACTAAGAAGAAAAAACATTCACAACAGCATATTAATAATTATCGTCATGGCATGGATTCCACATCATGGTTTAAAAGCGGCAACAACCACAGGTATTGAAAACTATTATTACAGTAGTTTTTGCACAGAGAGAGAGAGAGAGAGAGGAGAGAGAGAGAGAGAGAGAGAGAGAGAGAGACTGACTGAACACTGAAAGTAATTTATTGCCATTAACAATACAGACTTTTTGGCAAGGAGCACAGTTTGAACACAATTTAAACAATATGCTTTTTGCAACAAGGAAATAATGGAAACCGAAAGAGGAAAAGGCCTCTCCAATAACTATATTCAACCTATAATACTTGTTAGTGCAATGCCTCGATAAAGAGAGAGAGAGAGAGCGAGAGAGAGAGAGAGAGAGAGAGAGAGAGAGAGAGAGAGAGAGAGAGAGAGAGAGAGAGAGAGAGATTCTTTGGCACTGCAGCGACTTTTACTTCGATTACAACCAACAACAACAAAAACAACACACACACACACACACACACACTCTCTCTCTCTCTCTCTCTCTCTCTCTCTCTCTCTCTCTCTCTCTCTCTCTCTCTCTCTCTCTTCTGTTGCTCCTAGCAAAGCTATTGCTTGGTGCACTGTTCCACATCACTCCTTCCACTGTTGCAGTTGCTTCCCCCCCACAAGTAAGCTTAATGGCCTACATATATTTATTTTGTGCTGTTACCGTTGGCTGCAGCTGCTGCTGTTGCTGCGGTGTCTGCTACTTGCGTCACTGTCAGTGCTGCAAATGTAATCATTTCTGCCACTAGTGAGCCTATTATTGATGGGGGTCTATTCTCGTTGCTGTTGTTGCTGCTACTGCTTGCGCTTCTGCTTTTGCTGCTGCTGTTACTACCGTCACTAGTACTATTGCTACAACTACGACGGCTTCTATTACTTACGAACATCACCACTACCACCACCATTGCCACCACCACCACCACTACTACTACTACTACTACCGACCACTACACTACTATTACTACTACTGCTACTACTACTGCTACTACTACTACTACTGCTGCTACTACTACTACTACTACTGCTGCTGCTGCTGCTGCTGCTGCTGCTGCTGCTGCTGCTGCTGCTACTACTACTACTACTGCTGCTGCTGCTACACTATCCTTTCTTCTAGTTTTGTGGTACACATGACAAACATCTGAAATAGAAGCAGTACGGGTTATATGTTATATTCATCGGGTTTCGTTTTGATCTACTTTTGGTTAAAATGTTGACATTTTTGTCCCCTTTTCTTTAAATTACTGAATTATGTCTGAACGTGTCAGTGGATTTTGTGCTGAGAATTTGAGTGGCAAGAGTTCTTGTGTACAGACTCGTGCGTGCGCATCGCATCTGTGTTTGTGTGTGTTGTGTGTGTATGTGTGCGTACATGCGTGTGTGTGTGTGTGTGTGTGTGTGCGCACGTGCATATAATAATAAATAATAATAATAAATTGAATTTATATAGCGCTGTATCTTGCAGAGACAAATCAAAGCGCTTGCACTCAACTCATTCTTACACAGTCATACAACCAGTAACAGTTAATAGTTCCATCAAGTCCAAATGTGCACGCACGCACGCACGCACTCACACACAAAGGCACGCACGCACGAACGCGCGCGCGCGCGCACACACACACACACACACACACACAAACACACACACACACACACACACACACACACACACACACACAGGTCACACACCCTGGCAGGGCAATAGAATCTTGGCTGTTGAAGGCAGGGAAAAGCTATGAGATGAAGCAGGAGAGGTAAATCTTAGGTTTGAAATAAATATGTCTTGAGACTGAATTTAAAAGTGTCATAAGAAGCCTTTTGGCGGAGAGAGAGAGAGAGAGAGAGAGAGAGGGGGGGGGGGGGCAGGTCATTCCAGATCGATGGACCAGAAATAGAGAAAGAGCGACGGCCGATGGTGGATTGGTTGAATCTAGGTATCTAGGTATTTGTAAGGACAAGGTATCTGCAGCAGAGCGGAGACAACCAGAAGGAGTGTACAAGTGAAGACATTCACAGAGGTAGGCGGGTGCTGTTTTGTGGTGACATTTGTAACAGGGGGTACTGATCTTATAGTGTACTCTCATATGATATATGTGTGCATGCGTATAATTATGTGTATTGTATTCCGATGAAGAGGGGTGGAGTGGATTATGATGGAATGGATTATGTTGTGCACTTTAAAAAACCCAACAACACTTCAGTGTTCCCTAAACCTCTTTTCATGAAAAAGACAACACACACACAACACACATAATAACAACAATAATAATAATAATGTATGGAATTTATATAGCGCTGAATCTTGTAAAGCAACAAATCAAAGCGCTCAGATGCCTTTTTTTACATTCAGTCCCCGTGTGTAAGCAGTTTTCATACACACACACTCACACACACATACACACCGACACAACACACAACACACACACACCATACACACACATTACACACTCAACAACACACCACACAAACACACACACACACACATAGACACACTCACACACACACTCACACAATACACACTCTCACACACACACAACACACACTCTCACACACACACACACACACACACACACACACACACACAACACACACTCACTCACACTCACACACACTCACTCACCAACTCACACACACACATCACACACACACACACACACACACACACACACACACACCTAGACCTGATGGCCGGGTATTGACCAGAAGCTGTTCTGGAGTATACTAAAAAAAAACAAACAAAAAAAACCCCAGCCGCTAGCTGGTGTTTCTTATTCTTTCTTGCGTTACGTATCGCCTCGTGTTAAATTGTTCAACTACGGTTTATTACAGCGACATCACACCAGCAAATTTCTTCGGTTGAAATTTGGGCTGCTGTCTCTTTAATCAAAAGAGTATTATATGCATTCACAGTATATAGCTCCACCCATTGAAAAGATTCCCACGTGTGTGTATATCAATTTTGGATTTCCTATGAAAGTGGATTTCTTCAACAAATTTTCCCAAGGGCTTATGGGTCTTTAGTTTGCGCCAAGCGCATGTGGAGTGTATGTATATTCTATTTGATCTTAGTCTCATATAAAAGTCTAGTCTGCAGACATCATTCAGACTCTCAGCAACGGTTGTTAATTCATATTGCGCACACGTTAAATCCTGCTTTTCGTAAGAGTAGGCCATTGTGTGCCGATGGGAACAGATGACATAATTTACAAAACCGCATACACACGGGGACAGGATGTAAAAAAGCACATGAGTGCTTATTCCATTATCCTCGATATAGAAGGATAAATAAATAAATATTAGTAAAGGCCTATTCATGAACTGTATAGAGTTGTATTACTTTTCTTTGCCTTCACGGTATAACGCATTAAGGTAAAGGGAAAGTTGTCCCATGACCTATGTGGTCGTAGGGGAATGAGACATCAGATACCTCAACTTCTCAAAGGGCAAGCATATTGAGGGCGGCGCCCATCTCCTCTTCCTCGCTGCTTTACCTTCCCTGACCCTAAAGAGGCAGATACCCATTTACAACTGGGTGAACTGGGGGACTCTACTGAAGCCAAGGCGCTCAAGCGATTACCCATCCAAGTGGAAACCACGCTCGATGCTGCTTAACATTAGGTGGGGAAAGCGAGTGCTCTGACCACTGAGCTGTCTGGTCCCCATTATGTTAAAAAAAAAAAGAAGATAAATTTTAAAAAGCATAAACGTATGAGTTTTCCCCTGCAAGCTGATGTATAGATCTAGTCATTGATGAATCTTTGTGTATTGGTTGCCTATTCATAATTTGTTATGTCGGGATTAAATGAAATGAAGAAACAGATAAAATGGAACTTTCCACATCTTCAATCACCCCCCCCCCCCTCCCCCACACACAAACAAACACACACGTATGTATGGACAAACAGACAGGCAGACAGAAGAACAGACAGAGCGAGAGAGACTGAACGAGCTTGATGAAGCATATGAAATGTCTGAAGCCTATACAAGTGTTTACAATATATCCGAGGGGATTTTCCCACTGGAGTTAACAGTGGTACTGATTTTTTGGGTCATTCCTCAGCTACAGCTCCGAGGTTTTAGCAACTGTTGAGATGTAACGTATGCGACAGTTTTTAACCCACCATTAAGGTAGCCGCGTTCCATCTTCAGGGAAAATACTGGTATATTTTCCCCCGACAATCCTTGAGATGAGACTTTAAACCGAAGTCCTGTGGGAACGCAAACAGAACATCTTGCACAGGCGCTAAAACCTCATTAGCCTTTAGTAGAAGAGTAACTCATCTGTGACCGTGAGTATGGATGACACCAGCAAAACCAAGCATGCACTATGCAAACAGGACAGGGGTGGACTCCGCCAAGTTCAGAACATGCTCAAGACATGCTACTTGAAAACTTAAGTGCAATGCCCTGAACGGCTTTTCAAGGACTGGCAGGGGAGGTATCAAGGTCAAGGTCAGTTAAACTGGAAGAGACCGCAACAGATATATAATTCTCAGGACTGTAAAGTAGGTCTGTCACTCGCTAAGTAGCTCTTTCTGTGTGTGTAGATAAGAATTAAACTATTTACCCTCAGATAAGCTTTTCCAGTGCGGATGTGTCAGGTTTCGAAGTACCGTAACCAAGCGTACTTGTCATTTTTGACCCACGACATGGTCAAGTGGTAGATCTAGCACCTGTAGAGTTGTTATCTTAATGACTGTAAAGTCACAGGTTCGCATCTTTCGTCCGCAGCGCCTGATTCAGAAAAGGCTGGGATTTTTTGAACCTTTAAAATTCATACACACACACGTGCGCACGCACGCACAGACGCACGCGCGCGCGCGCACACACACACACAGACACACACACACACACACACACACATACACACATACACACACACACAATCTTCTTCTTCTCCTTCTTCTCTGTCAGTAGAAGATGAACTCCCATTTTGTGCTTTCCTGCCCAGGGTTAAGATATGTAGGAGGGCAGTTCATACCACAAAAGCACTGTACAGATCCGTGCATATTCAGGATTAATCTTGTTATGAGGTTCGACGAATGAGTTTAGAGTAAAAACAAATGTCAATGTATGTGTATAAAGCTTTTGAAAGGAGAAGTAGGCCTATTTGTGTATCATAATGCCATCACATGTCCATCATATTTTTTCTTGTGTTATTTGTATTCTCCCTTCTAAGGGCCATGGCGTTTATGAATAAACTTTTAATATCTCTCTCTCTCTCTCTCTCTCCTCTCTCTCCTCTCTCTCTCTCTCTCTCTCTCTCTCTCTCTCTCTCTCCCTCCCTCTCTCTCTTATCATTTATCTCTTATCTGGCTCGATCTGTCCAGTTTTTACAGAAAAATTCCGAAATTTAGGGCACAAAGTGTCACCCAAACCAAAGTACACAGCATCGCTATCGAATGTTTGTCCTCAAAGTGGTGCATTGAATTACGAGTACATCCACGACCCACAAAGAAATGGGCCAAAACCCAGCATGAAGCAGACTTTAAGCCTTCAGTTGTAATAGCATCATTCCCCAGTGGTCGGCCTGTATCATGAATGGGTAAAGCAAACACAGCAGCTACAGTATAATGTGTCGGTAATAATATCCTATACAAGCTGTGTACACTGGTGCTTTGTCCGTACCACAGAGGGGATGTACTTGAGATGAAGCAACAGACTGTAAAGTAATTTTAATGATAATATAGTATTGATGGTGATGATGACGAAGAAGAATGATGATGATGATGATGATGATGATGAATGCTGATGATGTTGAATAATGATAATGACGATGACGATGATAACGATTTATCTGGAAAGAACCTCAGACTTTCGCATGAATAACTCCGGATTCTCAGCAACAACAAAAAGTTGATATATCCTCTGCACAAATTGTCCTATGGCCACATTCAGTACCATAACGCAGGCTCATAGCCCATTCACAGACGCTGCTCGCTAGATTACTAAATCGCACACACGAACGCACGCACACACGCAAAAACTAAGCGGCAAATAAATGATATGGTATCATCAGATAAACACACCAAGGTATTGTTTCATCACATTGAAATAAAAGCAACAGCATTCTAAATGGTTTTCTCATTGACACAGCCTAAAATTGATGCCAAATAGGTATAGGTACCATCTTTCTTTCTTTTTTTTTTTTAAAGAAGTAATTTAAACAGTACGATTTTCAGTGTCACAATTTCTTTTTTTTTTAATCTGTTAAAAAGATGCCACTGCCTACAGCAATACTATGCATGCTACATCTGCCAATAGATCCACGAAAACAGTCGCATACGCAAAAATCTCACCATTAATGAACCTCGGAGCTCTAGCAAAGGAAGGGTGTGAATATTCGGACCAAACAGAAAATGGGGTTTTCTGGAAGCTTCAGAAAACAAGTTATCATCTGAGGCAACTAGATCTACCACATATGACTAGGTTATGTCATCTACACAAAAACGTAATGGAATGGTTTATTTAAGCAGTGACGTAGCTATCCACATTTACGTAAAAGTCGAAAAAAAATGACCTCCTCTCCCTCCATTTATGTCCTCTTCGGCCCCCTTGATAGTCAGGGTTGTCACTTTATAATCTATGGAAATTTTTATATTGATATCAGAGAACATGGTTTGTTACAGTTTGACATGGGGAGGGGGTGGTAAAAATCGATGTGTCTGGCATGAAAAAAACACCTTCTTGGGGTTCTTATACAGATTGTATGCAGCTGATAGATATAGATAAATCTAGAAGAAACAATCTGTCAATACAGTGAGAGGTCGAGCGGTTCCATTTCCATCTGTGATGTCCTTAAAGGGTTTTCCTGTCGCTAATTGGATTAGGATTTTCAACTGCGCGAGCTTGACCCAAAGGTAACTGGAAATTATTTTCAAAATGCTTACGGCATACACTCTAACTGTGTTTTTTTAACAGTACACCTGAAAACACTACCGAAACTAATGGCAATAAAAAGA
>CM054143.1:35859322-35864322 GCA_028751875.1 Rapana venosa
TATTAAACACACAGTTAAAGGTTTAGCTAACACTATCAGTATTAAACACACAGTTAAAGGTTTAGCTAACACTATCAGTATTAAACACACAGTTAAAGGTTTAGCTAACACTATCAGTATTAAACACACAGTTAAAGGTTTAGCTCAGTGGAAGTCCACAACACTATCAGTATTAAACACACAGTTAAAGGTTTAGCTAACACTATCAGTATTAAACACACAGTTAAAGGTTTAGCTCAGTGGAAGTCCACAGCACTATCAGTATTAAACACACAGTTAAAGGTTTAGCTCAGTGGAAGTCCACAACACTATCAGTATTAAACACACAGTTAAAGGTTTAGCTAACACTATCAGTATTAAACACACAGTTAAAGGTTTAGCTCAGTGGAAGTCCACAACAATATCATCATTAAACACACAGTTCAAGGTTTAGCTCATTGGGTTGCTCAGTAGTCAGAGCACTCGCCTTCCTCCCCCAGCTAAGGTTAAGCAGCATCGAGCGTGGTTACCAAGTGGATGGGTGACCGTTAGCCGCGCCTTGGCTTCAGTACAGTCCTCCCAGTTCACCCAGCTGTAAATGGGTACCGACCCTCTTTACGGTCAGGGAAGGTAAATCAAGCAGCGAGGGAGAGGAGATGGGCGCCGACCTCAATATGTTGGCCCCTGGAGAAGTTGAGGTCTCTGATATCTCACTCCCCAACGACCACAATGGCTATGGGACACATTTATCTTTAAGACCTTCGGATGAGACTATAAACCGAGGCCCCGTGTTCGAACGCATTCAGAACATCCTGCGCAGACGTAAAATTATGTTCCGCTTTTCGAAAGAGTAGGCCATTGTGTGCCGGTGGGAACAGATGACGAAATTTACTAAACCGCATACACACGGGGACTGGATGCAAAAAAAGCAATGAGTGCGTATTCCATTTTCCTCGATATAAAAGAATAAATAAGTAAATATAATAAATAAAGTGTTATATTCACATGTCAAGAGCAGCTGACGTGGCAGCGCGGTTAGTCCGTAAGATTTCTGGGTGCAAGGCCCTAGACTCGAATCCCATCAGAATTAAAAGGGTGGGGGTTTTTTCGAACTCCGGCTGGCTCCTACCCAGACTAAGCTTGCGATGAGCGTATTGGGAAGGTTCGGGCTACACAGTCGAGCCCCACCAAAAGGCTATCACTGTCATCGGTAGGGGGATTTGAAGGTAGTGTCCCTCCTTCCCTCCAAATTTTACTGTTACAAGTGTTTGATAACAACTGACGATTTACAGAATGAATGATCGACTAACCGACAGACCGGCTCACTCTTGTGATAATTCATCATCAGCAACAACAACAAAACCATATTATAAGCCAGCAGGGCACACGGAGAATATAATTATGGCCTAGGCCAAAACGCCTTGCCAGTTCTTGATGTAAGCTAAATGTCAATGCCTACATGAAAATGTGTCTCTGTTTTGAAATGTTATCTTGAGATTGTCTTTATCCATAACAAGTTTTTTGCATTAAAAAAATCTGTACACACACACACGCGCGTGCGCGCGCGCGCACATACACACACGCGCGCGTGCGCGTGCGCGCGCATACACACACACACACACACAAGGAGGGAAAATATCCTCTGAAGTCGAAATATGGCTGTCTTTGGGGTGAGATACTTCAACGCAGCCATGTACGCACTTTTCCTCTAGTGTGTGTATTTACAGTCTCACAATCATTTCTATGTGTCATGCATACACTGGGTGACCCCCAAGATGTCATGCTGGGGAGCGCCCGACAACAACAGCAACAACAACAACAAAAACAACAACAACAACAACAACAACAACAGTGACATAAACGCGATATATGTTTCTCTCTTCAGAATCCCATCTATGCTGACATCGTCTTCAACTTCAGGGTTCTTCGACCAGACGAGTTGCGCAGACTGAACTTTCCCACCAAGTAGGCTCTGTGTGTGCACGTGTGTGTGTGTGTGTGTGTGTGTGTGTGTGTGTGTGTGTGTGTGTGTGTGTGTGTGTGTGTGTGTGTGTGTGTGTGTGTAAGTGTGCGTGTGTGTGTGTGTGTGTGAGAGTGTGTGTAAGTGTGCGTGTGTGTGTGTGTGTGTGAGAGTGTGTGTTGTGTGTGTGTGTGTGTGTGTGTTGTGTTGTGTGTGTGTGTGTGTGTGTGCGTGCGTGCGTGCGTGGTGTTGTGTGTGTGTGTGCACGTGTGTGTGTGTGTGTGGTGTTGTTTGCTTGCGGTCACATATGGAACCTCGAGATTTTTGTTTGTTTGTTTGTTTTGTTGTTGTTGTTTTGTTTGGGTTTTTTTTAGGGGAGGTGGAAGGTGGTCCCTTTGCTAGAGCTCTCAGGTTCTCCAATGTCGAGATTTTTGCGTGTGCCACCATTACGGTAGCTGCATTCCGACTTCGGGGTATGATGTCTAAACACAAGTGTTTACATGCGCTTTTAACAAAAAAAAAGTGTCATCAATTCTTACCGACACGGAATGGCCTACTCTTCCAAAAAGCATAACCGGTTCTAATGTGTGTGCGAGAAATTCTGCGTTCGTTTTCACACGAGACCTCGGTTTATGCTCCCATCCAAAGGACTTTCGGCGGAGTAGAATCGGTGCTAATGTTAACTTCAGGGAAAAAATCCAATCGAACAGGTGCCTCAGTGATTGCTCGAACCAGGCCGTCAGATCACGAGTTTAACGTTCTGACCACTAGGCAATTATCCCCCCCCCCCCCCCCCCTCTTTCAGATCTCAAGAAGGAACAGATATATTCATATGACTCAAACGTTTATGTAAGAAAAGATCAAAATAAGATATGTCAATAAAAGCATGTAAGAAAATGCGGAAAAGGTAAGTATGTTATCAATGAGTTCTCTTTGCGTTATATTCTCCAGGTAAAACTGATTGCAGTTATGGAGTCTTTATGTAAAATTGAATGTAATCAGTGAATTATCTTTGCATTTCTTTGTTTTTTCAAGGTAAAGTTAAACGTAAGCAATTCTTGATGTTGGGATTATGTTCTTGTCCCAGCAGATACGTACTGCTCAAATGAGTCATCTTTGGGGTATATATAGTGAAGGTAAAATTGAACGTTCTGTGTTATTCCAGGTATGGCAACGTTTTCACCACAGTTATCACCCAGACTAACAAGTTCATGCCCTGGCTTATGAGAAAGTAAGTCCCAATGCGTTGGAATGCTCTTTCCTCTGTGTGTGTGGTTATGTACATATCTGTGCGTGACTGTAATTTATACTATGTGCAATGTGTGAACAGGCACTTTATTCACACTTGATCATTATGTTTCTTAACAGTAAAAGGTAAAGGTAAAGGAGTCCCATAACCTATAAGGTCGTAGGGGAGCGAGGCGTCAGAGACCTCACTTCTCTAGGGCCAGCATATTGAGGGCGGCGCCCATCTCCTCTCCCTCGCTGCTTTACAGTACAGACGAGTAATTCCCTCTGTCTTTCTCTCTGTGATTTTGTATGTCTGTCTGTTCGTCTGTCTGTCTGTCTGTCTTTGTGTGTGTGTCTCATTCTCTCCCCCCCCTCTCTCTCTCTCTCTCTCTCTCTCTCTCTCTGTTCTGCCTCTCTCTATCTTTGTCTCTCTATGTCTCTCTGTGTCTTTGTCTGCCTGTCTCTCTCTATCTCTGTCTCTATGTATATATATATAATATATATATATATATATATATATATATATATATATATATATATATATATATATATATATATATATTAGTCCCCTATCACATACATTCATCCTTGCCGTCAACCATCGCTTATCATACTCCCATCCATGACCAGAAATGTAGTAAAGGAAACTTGTGTGGGTTTTTGTGTGTGGTTTCACAAACTGTTTATATTGGATATTTTCATTAGATAGTCCCTACTGGAATTGTTATGTTCTCATTGTTTTCTTCTATATTAGACGCCAGCTGGTCATAGAGCTTAAAAAAGCTACACTGAGCTTATCCCTTTCCGCGTTGATGTTTGGATATTACAAAAGATGTTATGAGAGTGTGTAGCAGGTTTGTTTGTACATATCAAGATAAAGCGCGCGAGCGTGTGTGTGTGTGCGCGCGCGCGTGCGTGCGTGACTGTGTGTGTATGCGTGTGTGTGTGTGTGTGCACGCACGCGTGTATGTATATATATATATGTGTGTGTAGTGGTGTGTGTGTGTGTGTGTGTGTGTGTTTTGTGTGTTGTGGTGTGTGTGTGGTGCACGAGCGCACACATCCGCCTGCACGGTAAAGGTTGCAATAATGTAGTATTTCTAGTATTATCATTAAGAAATATATTCTTAGATAGATGGCTTGATGAAGAAAAGCAAATGCATTGCTTATTCAATGTACCATCTGGAAATAAAAATTTGACTTGACTTGACTTGACTTGACGTGTGGTAGGCTTAATGATAATGAATTTGCTCTTAATGTGTAAATGCGTGCGTCTGTGGCGTGTGGACGCGTGCATAATTGTGTGCGTGTGTATGTATGTTGTTATTGCTGTTGCTATTGTTGTTGTTTGCGGCTGTTTTGCTATGATTTTGGTTGTTTCTCTTTGCTGTGACACGCCTACAGATTCAGAGAGCGGGGTGGCATGGTGGAAAGTCGAACTGTTGGAAGTCTGGAAGAGGTAATAAGTGTGTGTGTGTGTGGTGTGTGTGTGTGTGTGTGTGTGTGTGTGTGTGTGTGTGGGTTGTGTGTGTGTGTGTGTGTTGTGTGTGTGTGTGTGTGTGTGTGTGTGTGTGTGTGTGTGTGTTCGTGTGTGTGTTTGTGTTGTGTGTGTGTGTGTTTGTGTGTGTGTGTGTGTGTGTGTGTGTTCGTGTGTGTGTGTGTGTGTGTGTGTGTGTGTGTGTGTGTGTGTGTGTGTGTGTGTGTGTGTGTGTGTGTGTGTGTGTGTGTGGTTCGTGTGTGTGTGTGTGTTGTGTGTGTTGTGTGTGTGTGTGTGTGTGTGTGTGTGTGTGATAGATAGATAGCTGGATGGATAGATAGATAGATAACTGGA
>CM054143.1:35876822-35931822 GCA_028751875.1 Rapana venosa
ACAGTCCTTATGTGCTGCAGCCCTGGGGGCTGGTTGGCCTTTGGAGAACATCTCCAACCCTGACTGTCCTTATGCCCACTTGGCCGAGAGAGTGGGATGTACTGTGGGCAAGGCATCTCTACTATAATCAAATTTCTGTCCAGTTTCCAAAACAGCAGCTGCCTCTTCTGCTGTTTTGGAGGTCATCGTCGAACACGACGGACAAACATACAATTGTTTTTATGAAGGGGAAGAGGGATGGATGTTTTTGTTTGTTGCGGTGGGTTATCCCCCCTCTGTTTGATATTTTTCTTCACTTTTGATTGTAGTTTACACAACGAAATTCGTTTATACTGTTCATTAGTATAGTAAATTTTGTCAGGTATAGAATTTAGATTAAGCTTGAACTGCAATTTCCTTTTTGTTCATTGTAGTTCAGTACTCTGGTAATGAAATTTTTCTTCTTTTTCTAATTCTTCTTGAGAATTTATTAATGATTTGATATTCCTTCTTCCATACTCTACCAACTCCCCTTCAACTTCAGCCACATCCCCTTCCTCCCCCCCCCCCCCCCCCACCCTTTTTTTGTTGTTTTGTTTTGGTTGTTACTCGGCTACAACTCCGAGGTTTACCAATGGTGGGAGTTTTTTTATATGCAGCCCCCCCCCCCCCCTCCTCCCCCCCCCCCCCCCTCCCCGTCCCCCTGATGGTTGAATGCGAGTCTTGTGGACGTTGAAGCGAGGTCCTGTGCGCAGAATGTATACACTTTTAAAAAACCCCAACCAAACAAAAAAACTCATCAAAGCTAGGGAAAGAATTGGGAAGCTTTTTCTGTGCAAACAAAATGCACCAATGCGAAACAATGAAAAGACAGGAACTGACAAAAAAATGATCTAATAGAATACAAAAATTAACAATTTTATTTATAAAATTTTAAAAGTGGGCTCTAGCCCTACTATGATGACCGGACAGTCGCGGGACTTTTCAGACAGGGACATAAATTTTGGCTGATGTCACTTCACATGTTACACAATGAAAGACATTCTGTCTGGCTCTACCCGTCAGTGAATCATTTTCCCGCCACTTGTCCAGACGATGACGCCAAAAAATTGACGTCATGACTAGTACTGTGGCGAAACAGACGTGCGCTCTTCCAAATGTGACGTCCTTTTGGTCGATCTTGCAGCATAAAGCGTTCCAACGGTCTTCTGCTTTGTTCTTTTTCCTGCAAAATGGAATCCCCACCGAAGATCAGCCACGAGTCATTCACTTTTCGATTCCCAGCCCGTCTGTGGCGAATTATCAACTCATGCTCCTCTGGGGCGATTTCCTGGGGCCCAAGTGGCAAAACCATTCGTATTCTGCGCAAGAAGTTTGAAGAGGAATATCTGACTGGCAACGCCAAGCCTTTCAAGACTACAAAGTATGAGAGCTTCGTGCGCCAGCTGAATCACTATGGCTTCAAGAAGGTAAAGAAACGCAGCGCGATGAAAAAGGTAACCAAACGATACAAACGGACGGCTCTCGCTTTCAGATTGGTAATTTCGTATTTATCTATTCGTTTATTCATTCATTAATCCTTATTCATTCATTTTAAAAATATTTTTTTAAATCAGATTATTGATTTGACGACTGTCTACCTACGTACCTCATTTACCTATCTGTCTATCTATCTATCATTGTTACTATCTATTTATGTTAAGTAAAACCAGATTATGTTTCGTCTACATTATGGGATCGGTGGTCTAGAAATAACACACCTGCCAAGAAAACGAGAAGTGTGAAATCGATTCCCCCTTGTGCCTGGACTTTCCCCCATCCACTAGACCTCGAGTCTGAGTGCTAGGGGTTTTTTCGGACGATAGACTGAGGTTCCATGTGCAACATAGCTTCAATGCACTTAAAAGAACCTGTGGTAACAAAACAAGTTGTCCTTGGCAATATTCTGTAGACAAATGGTGAGAGTTTTGCACATGCGACCGTTAAGGTATCCGCTTCCTACTTCGGGGACGATGTCAAAACATGACAACAGTGTACATGCATTTTTTTTTAGAAAGTTTTGTCATCTGTTCTTGGCGTACGCGATGGCCTAAGCTTCCGGAAGGCGGAATGTGTTTTTGTGCGCAAGATGTTCTGTGTGCGTTCGCCCAGGGAACCTTGGTTCAAGTCTCATCCGGAGGACTTTTGGGGAAATGGAGTCGATACTGATTTTAACTCCAGGGGAAAAAGTCCCGCGAATGGGAGTGTTGGTGGTGGTTGGAATCCGGGCCATCAGATCACGAGCGCAACGCGCTAACCACTAGGCTATCCGCCCCCCCCCCCCCCCCCCCCCCCCCAGGCTTCATTTGATTTGACTTCTCTCTTCACTCTTTAAGAAGTCGCTGGAGCACTGCACTGATTTTTTTCAGGCCACTAGTGTTTCATGGGCAAGTTGAAACCTCAATGATTTTTAGATCAAGACACATTGAAAGAAGACTAGCTTTGTGCAACATAGGCATGTGATTAACCCTGTCTGTAAATTTTACTACTAAATCCTGAATTAAAGTCGTCATCCATCTGTTATACGACTTGAATCCGGATAGGCTATACCCGGGTTGTTTTATTTACTACTATTACTGGTGACTTACACAACACACACACACACAACACACACACACACACACACACACACAAACACACACACACACACACACAAATATATATATATATATGAAAATAGAGAGAGAGAGAGAGAGAGAGAGAGAGAGAGAGAAGAGAGGGGGTGGGCAAATAACAGAGAAACAGAGGTGGGGGAGGAGAGAGAGAGAGAGAGAGAGAATCTTGTAGGATATGTCATTTTCGCCATCTCCCAGCTTGTGAATCGTTTCAGTCAACTCGAATCAAGGTGTGAAATCAGTCATCGTTATTAATTGTCTGTACACTTTGTATGCTTATAGTTATGTCAGCCACTGTTGCTATCACTTTTACTTTAAATCCTCTACGAAGAAATCAGCAATAAAACAAAAAAACTTGTGAAAATTCATGTCAGGATTATAAAATCGTGGGTTGTTTTTTTCCAAAGAAACCAGCTCACAAACATAGTGTCTATAAGGGCGACTTCTTTCGGTTTCTTTCCATGATGCCAACTATGTGGAGATGATAGATGAGACTGACCATAATTCTACGGAAAAGTATTTTCTTCTTCAAGCGTGAGCTATGTTCCAGGGTGAAAATATGTCCAAAGCTGTCATCAGACTTTGGTCCTCTGATAATCTTCCATTTCGGATAGGTTTTTTTTGGTGTCATTCAGACTTCGCGCCGTCTCTTCTGTTCTTTTCTTCAGTTAATTCACTAAGGAACCAGTCATGGGTGTTGCACTGAAAGTTCAGACGGGGTGTCTTGGGCAGGAGAAACATGATGGAATCCGTTCTTTTTCCATGTTACGGAGTGCTTGCCGTAGATGTTCATGTCATTCATGCTGCCGGCCACAACGCAGAACTGGCCTGCTCTGCTTCGCAAGATGGATGGGATTTTAACGTGTCCAGATAAACCAGCTATCTGTGAACAGATGACAAAAAAACGCAAACCCAAATCCCAAACAAACCCCAAAATTTGGCAGGTTTTTGTTTTCGTTATTCAGAATCAGTGAGTCAGAGAACCCTTCAACTGATTTGCTTGTTTCAGTGTTCAATAATGCCCAGCTTTAGTTGTCCATGAAGTGCACATCAAAGTTGATGTAACCCTGCTCTTCAACTTCTTACTCCCTCTGCTCTTATCCCAACTAATGGTATCATTCACATGAGATAGTTTGAGTCACTGTGCTGGATAAGCTATTGTAGTCGTAGTTTCATTTACTTCCACATGATATGACTGGCATCTCATAAAAAAGATTACAAGAAAACCAGTCACTATTTGATAGTAAAGGGAAGAACTTTTCTTTTTTGATACAACTAAAGGACCTAAAACACTTTGTTTCCTGTATGAATGCAGGCTACATTCCTAAGGCTAACATGACGGTATAAAGGTCTCTGTCGTGGTAATAGTTAAAGCTGATGGTGCCAGTCAAGCTTTTAGCTGGTTTACTTCATACTTTACCGACCGATTCCAGACAGTCGCAGTAAACAAGATTCAGTCAGTACCTGCCAGACTGGAATGTAGAGTTCCGCAGGGATCTGTTCTAGGCCCTGTTCTTTCACCCTCTACACTGCTCCACTGTCACGTATAATTAACCGTCATCAGATCAACCATCATTTTTATGCAGATGACTCTCAGATTCTAAGCAGCGACGCTCCTGAAAATCTGCTTTCTCTCTTGACAAATATAGACCACTGCTTTCAAGATATCCAAAATTGGATGATACAGAACAAGTCACAGCTAAATGCAGATAAAACGGAAACCATGTTTGTAGGGACCAAACACAAACTCACTTCCATTACAACAGCTTCAATACAATTTGGCAATGCATCAGTCCCTCTATCCACTGCTGTGAAGTATCTAGGGGTCATTATTGATAACACACTCTCTATGCAAAAATTCATCACGCAGACCTGCCAGTCATGCTACTATCAATTACGGCGTATCAGTGCAATTCGAAAGTACCTGTCCATAGATGGAACATACAAACTCGTTACGTCTCTCATTCTTTCACGTCTGGACTATTGCTATTCTCTTTTGGCAGGTCTGCTAGCATCATCAATCCACTCCCTTCAACGTATACAAAACTCTGCAGCTCGACAAGTCCTCAGAAAGAAAAACATTTGAGCACATTACCCCTCTCTTGCGATGATCTGGAATGACCTCCCTCTCTCTCTTCGCCAAAAGCCTTCTTATGACACTTTTAAATCCAGTCTCAAGATATATTTATTTCAAACCTAAGATTTTCCTCTCCTGCTTCATCTCATAGCTTATTCCCTGTCTTCAACAGCCAAGGTTCTATCGCCCTACCAGGGTGTGTGTGTGTGCGTGCGTGCGTGCACATTTGGACTTGTTGGAACTATTAATTGTTACTGGTTGTATGACTGTGTAAGAATGAGTCGAGTGCAAGCGCTTTGATTTGTCTCTGCAAGATATAGCGATATATAAATTCCTTTTTTTTTCTTAACGTCTATACTCTTGTTAAACTTGGTCATCAGAGATAATTGTCTCAGGGAATACAGGAAACGAACCTGTCTCTATCTATACATTTAATCATGAGAACCACTCTTTGGGTGGGCAGTGGAGGTGTCCAGATTTATGTTAAGCTATCATGAATCGAATCTGCAACCTTAGAAAGACTAGCATACTATCAGTTGAGCCAGACGGCCACCAAACCTGCAGCTAGATCTATAGCGATAATCTTCATTCTAGATATACGTTCTTTTTTTTTCAAAGAGTAACCGCCGACCAGTGCGAATACACTGTAACTGTCACGTAGTTAACATTTCGTGGTTAAATTGTCAGCAGGCTTCATCAGCTAACTTTGTTCCAGTCTCTATAATAGCATCTGTTTTGTGTATACTACCTTCATTGTTATTGACATTAATACACTACAGTTCCAATTTCTACCTGTTATATTTTTTGGTTATAACTTTCATTGGATTTCCTCAAAATCTCTTTCACTCTTTCCCTCATACATAAGACAAAAGGTGCAAAGACTGTCCCAGAGCGAGATGCCGCGTGTTGTCTGTATTTTTTGGAATGGCTGAATCGGCCTCAATGCATGTTTGAACAAGAAGTCTGGAGATGTGCGTCTACAGATCAGTAGCATGAGTCTGCTGCAGGTGACCATACCGGTCTCGAACGGGGAGACCAAGGAAGAAACAGCCTTGCTAAGCGAGTACTACAACCCCAACTTCACGCGAGGCCAGCCAGAGAGGGTGACCTTTCTGGAGAGACGGAGTCAGCTGCATGACAACTCTGGCCAAAGGAAGAGGAGTAAAAGGGGCGCTGCTTCAGCTAATGCCGAGGTATTTCTCTCACCTGGCTCTATCTCTGTCCGTCTAGTTCTGTCTTCCCGTCTGTGTGAGTCTGTCCAGTGTGTGTGTGCGTGTGTGCGCGCGTGCGCGCGCGAATGAATAGAAAAGAAAATATCCCCAAAGGTTGCTGCGGTTTGATGTGGTTTTTTTTTACATAAACCACTTTAGATTTAGAGAAAAAAAAGCTTATGGCATTTGTTTTGTTAAAAAAATAAAAACAAAAAGAACAAGAGAACACAAATCAAACACGTTTGTTCCGTTGTGCGTCATGGTCAAGTTTAGAAACGCTAGTGTCAAGACAGTGAAAGATAGATTCCATATGAATTACCTTCAAGGAATAGATTCTGTATGAATTACCTTCAAGGAATAAGCAGCCATACCCTGTCATAGGTACAAAAGCAAATTTTGCATACCTTTGATTTACAGTGGAATCATACTATCTATCTATCTATCTGTCCCGTAGTCTGACGACCGTGGGGGCACCCTCAAAGACTCAGAAACCAGTTCCCTCCATTCTTCTCTCTGTTCTGCCTTTCTCAGGGTTTTGTTGAGTTCTAGGCCTGTCCATTCACTGATGTTATCCTCCCAGCTCTTCCTTGGTCTGCCTCTTCTTCTTCCTCCTTGGACAGTGCCTTGCAAAACTGTCTTTGTAATTCCTTGGGATCTTGTGACATGCCCATACCATTTAAGTTTACGCTTTTTCACGATCGTTAGAAGGTTCTCATAGGGTCCAATGGTTTGCTGGATTCTGTTATGCACGCTTTCGTTGCTTATGTGGTCTTTGTAGGAGATGCCAAGGAGTCTCCGAAAGCATCTCATCTCCACTGCCTGTACTCTTCTCTCCAAATCTGCAGTCAGGGTCCATGATTCACAGGCATACAGAAATATGGATATGACAAGGGAGCGCATTAGTCTGATCTTGGAGATAAGTGAGATATTCTTATCTCTCCAGATGGTGTTTAGTTTTGACAAAGCTGTTATTGTCTGTGCAGTCCTGCATACTACTTCTGGCTTGGATCCCTGGTCGGATACAATGGCTCCCAGGTACTTGAAGCTTTGAACTGTTTCCAGCTTCTGGTCATTAACCTGATATCAGTGCTAATGCCGTTGGTGTTATTAGTCATCAGTTTGGTCTTCTCTGCACTGATTTCCATGCCGTATGTTTTGGAGGCCTTATCCAAGTGTTCTGTTAGGCTGGCAAGCTCTTTTTCTGATCCTGCTATTCCATCAATGTCATCTGCGAAGCGGAGGTTTGTGATCGTTCTGCCACCAATGCTGACTGATCCTTCATGATGTTCCAGTGCATCAGCCATGATTCTCTCAAGGAAGATGTTGAAAAGAGTGGGTGAGAGTAGACAGCCCTGCCTTACTCCAACTGTTGTTCGGAACCATTCTCCAATGTTGTTGTTGTAGTACACTGCACTGGTGGCCTCGCTGTACAGCTGTTTGATGACTCTGATCAGGTTTGCATTGATGCTGTACAAGTTCATGGTTGCCCACAAAGCTGCATGCCACACCCTGTCAAATGCCTTCTTAAAATCGATAAATACGTGGTATAGGTCTTGTTGATGTTGAAGGTACCGCTCACATAGTATTTCTGAGGTTGAATATCTGTTCTGTTGTGCTGCGCCCTGCTCTGAAACCTGCTTGTTCCTCAGCAATGATGGTCTCTGCTTGTGGCTTCAGTCTATTCAATATTATCTGCAGCATGACCTTGCTTGGGTGACATATGAGGCTGATTGTGCGGTAATTATGGCATTGTTGTAGATTTCCTTTCTTGGGGAGGGTGATGATGAGTGACTGCGTCCATGGTGTTGGCCATTTTCCTGTCTGCCAGATCTTGTTGCAGATTCTTAGTAGGGCGCTAATCATGGCTTCCCCTCCAGCTTGGACCAACTCAGCTGGAATGTTGTCAGCCCCTGCTGACTTCCCCTTTTTCAGCGATCTGACTGCTGTTTCCACTTCTTCTCGGAGGATAGGGTGACTGTCTGTGTCTTTGCTTTCGGGTACATTAAGGACTTCTGGATCTCCTGCGGTTCTATAGTTATACAGGTCGGAGCAGTATTCTGTCCATCTGTTCAGAATATCCTGGTCGTCAGTGAGACACTTCCCATTTTTGTCTTGGATTGTTAAACCTTTTCTCTGTTTCGTGCTAGTCAGGTCTTTCACCAGCTGATATGCTTTCTTGCTATTGTTTTTCTTGATGTTCTCTTCAATGTCTTGGCACTGTTCACCGATCCATTTCTCTTTTGCCTCCGTCATGGACTTCCTGATTCTTTTGTTGACTGCCCTATATTGTTCTGCTCTTTCTTTTGTTTCATTTTTCTTTTTCTTCAACTCTCTACGCTTGTCGCATAGTTGTAGGATGTTAGGTGTGACCCATGGTTTTTTGACTGGTCGGCGTTTGCCAAGAAGCTCGTTTGCTGTTTCAGTCACTGCTGTATTGAAACTATTCGTCAGTGTGTCTATGTCTGAGTCTAACACAGTGAGTGCTGCAAACTTTCCACCTATCCTTGCTTGAAAAATTTCTAATACCTCTGGGTCCTTCAGCTTCTCGAGGTCAAATTTGATCCTGATGTTGTTCCGCTTGTGGATTTTCTTTAGACGTAGTCGGAAAGTCATCATCACAAGATCATGATCACTCCCTATGTCTGCTCCTGGAAAACTTCGTGTCTGTGCGATGTTAACGCTAGACTGAAACCGTCTTTTCACCATGATGTAATCTATTTGGTTGTGGTGTTCTCCATTTGGGCTATGCCATGTCCATTTTCTGGATTTCTTGTGTGGGCCAAGTGTATTCACTAGCTGGAGGTGGTTGTTACTGGCAAACTCCAGGAGTCTCAAGCCTCTTTCATTTGATTGGTTATTACAATGTGGCCCACAAACGCCCTCCCAGTCTTTCCATGCATCTTCTCCTACCTTGGCGTTCCAGTCGCCTTGCACAACGAGGATGTCTTTCTTGGGTGTTTGATTCAGAACCTCTTGTAGCTGGTCATAAAATTCTTCTACGGCTTCATCTGTGCAGTCCGATGTAGGGGCGTATGCCTGTACTATAGTTATGTTAAATCATACTACGGGTGTTTAATTAAGCTAATACTCTTGTAATTGAAAGATTGCTTCATATAATTATCTTAAAGAGTTAATTGCATCCGCGCTAGAAACTAAGCATTGAAACAGAAAGGCACTTTGCAGGATCGTTTCAGTTTCTTGGCTGCATTCTTTCAAGACTCAAGAATACTTTAATGTCTCAACTAGAGAAATTATGGGTAGCATTTTAAAATTATAATTACACGGCATACATTATTAAACAATACGGATTAAGAAATAACACAGTATTTTAAAAGCCGACAACAATCTACGTCTCACACACACCCGCTCCGCCCATCCACACACACACACACACACACACACACACACACACACACACACACACACACACACACACACACACACACATATATATATATATATATATATATATATATATATATATATATATATATATATATATATATATATATATACACGCATGCGCGTGCGCACGCACACACCAGTAAAGGTTAAGAGTAGCAAAGCAAAACCACAACACAACAATAATTCAAACACATCTCATGAGACACATCATCAGCACAATCAATACAAATATCGCAAGTAACGTTACATTAAAAAGAAAAACATGACAAAAACATTTTGATTTTTAAAAAGTTTTAACACTATTTCCCCTTCACTCATCACAGCTCACACTTATTCTGTGCCTGGTACTTTATATAAAACTATGCATGCACACACACACACACACACACCACACACACACACACACACACACACACACACACACACACTCTCTCTCTCTCTCTCTCTCTCTCTCTCTCTCTCTCTCTCTCTCTCTCTCTCTCTCTCTCTCTCTCTCTCTCTCTCTCTCTCTCTCAGAGGCATATTCATGCACACGCTGTTAATTTGATGATTTAATATGAAAACCCCTTTAAAAAAAATTTTCTTGTAAAGTTTAACAGTGGTTTACAAGCTGAATTGACTTGTTAATAAAACTATTTTTGGTTCTGTTTGTTTTTGATTTTGGCTTTCGGAATCTTCGACCAGATGGAAGCAATGCATAGTGTTGTGAAAGCACGTGAGTTTCGTCAGTGGAAATGTCTTTAGCTTTTTTAGTCATCTGATTTTCATACAATGAATTTAGCGTCTTTTGCTTTTCTCCAACAATCTTTCCACACACATTCACAACTTTATTCAATACGTTCTTGTTTTTTACATTCAAACAACCAAACCAGCATAAAAACCCATATGATAAGACTGATTCTACAAAACTGCGATAAAACAAGCACATAACTTCTTTTTTAACGTTCAGTGATCGCAGTTTTTGAAGACAATATATCCTTGATTGACATTTCTTATGTATAAAGGCAGTGTCTGCATTAAAGTCCAACTTATTATCTAGAATTGTACCAAGATATTTGTACTCTAGCACTCTCTCTATTTTTGTTCCTTCTATGAACAGATCAGGAACTTGGGTTGTATTTCTGCTAAAAATCAATGAGATGAGCATTTCTTTGGCTTTGTTGACATTTAAGTCAAGATGTTATTTTTACATCATTTACAGAACCTTTCTATTTCATCAAAATAAACCAAATTTGAGTTGGATACATCTCGTAGAGCAGAGTCATCTGAGTATTTTACAACAGGTGTAAATAATGCACCAGTGCAGTCATTACGATTCTTTATGGTTTCAGAATGAGATCTCTAAGGAGACGACCAGCGCAGCGAAGAAAATAAAAAAGGAGACGTCTGTCCAAGTCTCTAAGGGTCTCTTGCCCTCTGGAGCCGAAAGTAAGACGTTTTGTGCTTCTCAGTAAATGTAGGGAGTTGTATAGGGTTGTGGTGGGCTCATTTCGTAGTACTTTTTAAAAATATTATTTTGTATTGTAACTTATATTGCATTGTATTGCGGTGATTGTCATGGCAGATCACTCAGTTTCGTTTAATGTTTTGCATTATACTGCATTGTATTACAAACCTACGGTTTGTTGCTTTTTTTTTTGTACATCGACGGCCTAGTGGGAAAAGAGAAAGAGCTGGTCAACTTGGTAAATCACCTTGATGAGGCCTGTTCGACATAGAGCATGCAGATTAGGGCAGGAAAAAACCCAGTTGATGACAAATAGTGCCAACGGCATCAACACTGACGTTATAGACAAGAAAACCGGGACTATCTATAACTTTAACTATCTGGGGGCTATTGCATCGGATGAAGGATCAAAACCTGAAATTCTCTCCAGGATAGGCCAGACCACAGCCGCGATGACCAAACTGAAAGTCCTCTGGATCGACAAGAAATTCGCCATCAGCTTCAAGATCAGACTGATACATTCCCTGGTCATGTCCATATTTTTGAATGGATATGAAACGTAAACCATACCAGCAGACACCGAAAGAAGAATACCGGCAATGGAGATGAGATGTTTTCGCAAACTTCTAGGTTTCTCATGCAGGGATCACATAACGAGGAAGTAAAAATCAGAATTGAAAGCGCCATGGGGCCATATGAAGAGTTCCTAATTTTCGTGAAAAAACCTCGAACTGAAGTGGTACGGGCACGTCACACGAGCATCTGAAATTGTCAGACTGTCCTACAGGGAACAGTACAAGAAGGGAGTCGAAGAGGCAGACAGAGAAAACGATGGGAAGACAACATCAGAGAGTGGACTGGTCTTGAGTGGAACAACTTGCTACGAAAGCTGAAAACCGTGAGGAATGGAGGAAGCTGGTTGCAAAATCTTCAGTGGTGCCCCTACGGTTCACTAGACTACGGGATGGGTGAAAGTGGTGAAGCATTGTATTCTGTTGTCACAGCAGATTTCTTCATCTGAATTTTGAGGTACTTTTTCTAGAAACAGCACTGTGCCATACAAGGGCGCCACTTTTTTCTTCCTTTTTTTTTTTTTTTGGGGGGGGAGGCAGTCAATATGTCTACTTGCTAATGTTTGAGACTGGTCTTTTTTTCTAGATTTCACCAGGAATAACTCTTTTGTTGCCATAGGTTCTCCTTCAAGCTCCATCAAGTCTTTAGGGTGAAACAAAAAACTGATGTCCTGTTTGCAAGCGAATACATATTATTTTTTGCGAATTGGAATCCCATCCATCTTTCGTGAAAAGGTAGGCCAGTGATGGCAAGCCTGATAATACAGAAATACCAAGCATGCACCAGAGGCTTTATTAGCGCACGCAGAGATTTTTTTTTTCTTGGAGTTGACATTGGTACAGACTCAGGTTTCCGGAAAGGGCTTCAAATGAGACTGTAATCGGAGATTCCGTGTGCAAACGTACATCTAGCAATCTTGCGCACATGTTAAGCGCTCATCCATCTTTCAAAGAAGAGAAGGCCAGCAACAGCCAATGCTACAGATGGGTATATACCCAGCATGCATCCTCCTCTCTAAAGAATGACGGGCTCCTCTAGGCTCAATTTTCCCATGACACATTTAGAAACTAAGTGCACAACCGCAATGACGCTGTAATGGGTGAATTGACGTGTCAAATATTTATGTATTTTTTTTAACATTTTCGAATGGATTAAGTAGCTAGTTCGTGCCAGAACTTTAGTACCTTTAGTTTTGTGCTATGATACATGTAACTTCTTCAGCAATAATTATGGTATGTTTTTAATCCACGAATCTGCCACAAATATAACTGAAGTGTTATGTGAGGACAAGTTGCACTAACATGGGGGAAATGTAACTCAACACAAGACAGAACTTTTGACCATGTGATAATGAGACAGAGAGTCGGTTTTCTGTCACAAAATTGTGCTAGCAAACGGTATTTATGTGAAATAAGGTGAAAGCACAACTACCAACATTCAACATTGCTACGAACTCGTAGAAATATATTGTGTGAAGGGTTACAGAAATTACCTTTTGAATACTTGTGAGAAGTGTGCAAGGACAAGAGATTCACTGACAGCATAAAATTGTCTTCTTTTTTATTTTAAAGACGCCATATTAACTAGTGTGTGTTTTACATGGTTATTTCCCCCCAGATGGCCACAGCAGCTCCGATAACGACAACAAAAACAAAAAGTGTGCAGACTTAAGGTATGTTTAGAGGTAAAACTGAAGAGAGATAGCATGTTGTGCTTGAATTTCTGTTGGTTTGAAAAAGGGTTCGACAATATGCTTCCATTTTGCAACATAATTTCATAAACACTATCCCTTAATACTTGTTATGTTAACAGATAGGAGCTGGTAGTGTTTGGAGTGATTGAATTAGTTTTTATTTTATCTATTTCTGTATTATCTTTTATCAAATTATCTCCATTCTTCAAATGCTAGTCATGTTGCCAGTGAAGGATACTCTACAACTACTGACCCTGTATCCAGAGCTTCCTTATCTGGATAGGGTGGAGAGGAAGACTTTTGCCAGGGTCCGTATGCCTACTGAAGTAACAGAGTCATTACAAGAGTCAGTAGACCTACTGTAGTAATAATAATAAAAATAATAATAATGAATGGAATTTATATAGTGCTATATCTTGCAAAAACAAATCAACACACCCATACACATACAACCAATACCAATTAACAGAGTTCACAAATTCAAATGTACACACACACACACACACACACACACACACACACACACACACACACACACACACGCAGGTTATACACTTTGGCAGGGTGGTGGGGATTTCGGCTGTTGAAGGTAGGGACAAATTTGAGATGAAACAGGAGGGAAAAATCTTAGGTTTGGAATAAATATGTCTTGAGGTTGGATTTAAAAGTGTCATAAGAAGGCTTTTGGCGAAGGGAGAGAGGGAGGTCATTCCATATCACTGGACCAGAAACAGAGAAAGAGCGAAGGCCAACTGTGGATTGGTTGAATCTCGGTATTCGTAAGCACAGGGTATCTGCAGCAGAGCGGAGGGAACGAGAAGGAGTGTATAGGTGAACACAGTCACAAAGGTAGGAGGGAGCTCTTTTGTTGAGACACTTGTAACAGAGGGTACTGATCTTATAGTTTACTCTCTGTGGCACAGCCAGCCAGTGGAGAGATTGCAAGAGAGGAGTTATGTGCTCAGATTTTTTTTCTTTCTGAGGACTAGTCGAGCTGCAGAGTTTTTTTATACGTTGAAGGGAATGGATTGATGATGCTGGCAGACCAGTCAGAAGAGAATTGCAATAGTCCAGACGTGAAAGAATGAGAGACGCGACTAGTTTGGATGTTGCATCAGTAGACAGGTACTTTCAAATTGCACAAGTTCGCCGTAATTCATAGTAGCACGACTGGCAGGTCAGGGTAATAAATTTTTGCATTGAGAGTGTGTTGTCCATAACGACTCCAAGATATTTCACAGCAGTGGATAGAGGAATTGACCCATTGCCAAATTCTATTGAAGCTGTTGTAATGTAAGAGAGTTTGTGTTTGGTCCCTACGAGTATGGCTTCGGTTTTATCTTGTTTTGTATCATCCAGTTTTTAATATCTTGAAAGCAGTAGTCCATATTTGCCAAGAGAGAAGGCAGATTTTCAGGTGTATCACTGCTAAGAATCTGAGAGTCATCGGCATAGAAATGATGGTTGATCTGATGACGGTTTATTATATGTGAAAGAGGAGCAGTGTAGAGTGAAAAGAACAAGGCCCAGATCTGATCCTTGTCGGACTCCACATTCCAGTTTTGCAGGTGACGATTTAATCTTGTTTACTGTAACTGTGTGGAATCGGCCTGCAAGGTATGAAGTAAACCAAGTGAGGGCTGTGCCTGTAATACCAAACTTGTTTTGGAGACGGGACAGAAGAATTGAATGGTCTATAGTATCAAAGGCTGCAGATAAGTCGAGAAGAGTGAGAATGGAGACAGGGTTGATAGACCTACTGAAGTACCAGGGTTGATAGACCTACTGAAGTACCAGGGTTGATACACCTACTGAAGTACCAGGGTTGATACACCTACTGAAGTACCAGGGTTGATAGACCTCAGGGTTGATAGACCTCAGGGTTGATAGACCTACTGTAGTACCAGGGTTGATAGACCTACTGTAGTACCAGGGTTGATAGACAGTACAGGGTTGATAGACCTACTGAAGTACCAGGGTTGATAGAACGTGTCGGCCATATACATATTAAGAGTTTTTACATACACTTACAGATAATGTAATACACTAAGGAGAGCTTGTGATCCCGTTTCCACTCATGTTTACTGGGGATCATACGACTGACTACTTTCAGTCACAGCAGATACTTCTGCCTGACATTTGGGTTGCTCTCCTGGGGAATAGAGCGAGTTGCCACAAGAGCAATGCCACCCTTTCTTTTAAAAAAAAAGTTTTAAAAAATTCCCGTCAGCGTGTTTATTTACTTCCCTGTATGTGGATTTTATGTCATGGAATAGGTTTGCCAGGGACAATTATCTTATTGCCGTGGGTTCTTTTCTGTACGTTGCACGCACAAGATTAATCTCATCTAGAAGACTAGCACCCAGACCATCAACGAGTGTGCATGTGAACGCAAAAGCACGTGCACATGTGTTGTATCTGTGTATCTGTGTGTGTGTGTGTGTGTGTGTGTGTGTGTGTGTGTGTGTGTGTGTGTGTGGTGTGTGTGTGTGATATTTTCTTTCTCATAAGACTATAGTTAGGCTGTTGTGTTTGTGGATAGAGGCAAGGCAGAGAAGGGCAGTGCAGCACCATCACAAACGGCTGCTTCTGCCGCCAAACTTCCTGCTCAGACGCGACAGGATGGCCCAGTCTATCAGCATCTGTCATCTCACAAGGTCAGATTCTGTTACAGACCCCATCATTTTACATAATTATTACGTTACATATCCGGAACAGAACACTTGAATAAGGCCTCCAAAACATACGGCATGGAAATCAGTGCAGAGAAGACCAAACTGTTGACTAATAACACCAACGGCATTAGCACTGATATCAGGGTTAATGACCAGAAGCTGGAAACAGTTCAAAGCTTCAAGTACCTGGGAGCCATTGTATCAGACCAGGGATCCAAGCCAGAAGTAGTATGCAGGACTGCACAGACAATAACAGCTTTGTCAAAACTAAACACCATCTGGAGAGATAAAAATATCTCACTTATCTCCAAGATCAGACTAATGCGCTCCCTTGTCATATCCATATTTCTGTATGCCTGTGAATCATGGACCCTGATTGCAGATTTGGAGAGAAGACTACAGGCGGTGGAGATGAGATGCTTTCGGAGACTCCTTGGCATCTCCTACAAAGACCACATAAGCAACGAAAGCGTGCATAACAGAATCCAACAAACCATTGGACCCTATGAGAACCTTCTAACGATCGTGAAAAAGCGTAAACTTAAATGGTATGGGCATGTCACAAGATCCAAAGGACTTGCAAAGACAGTTTTACAAGGCGCTGTCCAAGGAGGAAGAAGAAGAGGCAGACCAAGGAAGAGCTGGGAGGATAACATCAGCGAATGGACAGGCCTAGAACTGAACATAACCTTGAGAAATGCAGAACAGAGAGAGGAATGGAGGGAACTGGTTGTTGAGTCTTTGAGGGTGCCCCCACGGTCGTCAGACTACGGGACAGATAGATAGATAGATAGATTAGATTAGATTAGATTAGATTAGATTAGATTAGATTAGATTAGATTAGATTAGATATCCGGAAGAGTGGGTTTTTGACACGTATGCAAGATGTTCAGCGTGCGTACGCAGGGGACCTCACTTCGGCCTGATAGTTTCATCCAAAGGACTTGGGGGTTGGGGGTGGAAGTGGAGTCAATACTGTTGCTAACTCCAGGAGAAAAATCCCCTCAAACGGGTACCTTGGTGATGGCTCGAACCCAGGCCGTCAGATCGCGAGCTCAATGCTCTAAGCACAAGACTCCCCCCCCCCCCCCCCCCCCTCCCAAGCCAGAATGAAGAAGCAAAAACAAAACGTCACAAATTGCAGAAGTGGGTGAGGCTGACAAGGTGGTTACTGTTTATTTATTTTTAAAAACCCAACCCACAACACCTGGATGAAAAAGGCTCAAACCAGAGCAAGGAAACTGCCAGAGAAGAAACAAGGCAGAAACAAAAAAGTTATAGAAATGAGGGCATGTTTAGGTACAAAATTTCTAGGTGAGGATACTTTTTTCTTTATACTGAAAGCATTGTCGACATCCCCACAAAAAACCATGACCTACCACAAAACGATATTGAAATGACTAACTACAGATGGGTGGGAATGGGGAGAAGAAACTTAATTCCGTGTTGAAGAAACTTCTCCTTTAACATTTTGCTACTTCCACCCCCACCCTCAGTGTCTTTCACATTTTTGCCCTTCTTTCAAGACTACAATGTAATATTCTCTCTCTCTCTCTCTCTCTCTCTCTCTCTCTCTCTCTCTCTCTCTCTCTCTCTCTCTCTCTCTGTGTGTGTGTTAAAGGATCAGGCCAACCTCTGTGTGACTGACTCTGCTGTGTGTGTAGATCTTCGAATAACTGCTTCAAATTAATAAGCTTGCTATGGATAGATCAGTAGATAGGTTCAGTACAGCCACTGTCGCAGATTACGTAACCACAGATAGGTTCAGTGCAGCCACTGTCGCAGATTACGTAACCACAGATAGGTTAGGTTCAGTGCAGCCACTGTCACAGATTACGTAACCACAGATAGGTTCAGTGCAGCCACTGTCGCAGATTACGTAACCACAGATAGGTTCAGTGCAGCCACTGTCGCAGATTACGTAACCACAGATAGGTTCAGTGCAGCCACTGTCGCAGATTACGTAACCACAATAGGTTCAGTGCAGCCACTGTCACAGATTACGTAGCCACATTGACTGATTCATCGTTACAAAGATGTTTGAGAGATCAGAACATAAACAATGATTTCATAAAAGTGCACACTGAAAGAGGAGTTTGCTTGTATGTTTCCCAGTCGCAGATTACGTAACCACAGATAGGTTCAGTGCAGCCACTGTCACAGATTACGTAACCACAGATAGGTTCAGTGCAGCCACTGTCGCAGATTACGTAACCACAGATAGGTTCAGTGCAGCCACTGTCGCAGATTACGTAACCACAGATAGGTTAGGTTCAGTGCAGCCACTGTCACAGATTACGTAACCACAGATAGGTTCAGTGCAGCCACTGTCGCAGATTACGTAACCACAGATAGGTTCAGTGCAGCCACTGTCGCAGATTACGTAACCACAGATAGGTTCAGTGCAGCCACTGTCGCAGATTACGTAACCACAAATAGGTTCAGTGCAGCCACTGTCACAGATTACGTAGCCACATTGACTGATTCATCGTTACAAAGATGTTTGAGAGATCAGAACATAAACAATGATTTCATAAAAGTGCACACTGAAAGAGGAGTTTGCTTGTATGTTTCCCAGTACCTCGCCATAGAGACACTCTTCTGAAATATTTCCCTTTAGAAGAAAGTCTAATTTGTTATGCCAAGAGCATGTCATGGCTGCAGACAGTCCCAACATGATATTTTAAAGCATAATCATCTTTCAATGAAGATTTGTTGCACTTGGCTTACTTCAATAACTGACAAAGCTTTTATTCTGGGGCACAAAGTTGTTGGTTCCCATAGTCTCCATAGAGAAGCTGTGCCAAGGGCTCAGTGTTATTATTGTTGTTGTTGATGGTTTTATGTTTAATAAACTGGTATTTTCTTTTATTGCAATCCTCTGCTAAAAAAATGTCTTACTCATCATTCTTTTCGTTTATGTCCCCATTTCTTTTTCATCTCCCTGCCTTACATTCTGTTTTCAAGTGTTTTGTTGGAAAACTCTAAGCAGGTCTGATAATGGAGGTGTTTTACGAATACATGTTTGCGCCAGGAATATTTAACTTACGGGCCCTTGTTTTTTCGTTTCTGTGGGTATCAAAGACTGTTCTTGCTTATTCAATTGATTTTTTTAAATCCACAATTTAAAACGAAATGTAGTGTTGTTAAGCCTTCTTCATAATCTCTTATGTTTATTCTGTAGTTCCCACTATGTTAACTTTTTCGTAATGTACAATAAGCTCACATGGATGATTTAAATCAGCTAACAAATAGACATGCTTTTTTGCATTGGATAGATTTACCCGAGCCCCAAATCCACACATATTTTGTATATAATCTCTCAGTTAATTAAATATACACCCCTACAGTCTCAGTCTCGCCTGTTCCAGCAGACAACGACAGGAGGGAAAGCTTTGAGGGCGGGAGAACGGACGCTGTATCAGCGCAAACCTTACTACTACCATGACGGCCTAGATCCTCGCTACCTCAGACCCTCGCTGGCACCTCCGTTCACACGTCATATGGCCTCAGCCTGGCACCAGCCCTACCACCCCTGCGATCCCACCCAGATGTATGACCATTACCTCAGCCTGTACGGAAGCCGGGAAGACCACCTCTATCCACCCTCCTTTGCCTCTGACCTCAGACACATGGTGAGGGTCAGAGCACCACAGGCTGACCATAACCCACCTGTGCATTATCACGATAACAGGTACTTTGTTCATGGACCTGCTGATCCATGGGATGTTGTCTACAGAATGAATAGACGGCATGGAATGCCTATTGCAGGCGGTTCCAGTGACAATTACAAAGGTCCTGCCATGACTGGCAAACACTTGAGGTGGCCTCAGAAGCATTTTCCAGGTTCTTATGAGCATGACTTACCTTCTCCTAACGGTAGATCTACAATGGTTCACGAGCCCTATTCTCTGTGGCCCATCCCCAGTTCGGCAGTCCAGACAACAGAGCGATGGTGCGGTGGAGAGCACCAGACTTTGGTGCGGACACCCATTCCACACGTGCAACCAACAGTGAATTTAGAAGTCTGGTTGTTTGTAAAGGACAGAGTACAACACACGTTCCGCATAACACACTCGATCAATCGGTGATCAAAGACATCAGCAACGACACCTACAAGCAGACAGGTGCCCTCACTGAGCCCATTGAAACGTGGCCACAGGGTGAGAAAAAGACGGAATACTCCTCGACCCAAGAAGCCATGCAAAAGAGCACCACGAATATTCCGAGCAATACTAGTTTGAATGATGTGAACTATCAAGAGCCAAATGGAGAACTGGCGACAGATAGCTCAAAAAACGAGGACGAAGTGCAAGAGTGTTCTGAAAACCTGCAGATAATCACGGATGAAGCGGTGGATCTGCCTCTGGATGTGCAGAGGAGACGGTGGTCACATGTAATACTGCCAGTACTGCTGTGCCAGATCACTGCCTGCGTGCGAACACCAGTCTTCCCCTGAGGACAAGATGCTGATGGACACACTCATGAATGCCAGCACGTCTGTCTCATCGGATGACACCCCAGAGCCCTATCACTTGCCCACAGAAAAGGCTGCCTCTACCTCCAGGCATCTTTATGGCCAAGGTGTTGATGTGTACGGTGATTACCACTCTGAGGGTATGGACTCACAGAGCTTCCCCCGCCACTTTCCTGACAACTTTCATTCCAGGCAGGACCAGTCGCCGAAACCCTTTTCGCCTGTTTGTGCTTGGGGGTATCCCCATCCTCGACAACTCAGTGTTCCCAATGGACACTGCACTGTCCCTAATATGTCTCCAGAATCCTGGTCTCACCCCATTTCTCAGCTTGACGAACGTATTTCCAGTTCTCAAACAAGTACCACAAACAGATTATTGCCACTCTCATTACTCATACAAATGGTGCAGCTGACACGGAAAACAGCTCTTACCACGAAACACGGTTTCTCCTTTGAATGATCCAACAAGCAACGGAGTGGACTGTCTCAAAACAACATCCCAAGCTCAAGGCGGGAACCCAAGAGCCAAAGTGTTAGTGGAGAGAGAAGAGAGAGGGGATCTGACTCAACTCTCCAGTTCCAGTGTTCAGGAGCTGCTGTCTGCTGCACTGAGAACTCCGGGGATGAAAATCATGGTGGATGACCATAACCACCCTGAAAAGATGGTTCTGGTCATCCCAAAAAGCAAGAGGAGAGAATTCAATGGCTGCATGTGATGCCTGCCATGTTCATCGACAATAATTCCAGAAGGGATATATCTATTCCATGCTGCAAAAGGTTGGGGGAATAAGGGGAAAAAAGTGTATACAAAATCAGAAAAGAAGAAAGTACAGAAAAACTTGAAAGTCGACGTGAACTTCTATACACTGAAAGGACATTGGTATAAACATGCCAGTTTTGGCAAGCCCGTTTGTCAGTTTTCTGAGTATTTATATCACTGTATATTTCAGCCTAGGTAATAAAGGATCCAAAATTTCCTCTATTTTTCATAAGTGTGTACGCAGGCAAGCGCACACACGAAAACGTACACGCACACGCGCCCTCCACACACACACACACACACACACACACACACACACACACAGAAAGGAATAGGTTCCATGCATGTTCAAAAATCACGAAACTTACCATCCAGAGCTACCGATACATTTTATTCTCTTTTTATGTAACAGATGCTGTCTTTGATTAAATGATCTTATTCGTGTAAGAAAAATGTTCTCCTGGCTATGTGTACGCTGATAGTTTACACTGTATTACGTGTATGAGGTTCACTTTCTTATTCTTTACACACACACACACACACACACACACGCGCGCGTTTTTTCCCTTACACAAAAAAATTGTTACTCTAGACAGAAATTTTTGACGGTGGTGGTCGTGGTGGTGAGGTAATAATGGTGGTGGATGGAAATGTTTGGAGTGGATTATTTTTCTAGTATACGGGGAGGGAGGGGGTTCCTTTCGTTTCATATGTCAATGTATATGTAATCACCAGTTGAAACATCTGGAATCCATTTTGTTCTTTTAAAATTTCAGTATCACTTCGTCTTGTTTCAATTCTTGCCTTTTTATTCTTAGTTTCTGTTTCATTGCTTCTGGTTCTATTGGAGAAAACTACACAGCAGCAGAAGAAAGAGGTTTTTCACACTGCCTTCCAAGCAAACAGAGAGCACTCTCCTGGAGATGCGGACTTGTTGCTGGCAGAAGGCACGGGACAAGTCGACCTCTGCAGGTGATATTCTACACATTTGACAATGTGGACGTCTCGCTTAACCCTTTAGGAGTCATTGTGGGACTGCACACAATTCTCCTGGTCGTGTGGGCTAGAGCTAACGCATCTGCCTAGAAAGCGAGAAGTGCGGATTCAATCCCCGTTTATACCCAATACTCGCGCCCACCCTCCTTCCATCCAGTAAACGAGTGGTGGTCTGGATGCTAGACTTTCGAATGAGACAATAAACCGAGGTCTCGGGCCGTGTACAACACACATTCAGCGCAAATAACAAGAGAGTTGTCCCTGGTAACATTCTGTAGACAAAAGCCACTCTGATAGGGGAATCAAAAATACACGCAGACAGGGAAAGAAAAAATATGGGTGGCTCTGTTCTTGTGGCGACGCGCTCTCCCCGGGGAGAGCAGCCCGAAGTTCACGCAGAGAAATCTACCGTGATGTGTAGTGGTATAGAAATTTTTTTTTTAATCTCTTGAGGTCTCAGGTTGCATACTAGGAGTGTTGATTTTTATCTCTCTTATTATTATTCTTATTCTTTTATATCGAGGATAATGAAATAAGCACTTATGTGCTTTTTTTACATCCAGTCCCCGTGTGTATGCGGTTTTGTAAATTGTCATCTGTTCCCACCGGCACACAATGGCCTACTCTTACGAAAAGCGGAACAGGATTTTTAACGTGTGCACAAGAGATGTTCTGCGTGCGTTCACACACGGGGCCTCGGTTTATAGTCTCATCCGAAGGACTTTTGGGGAGAGTGGAGTCTGCACAGATGTTAACTCCAGGGGGAAAATATCCCCTTGAACGGGAATCGAACCCGGGTTGTCAGATTGCGAGCGCAATGTTCTAACCACTAGGCTACCCCGTCCCCCCAGTTCATGATTCATGTCATTCATGGCCTACTTTTCTTCTATGGAGGGATGGGGCTCTTAATAAATAACAAGATCATATGTGTTGGGAAGGGGGTGGGGGCGTTGAGTAGCCTAGTGGTTTGAGAGTCAAGATCATGATCTGATGGCCAGGGTTTGAGCCACCCCAAAGACGCCCATTCGAGGGAATTTTTTCCCCCTTCAGTGATACCGTGTTCTTGTAAAATAATGACAATTTAAGCTGTAATGTAACGTTCATTTTTTTTTAGCTCCTCAGTTCATTCACAAGCACTCTAAAAGAAAAGAAACACCACTGGCTGAGTTTTGTTTTTCATGACAGTCTAGGCACATGAAAAATTGCTTGGAAGGTCAGAGTTTTGATTGTTAACCAGAGCCTTTTTCTTAGGTGTGTTTCCAGAATTGTTTTAAAAGCTAATGTAAACTCTCTCTCTCTCTCTCTCTCTCTCTTCTCTCTCTCTCTCTCTCTCTCTCTCTCTCTCTCTCTCTCTTCTTCTTCTCTCTGTCTGTCTGTCTGTGTTGGTATCTGCAAAAATGCATGATTATTCATATTTTTGTTTCTAATGATGGCAGTACATTGTATGGTGATTTGCATGAAAGTCGTGTTTACTTTTTATGGTGGTAGGTTTTCGATTTTATGATGGTATTGTTTCCATTGTTGACGGTTTAAACCCAGAGAGGTTTAAACAGGCAGTTTTAGCCATCGTTATGTTCCACATTTTCATTGTAATATTTCTAGAGTTGATGGCTTTGATTTGACTGTTTGAATATTTAATTACAGATGCATCATTGTGGTAGGTTTTCATCATTCGTTGTTGTGTATTCATGTATTCATTCACTGTATTCATTTAGTTTTCATTCTTTGGTTCTGAGTTTCACCAGTGGTGAGATTTTGTGTACATGGCCATTTTTGCCCACAATTTACGACACTACATTCCGACGTTGAGGATGGTATCTTAGAAATACATTAGCGTGCATGCGTTTTAGTTGGGGGTTTTAAATGTCATCCGTTCCTACCACCACGAAATGGCCTACTCTTGCGAAATACCGTAAGGCTTAACGTGTGCGCAAGATGCTCTGCGTGCGTTCGCACATGAGCCCTCGATTTATAGTCTCACCCAAAGGACTTTGAGGGAGTGGAGTCAGCAATGATGGAACTCCATGGGAGAAATCCCCATGAACGTCGTGGGTGAAGGCTCGACCGTCAGATTATATCAATTACACGATTTAGAAGATTGCTAGGAGCAAATGATCTTTATCCCTCAAAGGTTTGTTTATCTAGTTGCAAATTGCTTGCTCTTGTATTGTGTTGAATTTTCGGACTGTTTTGCTTCTCCCGATTTTTCTGCCGTGATGATACACCATGCAAGGAAAGAAATGTCAGTCCAAAGTCGGATACACACATACACACACACACACACACACACACACACACACAACACACCTTTATGGGGAAGAAAACACCCTAGGTTTGGACTCTCTCTCTCTCTTCTCTCTCTTCTCTCTCTCTCTCTCACTCTTCTCTCTCTCTCTCTCTCTCTCTCTCTCTCTCTCTCTCTCTCCTTTTATTCCCATTCCTCTATCTCTTCGTTTGTCTATCATTTTCATGTCATTGGTTTGTAATTGGAAAAAAAATTGATATGCGCTTTTGCTGCCTCACCTTCTGTTGTTTTTGTGCCATGTTTTCACGCTGCTCATTCCAATCTCTCCACCCCAGCCTCACCTGCCTCGTATTGCTTGTGTCCTTAGGGCACAGAAGTCTATAGCCAGCTAATCAGTGTTAGGCCACCTTGAAGCCATCAACCAGAAGGGCCCTGCTCTACTGCTGGGTCGCTCCAGGGGTGTTCAGAGGTGGCTGTTCTGAGCTAGCATGCGCAGGACACCACCTACTAATTTTCCTACTGATGACTGTTAAGTCGTGAAACTACTGAGTGACACCCACCTGGCGACCACCACAAACGTCCGGTCCCACTAACTACTTTCCCACATAAACCTCCGACCCCAAAGAACTCGACGTCAATTGGGCAGAGGCACAGAAGAGTATGAGAAACTTGAAATCACCGTGGGATCATAGTTAAGATGGGCCATCGATTGTTTAACTCACGGGAGATTTCTCTGCATAAAAGTCGGGATGCTCTTCTTACGGGGTACGAGTCGCCACAAAAAGCGCCACCAATTTTGCCAGAGACAACTGTTGTTGCTGTGTTGGGGTTTTGTTGTTGTTTTTGTGTGTGTGTGTGGGGGGGGGGTTCTTATTTTACTTTTATTTGGGTGTGTGTGTGTGTTTACGTGTGGTAAATGTGTGTTGCACACGGTATCTTGGTATGTATTCGCATCCGAAAGATTAGCATCCAAACCACAACTCGAGGTCTCGGGGATTTGGGATCCGCGACTTCTTCCTTTCTACACCACCGATCTACATGTTTAGGACAGTCAGTCTTTCGGTGTCAGTTTTCTTCTTCCTTGTGGGGAGGTCATGGCATGCATCCTGATCGGTACACTTTTCAGGGAAACTCAACTGTCACATACGCAGAGAGAACCTACGAGCTGTATCCGATGACAAAATTTGACAGAAAAAAACACCACACACACAAAAACTCATGCACACACTGGTGCAAGTGTTTAGACAACATTCCCGAAGTCAAAATGCGGATACTTAATGGTAGGCAAATGGCCACATACACAAAATTGCACTGTGGTGAGCCTTTGAGCTCAAGCCAACCCCCACCCCCACCCCAACCCCCGCCGAAAAAAAACCCCAAACACACAACAAATCAAAAAAAAAAAAATGTACAGAAATATACATACACCATGTTGATTTTTCTTTGGACACTGTGAGGAACATCCTCTACAATGTTGTAAAGGAAAGTGTTAGAGGAAAGGGCTGCTTGATGACAAGAGCTCTTTTAGTGAATGGGACCCTGGCCCAGTCAGAGTTTCAGGAATAATATAGGGAGGGACCTGGCTTGGCATACCAAGGTCCTGATCGTGCTCACTATGCATAACTTTAGACTTAACATCCGTCAGTGTGCCACTCAAGCACAACAGTCGGCTACATGGACACAACAGATCGTCAGCACAGTGACATGTTATGGGCTCAGTGATTTGGGGGCATAGCACGATAAATTCACAGCATAAACCTTTAGAAAAAGAAAACATTCCCTCTCTGACAGTTATTCAGTTACCATAATTTCTAAAGTAGATACTCAATTATGTTTGTGAAGCACATATTGGTTTTCAATATTGACAAGGAGGTCACATTTTCTTCTTTTTATTTTATTCGTTTTCTTTTCATTGTTTATTTCTTTCAGTTTTCTGTTCTTGCATTTCAAAGTTGGACGTTCTTCTTTACTGAAATCAGTACCCTATTTCACAATAAATGATTGGAATCGTTGTTTGGAGTTCTGTCTGCTCATTTTTGCATGCTTTACGGAAACGCTGAAGGACATATGGAGCTTGGGTGATAACAGTATGAATAGAAATGATTACTTGTTTATCTGAAGTGAAAACATTTGCATTTACGTGATTGAATATAGTAACAAAAGTATCATACTCATTTGCGTAGCACGCACACACACACGCACGCACGCAATCATGCATGCACTAGCACGAACATACCGACATGTCAGATTGATTCAGAGCACACTTTATCACACTAACAGACTTGGAAAATAAATGAATGATATATATAAAATATATATAGAATTGTGTTTGTCTATTGTGTTCGACGATGACCTCCAAAACAGCAAAGGAGGCAGCTGCTGTTTTGGAAATTGGGCAGAAATTTGATTAGAGTGGATATGCCTTGCCCACAGTACATCCCCACTCTCTCTCAGCCAGGGTTGGAGATGTTCTCCAAAGGCCAACCAGCCCCCAGGGCTGCAGCACATAAGGACTGTGCAAGTCAAGCCTAATCCAGCCGTTGCCTGGTCCTAAGTCCAGGATGAGAAATGGGGAAGGTTGTGCGTTGGGCTAGCAACCCGCCACATCAAAAAAGCTGCTACAGAAACGCCAACAAGATCTAATATAAATCAAATCTTGGGTGACAAGCTCAGGACAGATGCTGCAAGGCATTGTATGACGAATAGTGGTGAAAGCCGAAAGGAAACTTCTATTCCGACGATGTCCTTGGCAAAGCCCAAACAGGAGGTGAGAGTGGGAGCCTGGAATGTGCGAACGCTGTATGAAGCTGGAAAGACAGCGCAGGTTGTGAAAGAGATGAAGAAATATAGGCTTAACATCCTTGGAATCAGTGAGATGAGGTGGACGGACTCTGGCATCATGACCCTTGGCTCAGGAGAGACAGTGTGCTATTCTGGTCCCACGGATGGGCAACATCAGGACGGAGTGGGTATCATCATGGACAAGGAGGCCAGAAAGAGCTTAATGGGATGGGAGCCAGTCAACTCGAGAATCATCACAGCCAGATTCTTCTCCAAATATACCAAGACCACCATCATACAGTGTTACGCACCAACAGAGCAAGCCACAGAGGAGGAGAAAGACTGTTCTACACCATCTTACAGGAACAAAGACAAGACACCACAGCACGACATCCTACTTCTCATGGGAGACTTCAATGCGAAGGTTGGAGTGGAGAATACCGGTTACGAAACTCGCATGGGAGAGGAGGGAGTGGGAAATAGAAACGACAATGGACAGCGTTTTGCAGATACATGTCTTGAAAACGGTTTGGTGATAGGTGGTACCATCTTCCAACACAAAACCATCCATAAATTGACATGGGTATCACCAGATGGAAGAACCAGCAACCAGATAGACCACATTGCCATCAACCAGAAGTGGAGGAGCTCCACGAAGGACGTGAGAGCCTTTAGGGGAGCTGACGTTGGCAGCGATCACCATCTTGTGTTGTGCAGACTCCAGCTAAAGCTCAAGAGAACACAAAAAAAGAAAAATGAGCAACTCTTTGACTCAAGGAAACTCAACATTGAGGCAGTGAAAAGTCAGTTTACTGTTGAGTTTTCCAACAGATTTCAAGTCCTGGACAACACACCTGCAGATGACATCAACGCCCTATACGGTAACGTACAGATAGCTTTCATAGACACCAGCAAAGTTGTACTGGGCTACAGAAGAAGAGAGAAGAAGGAGTGGATATCAGACACCACATGGCAACTCATAGAGGAGAGAAAGATCGCAAAACTTGGAATGCTCACTGGAACGGAAAACGATAGACAAACATTCGCCGAAACATACAAAGAGAAAAACAAAGAAGTGAAGAAGAGCACAAGGAGAGACAAGAGACAGTTTGCAGACAACTTGGCAGCAGAGGCGCAAACCGCAGCAGAGAAATGAGACTCTAGGACCGTCTACAAGATCACCAAGACCCTAACAGGTGGATTCACCAGCAAAACCACTGTAGTGAAGAACAAGACCGGGAAAGTTTTGACAAAAGACATAGACCAACTCAACAGATGGGCAGAACACTTTAGAGAGACTTTAAACAGACCCGACCCAGATGAGGAAGCAACTATCGAAGACATGGGTTTCAAGATAGAGATGAGACGTGGATGCATCACTCAGCAGGAAATTGTGGAAGCCATCAGGCAAACAAAAGGCAACAGGGCACCAGGTGAGGACAGAATCACGTCAGACATGTTGAAGGCAGACCCGAAGACGAGCGCAAAGGTCTTAACAAAATTATTCAACAAAGTTTGGGAAGAGGAGAAGGTTCCAGACACATGGAAGAAAGGCATCATAGTGAAACTTCACAAGAAGGGCGATCTCTCAGAGTGCGGCAATTGGCGGGGAATCAACTTGCTCTCTGTCCCCGGGAAGATCTTTTGCCGTGTCCTTCTACAGCGTATGAGGCAAGCCATCGAGAGAACCCTACGGGAAGAGCAGGCAGGGTTCAGAAGCGGGAGAAGCTGCACAGATCAGATCTTTGTTCCACGAACAATTGTGGAACAGTCCATCGAATGGAACTCATCACTCTACATCAACTATGTCGATTTCCAAAAGGCTTTTGACAGCATCCATCACCCTTCGCTGTGGAAGATCTTGGAAGCCTATGGATTTCCTCTGAAAGTCATCAACATTCTACAGGACATGTACGCAGATAACCAGTGCTGTGTGCGACATGAATGACAGCAGAGCGAATGGTTCCAAGTGCAGACAGGGGTCAGACAAGGTTGCGTGATCTCGCCGACAATTTTCCTTGTCGTCATCGACTGGGTGATGATGAGGGCCACCAGGGATAGGGCAAGAGGGCTGGTATGGGGACTGACAGCCAGGCTTGAAGACTGTGACTTTGCCGACGATATTGCACTGCTGTCGCATGCACAGAAAGACATCCAGGAAAAAACATCACGAGTTGACCAAATAGCCAGCAGCGTGGGACTCCAGATTCACCCCGACAAGACCAAGATCATGAAAGTTAAGACAAAGAGTGCAGAGAGGACCAGTGTGCGAGGCTCAGCTCTAGAGGAGGTAGAACACTTCAAGTACCTCGGCAGCTAATCTCAGCCGACAGTAACATTGAGAAAGAAATTTCAACCGGGATAGGACTTGCAGCCCGGGCATTTAGTGGGTTGAAAAACATTTGGAAGTCAACTGTCCTGCACACCAAAACCAAGTTGAAGATCTACAAGTCCAATGTACGCTCAGTACTCCTATATGCCTCGGAGACATGGAGAACCAACAAGAAGATTGAGAGCAGGCTCGGAGGCTTTGAAGGAAGGTGTCTTCGCCGAATCCTGAAACTTCACTGGCAGCAGCATGTCACCAACAGGGAAGTATCAAAGCGCACCGGCATTAACAACATTGTGGCCGAGGTAAAACAGCGGCGATGGAGGTGGCTGGGACACTCTCTCCGAATGGGCAAGAACAGACTCCCTCATACTGCGCTGAGATGGGCACCACCAGGGAAGAGGAAACGAGGCAGACCACTCGGCACTTGGAGGAGGACAGTAGAGGAGGAGATGAGAGAGGCGGGCAAGACCTGGAATGAATTGAGCTGGCTTGCCCAAGACAGAAAAGGCTGGAGGGATTTTGTTGGCGCCTTGTGTCCCGGCACATGGGATGAAGAGGATTAAGTAAGTAAGTAAGTCAAGCCTCGTAGTCAGAGTAATAGTCGACCATTAAAGACTAAGCTCAAATCTCTGGCTGTCTGTCTGTCTGTCTGTCTGTCTGTCTCTCTCTCTTCTCTGCTTCCTACTCTTGTTCTCTTTCCTGTTCTTTTTAAAAAAATCTTCTTCTTCCTTTTCATCTTGTCCTCTTCATAAACTAATAATGATAAATACTGCACCCCCCCCCCCTTTCTCTCTCTCTCAAATAAAGATCATTTACTCACTCATTCATCCCCCCCTCTCTCCCCCCCCCCCCCCCCTCTCTCTCTCTCTCTCATATGTCCTGTTTATACAACTATCTCTATTAAGTTTGTTTATGCATGTTTACATTTTACCTAATTCTTTAGACAATTCATTATTGTTTGTTTAATTGAATGTTTGGTTGGTTGATTTACCTTTTGGACTGAGGGCTGGATGAAAAAAAGCCACCATTGTGCTTATTCTTTTCCCTCAATAAAAATGTTCATTTATTCATTCATTCTCTCTCTCTCTCTCTCTGTATTATATATATTATATATATATATATATATATATAGAGAGAGAGAGAGAGAGATGTGTGTGTGTGTGAAATAAAATGCATAAAAGCTTTAGCCAAGTACATGACCCCAAGAGCTGGGGGCGGGCCCGCTATTGCACAGCCGCTATTGCGGGGGCCGCTATTGCGCGAACGAAGAAGCGGAAAAGTTCATTTTGTCCAGGTTTTCGGAAAATGCGAAAAATGACTGGCATTTCCTCATGTATTAATTTTGTTCTTCCAAGTTACTTTAGTTGTTTTTTATTGAGAAGTTGAGAAGACGAAAGATGATTTCAGGATGCCCTGTTATGTTTTGAATTTATTTTCAAGATTCGAATGAATGCAATATCAACATTTTCTTTGCCAGTTTATTTGTTGGTATCATATTATGACCACCTGAGATTTGTTTATAAGGTAGTGGTTTTGAGCTCGATGCTTTGAATGTTGGGATTGCAAAAGTGATTTTGTGGAATAAAAAAACCGTGACACCTCTTTATTTCCCTTTATTGTTTAAAAATATGCACTGTCTTTGCCATGAAGATTAGCAGCCTAAAGTATAAAACGACAGTGTCGCCTAAGATATAATATACGTTGCAGCCTTACTGCATCGTACCTAGGCTGCAACGTTTACTACACCTTAGGCGGCCCTATACCTTAGGCTGCATCGCATATTATTGTCAGTACAGTATTCCCCAGGCTGCGTCTACACTGTCGCGCAATAGCAGGCCCCCGCAATATCGGGCCCCGCGCAATAGCGGCCGACCCCAAGAGCTCACTGTTAATCATTCATTGGCTTACAGACAAAAAGAAAATGGACTATGTGTTTCATTTACTTATTTTTCTTTTCACCACGATTTTTACAACAAAAATGTATAATGCAGCCACTAGATCTACTTTTTATTATTTCTGGGTATAGATTACTGATGAACTCTGACGGGTGTTTTTTTAAATCTCAAATTAAAGTTAACATGATAGTCCTTACGGTCGGAACAGCACTGAGAGTGCTTAGATTTTCCCCGTTTTTGGTTGTTTTGTTTGTTTATAATGCCATGGAAGGAAGAAAAAATCAGGCAGAGGAGGGAAACAGACTAGGGCAAACATATAGTGGACTCAAGTGCAGCTTTTCTAGTGACTGAGCTTGGGGTGTGGGATGGGGAAGGAGGGAAAGGGGGAGGAGGGGGAGATAATAAATAAAGAACTGGGAACAACGCGGGCGTGCTACCTCACAGTCAATCAATACACTAGGGAATAACAGTCAGCCACGACCCACATAATTCGCTCGTTTTCTTTCATTCAGTTAAGAAGGACTGTGAACTTAACTAAGTCGCGGTCGCGTCGTAAAGTAAACCTAAAAGAGAATTTCCCTTTTAGCAGCTATTTTCGGAAACTTCCCCCATCCTTGTAAAATCTCCTGGCTGTTTATCAGACTGCTGCAGACGGATCAACTTCAGACAACTATTTAAGTGGAACAACAACGGACGTTCACACTGAAAAGGGACTCAGTGGTTTACATACTTTTTGATACTGGCACACTACGGTGCCTCACGACAAGCGATGAAAGCTATTGGAGAGGAGCCGCAGGTGACATCAAAGGAAAACGGCATCAGTGCCGTTAGCGTGGGTCGCTCTGCCGTTGTTTTGCCCGTTTTTTGGTGTACGCCACAACGGGGTAACGCGGCCAGGCTGACTCTCAGAATGTTTTTTTTTTTAATTTAAAGTATGATTTTGCTTTACAGCATTAAGTATTTTTTAAAAATTAACTACTTTCTCTTCGTCACTTCTTTGTGGCAAAGATGACGTTATATGCTCCAGGATTTTATTAACTTTAAAATTCAAGGCATTCAAAAACTAAGTCAAACAACTTTGGTATACGTCTGTGCATTAATTGAATTTTTTTTTTTTATTCACTTACAATCTTTCCAGGAGTTAACATCAGTAACGACTCAGCTCAGCCCAACAGAAGAGACCATAAACCGAAGTTCTGTATGCAAACAAGTTAAAACCCGTTCCACTTTTTGGAAGATTCGGTCATTGCGTACGGTAGGAATGGACAACAAAATGAGAAGAAGAAAAAACTGCATGCACACTGGTGTGGTGTTTAGACATCATCCCCGAAGTCAGAATGCAGCAACCCTAATCATGAGCAAAATCTCACCTTGTTGAACTTAGGAGCTCTAGCAGTGGAACAACAATAACAACAACAAAAAAGTACCTACTCCATTCCTCCAAAAGTCCTTTGCATGGGACTATAAACCGATGTCCCGCGTGAGAACACACGCAAAACACCCTGCGCACATGTTTAAACCAGTTTTGTCTTTCAGAAAAGTAGGCCTTTGCATGCAGGTAGAAATGGATAATAAGATTTTAAAACGGCATACACACTATGTCATGTTTACACATCACCCATGATATGGGAGTGTGACTACCTTAATGGTGGACCAGCCGCTGCACAAGCAAAATATCGCCATTGGTGAACTTAAGAGTTCTTGGTGAGGAATGAAAAAAAATCCATTCACAATTAAATTTAGAACTTTGGCAAAGCAAAAAATAACAGTCTTGATCATTTTACGTATAACTACATGACAGACATGCAGAGGTGCACGATATTTCCCACCTCATGTTTAAAAAAAGAACAATCAAAGAAAACATTGAAAAGGTCAAGTTAGAGGGGCAGGCCATGACTTTTCAAATCAAAATGTCACAGAGAGAGAGAGAGAGAGAGAGAGAAGAGAGAGAGAGAGAGAGAGAGAGAGAGAGAGAGAGAGAGAACAAATGATACAACAATGCGCACACATTGATGTGGGGCATAGTCGAAGTTCCAGTTTTTCATTTATAAGTATGTGCTTTTGCCAACAGAATATATCATATATACTACGCCATTATCTGTCAACAGAACACCATTTAGCTAAAATGCTTGACCACACACAATCTGATGCAGTGCTGAAGTCGTCTATGCATTGTGTGTATTTTTTTTTCTTCAGCAAATTTAATGCCCATATGAAAATGGAATTATCCACTGCTGCTGAATTATGGACAAGTCACCCAGGAAACTCACGTTATTTCCATTCGATAATATTATGTACCAGGTGAGCCTGAGTTCTATCTGTTTAAAAACATTTGATCATACTGGAGTTATTTGCAGGTCTGCAAGACCTCTTTAATTTTCATATAATTCTTAGAATAAACATGTCAGTGAAATGTGTTCCTGTAAAATATAACATAATTATTGACCATGTACCGATTATGTCTGTGACCAGACAAAACGATACACCAGATACAGACTAAGGCCACAAACTGTTTGACAATATCATAACAGTTGTGAGCAAGATGGATGGCTGCATGGCAGTCAAACTGATACTGACAGCAGAAAGTAGTGTAGCACACACAGACTGTCCGGCAGATTTAAAAGCACATCAGTCATCAGTGAACGAACGGCTGGGGAAAGCCAGACGACCAGTGACTCAGAATATTGCCCTGAAGTCCAGTGTCGTATCCGTTATGCCACTCTGTTGCAATTAACATCTTCGGTCGGTCTCTTTACCAGTTTTGTTATCCCAGCCATAGACAATAAACAAAAGATGCCGCAAGACCGGCACTGTCTGGCCGCTTTCCTTTCCACCATCCCCCCCCCCCCAAAAAAAAATCTCTTTCAAAGCGGAGCAATGTTCTCCATCATCACCCTCCATGAAGTTTCTCCTCCACCCCCACCTCTCTTTTCCCTCTTTCAACAGCATCCCGACTAGCCTACTGGGTTTTTGTTTTTCTCTGTCATCATTGTAGTCAGCTATAGGAAACAAAACGTTAGTCATGGCTGAACCTGGTGAATATCGATTGTTTGAGGGGTTTGACTTCGGTAGTTTCCTTTTCAATGATGATAGCACCATGCAGGTGAGTTTTTCTTTGTTCACCTTGATCAGTTTTAGTGCTCAGTAATATTTGGGCTCTTATTTATTTATTTATTTATTTATTCTTTTTTAAAAATAATTAGTTTCCTGTAGGCCTACTCTATTTTCAAGGCCTCATATACTTCTGCATGAACCCATTACTATTCCACAATCCATTCCTTCAGATCAAATATTTCATGATCACATTCAACTTGGTAACAAAAGTACCTTAATATACTTCACAGGACCCAAGACAGAACGAAACGCGCGCACGCGTTCGCGCAAGCACTCGCATTATCACGGCCGTACTGGTGCGCGTGCATGCATACTCATGCACAACGATGACACGCGCACTAGTTTACTAAAATTACTGCCAAGCCAATGAAAAAAATCCGACGCGTTATCCTATAGTAGGTCGTTGACGTTTTGGAATAAGTAGGCCTAAGCTAGTTAGGTTGACCAAAACAAAACAACAAAAAGCAATGCACGGGTGAAGCAGCACTGAAAATTAACAGGTTAAAATCATTAAAAGTACTTAGTTTTGCCGAGATGTCTTCTTGGAACTGGATATTCCGTATGCTTTTAACACTTTCTGAGATATGTTATTATCAGGCAAGTGTAGGCCTATTGCATGCTTACGTTACTAAAATTGATGGGGAGGGGTAAACAGTTGCTGCACAACAGTAAACAGCCGAACCTAGTGGAGACCAGTGCTGTCGTCAGTTGTAGGGATCTGAAGATATATATAAATATATATATAATATATATAATATAATATATATATATATATATATATATTAGTCTAGTACTTGCAGCAGGCAGCTTAGAATCTGAAGAAAAGATACTAGGACTTGCAGCAAGCAACAAAGAGTACGTCAAGTTCTCGTAACGTTAAAGATTCAAGGCAACGAGGCTTTATTTGTGCTATCATGAAAACGTAGCCTGGCAAAAGTATGCCAGTTCGGAAGGATAAAACTGTAGTGCTTGCCTGTTTACTCAGAACCACAGATTGTGACGTTCTGGAAGAAATTGATAATAGGGTGACCAGCGAAGAGGGCACCTTAGGGTACAAGTCAATCTGTAGTCTCCGGAGAGATGTGATCGTTATACCTGAGCAGCATGCGTGATAGACTAATGAGCGATATTAGATCTATAGTACTGAGCAATAATAGATCAGTGACAGTACTGAACATTAGATTTACAGTATTAATATTAGATTTACAGGACTGAGCAATAATTAGATCAGTAATAGTACCGAACAATATTACATCTATACTATTTAGCAATATTAGATCTGTAGTACTGGGCAATATTAGATCAGTGATAGTATTAAACAATATTAGATCTGTAGCACAGGGCAATATCAGATCTGTAGTACTGAGCCACATACGCTTTAATCTGCCATGAATGTGGTCCGAACAGATCTGAATTTGCCTTCCTGTGTGCCTAGGAAAGTCCATATCACTCAATTCATTCTTTGTCAATGAGCCACACCCCTATTTGTCCCTGCAACCCTCATGTGCCTAGCTGGAAAAACACCTGGACCTAATGCAGCTGTGCAGAAATCGGTAGCCTACTGAAAAACACCACACTTCAGAGGGGGGCAGTCAGCTAGCCTACGGCCTGTACCTACGGCAAAGAACTCCAACGAGTTGCGTGACGTGAAGATGTGGCAACTTTTAATAGGCTACCGATCTAAGACGTCATCGGACCGGAAGCCTTTTGGGAGGTTCCCATTGTGCTAAAGGACTGCTAGATCTATACTGCATAAGTGTGTGCCTTTACATGTAGCTTCTTTGTATAGATAGAAAACAAGAAAAAGCTGGGCTGGTGTGTTTATAGGAGTCCTTCTACAACTGAGGCTTGAGAGCAATGAATATTCTACTGTACGTTTTCTGTGTATAATGTGTTTATATATATATATATATATATATATATATATAGATATATAGAGATATAGAGAGATATATAGATATATATATAGATATATATATATATAAAACTATTCTAAATTTTCTGGGGGGTTTTCAAAGAAAAATGCAACAAATAAATACACACACCCCCACACACACTCCCCTCCCCCTTAAAAAAGGGATTGTCCAGCTTCATCTCTTTTGCAATCTTTCAACTCAAAAGGTGGAGAAAGGGTATGAGAGGGGACTTGTGTTACTTAGATTCAAACTAGATTATTTCACTATAAAAATAACATGAATGATTGTGAAATTTTAAAGTTTCTGTGTTGCTTCAAGCTTTAGTGGGTTACAAGAAACCAGTAAATCTGCTTTAATTATGAGCCATGTCATGGCATCAAATGGAGAAAACTTTTTTTTCTTTCTGGAAACAGACGACAACCACAACATCCACCGGGGACACCCTACCTAGCTGCTCTGACCAGTGGGCTAACCAGTGGTCGCTAGCTCCCAGACCCATCACAAAGACAGAACTGGGCCTGACAGAGATACCTGCCACCACAACCTTGGTCACCACTGCCAGTACAGCCAGCACAGTTGTCCTCAATGACCATACCATGGGCAACAGGAAAGGGAGGCTGAGGTCATCCTCCTGTGGCAGTGGAGGGAGTGATGGGGGTACAGGCTACACTGCCAGTGGGGTCCAGTGTGCTTTCTGTAAGAGGAATGGGGAAACCCGCGAGTTCTATTCCACACATATACTGAAGGTGAGGTTTAGAGGAGTCTTTTGCAACCCCTTTCTCATTGTCTTTCTCTCTGGTTTGTAATTACTGCAGCCTTTGAATCCCCCACTCCCCCTCCCTTTATGTGAATGGGCTCAAAGTCTTTCACATTTGTCATTAATAATAATAATAATGTATGGAATTTATATAGCACTGAATCTTATAAAGCAACAAATCAAAGCAGTCTCTGTGTCTCTGTATACAATTCTCATTTTCAGGGTGGAAGGAGAGAGGGTACAACCCAGTAATAGATGAGTGAAATGCAGGAGGCTGTGATAGAAAGCTCATCATGCATACATAATGCTACAAGCTATATTATGAAACTTCAGTAACTGTGGAGACCTTGAATGCTCTGCTTCATCAATGGTCAGTGCAGTTTCCAGCTGGAAGTTTTCCAAGTTTTCTAGCCTTCCTACACACACACTATAATAAACACCTGTTCCGCTTTTTGTAAGAGTAGGCCATTGTGTGCCAGTGGGAACAGATGACAAAATGTACAAAACCGCATTCACACAGGGACTGGATGTAAAATAAAAAGCACATCAGTGCTTATTCCATTATCCTTGATATAAAACAAAAATGAAGAAAAAAACCACTGCATATGTGAACTGTGAGCATTATTTATTAATTATTTTATTTATTTTATATTGAGGATAATGGAGTAAGCACTCATGTGCTTTTTTATATCCAGTCCCTGTGTGTATGCGGCTTTGTAAATTTTGTCATGTTTCCACCGGCACACAATGGCCTGCTCTTCCGAAAAGCGGAATAGGATTTAACATGTGCACAAGATGTTCTGCATGTGTTCGCACACGGGGCCTCGGGTTTATAGTCTCATCTGAAGGACTTTGACATTCAGTTCAATTTTTTTTGTCAAACTGGGAAGAAAGGGCGAGGCTGGGAATCAAACCCAGAACCTCACTGTTAACTTGTTGGCAGACGAACGTCTTAACCATCCTGCCACCTTCCCTCCCTAGAGAGCTGCTTGATGGTGGTGGTTGGTTGATATGGTCCTTAAATCGGATATAAAATCACTGGGACTCTTAATACAATCAAAATAGAGAAAGATGAATTGTGAGTGTGTTGACAGGACTGGTGGGACACAGTACAAGTAACAAGTGAATGTGTGTGTGTGTGTGGACTTGTGTGACACAGTACAAGTAACAAGTGAATGTGTGTGTGTGTGGACTGGTGTGACACAGTACAAGTAACAAGTGAATGTGTGCGTGTGTGGACTGTGTGACACAGTACAAGTAACAAGTGAATGTGTGCCTGTGTATGTGGACTGGTGTGACACAGTACAAGTAACAAGTGAATGTGTGTGCATGCGTGTGTGGACTGGTGTGACACAGTACAAGTAACAAGTGAATGTGTGTGGACTGGTGTGACACAGTACAAGTGAATGTGTGTGTGTGTGGACTGGTGTGACACAGTACAAGTGAATGTGTGTGTGGACTGGTGTGACACAGTACAAGTAACAAGTGAATGTGTGTGGACTGGTGTGACACTGATGTGACACAGTACAAGTAACAAGTGAATGTGTGTGTGTGTGTGTGTGGACTGGTGTGACACAGTACAAGTAACAAGTGAATGTGTGTGTGTGGACTGGTGTGACAGTACAAGTAACAAGTGAATGTGTGTGTGTGTGGACTGGTGTGACACAGTACAAGTAACGTGTGTGTGTGGACTGGTGTGACACAGTACAAGTAACGTATGTGCGTGTGTGTGTGTGGACTGGTGTGACACAGTACAAGTAACAAGTGAATGTGTGTGTGTGTGTGGACTGGTGTGACACAGTACAAGTAACAAGTGAATGTGTGTGTGGACTGTGTGACACAGTACAAGTAACAAGTGAATGTGTGTGTGGACTGGTGTGACACAGTACAAGTAACAAGTGAATGTGTGTGTGTGTGGACTGGTGTGACACAGTACAAGTAACAAGTGAATGTGTGTGTGTGTGCAGGACTGGTGTGACACAGTACAAGTAACAAGTGAATGTGTGTGTGTGCAGGACTGGTGTGACACAGTACAAGTAACAAGTGAATGTGTGTGTGTGTGGACTGGTGTGACAGTACAAGTAACAAGTGAATGTGTGTGTGTGTGGACTGGTGTGACACAGTACAAGTAACAAGTGAATGTGTGTGTGTGTGGACTGGTGTGACACAGTACAAGTAACAAGTGAATGTGTGGACTGGTGTGACACAGTACAAGTAACAAGTGAATGTGTGTGTGTGGACTGGTGTGACACAGTACAAGTAACAAGTTCATGTGTGTGTGTGGACTGGTGTGACACAGTACAAGTAACAAGTGAATGTGTGTGTGTGGACTGGTGTGACACAGTACAAGTAACAAGTGAATGTGTGTGTGTGCAGGACTGGCGGGGCATGGTGGTATGTCCAGTGCTGCGAGCCTACACCTGTCCAAGATGTGGGGCTAAGGGGGACCATGCCCACACAGAATCTCACTGCCCCCTGTCTGGTAACGAACCCTCTCTGATGGCCACACTTCGCACACAGCGACGCAGCTGTGGGAAAAAAGCCTATAACTGGAAACCTTAGGAAATGTGTGCTGGGTCCTCAGTTTGTGTGCAATGGCTTCTTGACACCTGTACATACTCGGGGCCATTTCACTCTGTTTATACACTCGTGCTGCCTCCCCACGCCCCCCCCAAAGGTGCGATAAAGTTTCATATTGAAAGCTTAAGGCATTGTGATCATCTCCTTGTCAGGAAAAAAGTTAGAAACACTTTTATTGTGTTTGAGACCAGATTATATAATCAAAATCTATGACACTGCTGTCATATCCCCCGCAGAATTCAAGTCATAGACACTTCTGTTGTTACATTCCATATGGATATGAATGAAGAGTACATAATGAGGTATGCAGATGTTGGACATTGTCCTCATTTTCAGTATATAATAAATAACAGGATTGTTTAGCAGTTTCTTTCAGTAGACAAATGATGTCTTATACTTTACTCTTAAAATAAGCTAATGACAAATTATCTGCAATGTAGTTTAACTGTTAGAGATCTTTGGGGTTCTTTGCTTTTGGGGGGGTTTCTGTTCCTATAGGAGGAGTTGTTTACCCTGATGAGGTGTGGTTGATGTTCCAATACCACTTTGATCATGAGCAGCTTTTTTTGGAATTTGTTTTTCCTTGTTTTTAAGGTTTCAGCCTTTGTAGATTTACAACAAAACTCATGTTCTGAGTAGCTTTATTTTCTACCAGCATTACATTTTTTTATAATTGATATACTGTTCCTATTTACACTGACTTTTCATAGTTTGTTTTCTAATTTGCTTACACACAAGTTACAGCTGTTTTATATTGTGGAACTTTTAATTCTTATAGCTCATGTCATTTCTTGATAGATTTTATGAAACTACTTAAATTTTTTTTAAAAATGTTTCTGTTGGTTTTTTCCTTTATATTTTGTGGTACTGCTTATCTCATCCAAGGTTGTATCAAAAAGCCGAGTGATGTGTTTTTCATGGGCTCTGATATATAGCTGTTTAGTTTTTGCACGACATCAGAAAAGTGAGGTTTAAGTATTTGAGGAGTATGCGAATGGGTTTTTTTGTTTACTATAGCTACAAAACACTGTTTTACATTACTCATGTGACATCTGTTTCAAGATTTCATTAGATTGACATTTTCTTGTTTGGCTTGCGTTTCTTACACAAATTATATTACAAAAGGGTTTCGATGTTGTAGTGTTTTGAAATCTAGTTCTCATGTTGTGCTTCTTTTCTTCACTCTTCTTCATTTTTTAAAATATTCCTTTCCCTCTCACTTTGTTTTCATTTTTGTCTCAATGTTTAAGACAGCCTTCCAAAGGTAGGCAATATTTTTTAGATCTGGAAAAGTTTTTATTTTTATTCTTTTATATTGAGGATAATGGAATAAGCACTCATGTGCTCTCTTACATCTAGTCCCTGTGTGTATGCGGTTTTGTAAATTTTGTCATCTGTTCCCATGGCACACAATGGCCCACTCTTACGAAAAGCGGAACAGGATTTAACGTGTGCGCAAGATGTTTTGCGTAAAAGTAAGTGAACAAGGTACATAACAGCAAAATTCAGGAATGAGGTGTATGTACCTCAAGACCAATAGCCTTCTCTAGTTGAAAATAAATGTATCAAGAAAATCAAGTCGAGCAATGATGAATAATATTACATTGAAGACAAAACTGCAAACAGATCAATTAGAGCGCGATCTTTTTTTTTTTCAAATGTCAGTGGAAGATAATTTCATACTGTGTGATGAGACAGATCACCAGTGTTGCATTTTATGATTTTGCAAGAAGTAATTTCTTCTGATCTCTGGAATATATTGCTCAGAGCTTTTAATCAGACCTTTGTTTTCATCCTGCTGGTGGTTCTGCTCTAGAAATATAACATTTGCTGTTCATAGATGCCAAGTTATTGTAATCTTCAGAACTGCTCTTCAAAACCAGATTTATTTTTATGTATGTTTTTCATTCGTTTTACTTGTCCATTGGTATGTGGGAACTTAACTTTTTTGGTAGGAGTTTCAAAAGTGGGCTACATTTGGCCGTTCTTTATAAAAATACTCTGACAGAACTTCATTGGTTTATTGTCTTGTCAACATTTTTGTCTCATTCCTCTATCATACAAAAACATACACACAGGGGGTGGATTTTTTTTCTTTTCTGGGGGTGGGTCTCACAATATATATATATATATATATAATATATATATATTTCCCTTGCCAAATAGCTGTCAGTAAACAAACTGGTTGTGGCAGTGAAAACTTTCAAGGGAAGCAATCAACCAACTTAAAGGGATCTCTAAGATGTGATGAGTTAGTTCCCTTACACTGCTGTTTGATGTTTCACTGCCATTGACAGAAATAGATATCAATTTACAGCAGAAAATATTCTTGGATGAATATATAAATAGTACCCAGAGGAAAGGAATGAAGACAGGGAGCTTCCTAGCAACTCTTGACCATTTCCTGTTTTTCAGATAATTATTATTGGAACACATGTTTCCCTCACCAGATTCAGATATTGGCAGTATTTCATGTTCACTTTTAAAACTATCCATGTCAGTCAGTCCAACCCATAGTTGCTTTTGCTGCTGATATACTATGCATGCATGTGCACAAAATGCACTGGAGATGTAAGTCAGACAAAAAGATCAGTTTAATTTCTTCATGATTTGTTTTCCCTAAACATTCGTCCCCCTGTAGTCTCTGCTTTTCAAGCAAAATTAATAATAATAATAATGTATGGAATTTATATATTACAATGGCCATATTTTACTGTGCAGAAGTACTGATTACCTAAACCCACAGAACATGTTTGAGGCAGTACTACATCTATTCTCCATAGTGTGGGTGAAAATGGTTGCATATGAATAATCTCGCCTTTGGTGAATTTTGGAGCTCTAGCTGAGGAATGGAAGAAAAAAATGCTTACATACTTGCAACATCTATTGAAAGCAACTGCAGAATGAATAAAGTGAAACTGTGTAAAACAGCTAATTCATAACTGCGAAATTGGAACATAAATTTTTCATTTTTCTCTGTGTTATTGTCACAGGATTGTCTTTATTATATTTTTTTTAAGTCATAAAAATTATGTGGTTTTAGTTGATAAAACGGATGTAATGATACAATTTGTTTTTGTAGAAGTTGTATCAAGCTGTAAATTTACTCTTTGTCATGTATTTCATTATAATTGTATCATTGCAAACTAGTGTTTCAGTTCAGTTCAGTGTGTGTGTGTGTGTGTGTGTGTGTGTGCGCGCGCATGCGTGCAGTGTTAACTTGGTCTCATTCTGTGTATGTTCGTGGTTTGGAGCTTTTTCTTAAATAGTGATATTCATATTTATGTGCTTTCAGAAAATATATCCTGTCTTAATTTAAGGTAATAAATTAGAGCCATCAATAATCTAGCTTAACTTGTGTGTGAAATGAAGTCATCCCATCAGGCATTCCCTCTTGTATGGATGTTTTACCATCAACTTTCTGACTGCGACTCACAGAAAGATTCTTGATATACACAACTGATAGCGAGATTTGTCAGAAAGGTTTAGCTTTTGTTTTGTGTTGTTGTTGAGTTTATTTTGATTTTACAGTTGAATAACTCTTGACTTGACTATCTTGTTTTGATTGCTTTAGTTGAAAGGCCTTTCCATCTAAACAAACTGCACTCTCAAGTTTTAGGAGTCGCTATGCAATCATATGTCATAAGAAAAGTAGTAATCACTTATTCAATCATCTATTTTTCTTTTTTTTTAAATTCATATTGTATGTTACTGAGTAACACATTGACAAAATCAGTATCCATCAAATCAATTTGTCAGTATTATGTAAAATGTTCATGTATAAATCACAACATCTATTTTGAATATGCACTATTTGTTTCTTGGTGAGAATTTGTTAAATTCTTATGTAACTTATGAATACTTTCAAAGCAGATGAATAAATGATATCATTCATTGGTTATTTTGTCCTTGTGAAAATTGATTCAGTGCTTTAATTTCAAACATCAGTACCAGATGTTCATGATAAGGAATCATACAGTAGATAGCCAGTGATAAAATATTGAGTTTTGTGGATGTTCAGAAGTTATATAGAAGATAGCCCAAAATAAGTATTTGTAACTGGTATTTATATGTGTTTATTTATTTATTTATATGTGTTTTGTTTATTTGGCTTTTATTTGAGTTGTTCATTGGTGTTCAGGTTTCGTTTTGGAGGAAGATTGTTTTTGTTTGTTTTGGTTGGAGTTTGTTTGTGGGTTTTTGTTTGTTGTTGTTGTTTTGAGGGGCGGAGGGTGTTTGTTTCTGGGTGGGGTTTTTGTTTTGAGGAGGGGGGGGGGGATGGTTCTAAATGTGTGTGTGGGGGGTTAAGAATGGAATGGTGTTGTTTCTCTTTGTTTTTAAAGATGTTTTGGAAAAATCTGTTTTAGCTCTTATTTGTTTGTGTGCTTTTGTTTTGTTTGGTTTTTTTGTTCATCAAGAAAAGTACATCCACAATTCCATCAACAGTCATTTAGTTTAAGTTTCCAAATGATTACTGTGTACGTTTTGTCAACCAGACTTTTTTAAACTAAAAAGATTTGGGTTTTTTTATTTTCTTCACAGTCGTCCATCATGAAAGATGTATGTAAAGATCAAGGAGAAGATAAAAGAAACTAATACTATTTTGGGAACAATTATATCCTGATTAGGTACTAGATTCATCTTTTTACGGAATTGCAGTTTGGGGCAGCATTTGTTCTAGGTATCCCTGTGGACATGACAGTTCATAATTTTGTGATATACCATGTCTTCTTGTTTGTTTGTGTATAATTTAGTCTTGCACTTGGTGGGTTTTTTTCCTTCATTTTAAACATTTATGGGAGAGCAAAACAGACAGACATGTATAAATTATGAGCAAATAGTTCAAAAGGGATTCGCCCTAAATGTATGTAGCATTTTTGTTGTTAGTCTCTTTTTTTCAAACAAAATCATGGACATCCTTTTGTTTATGACAATGCAAAAGCAGTGAAGTGTGACCAAGATTAATGCTGTTTGTTTGAGTATAGTTTGTTTTAAGAGATGCTGAAGTTTGTAAATGACTCACTGTTTGAGTATGGTTTGTTTTAAGAGATGCTGAAGTTTGTAAATGACTCGCTTTGAATTTACAAGTAAAGAGAAATTGAAATGACAGTATGTTGCGCTCTTGAAAGTGTTGCTTTTTCCCACAGTGAAATGCTTTGATGACAGAAAGATATGATGTTATCAAGGGGTGTGTGTGTGTGTGTGTGTGTGTGTGTATACATGTGTGTGTGATCATGCACAACCTTCTCAAATCCCATGCCTTCCAGATTATTTGCTTTAAAAGATTCAGTGCTATATAAATACCATACATTATTATATTCTGTGCTGTCACTAAACTCATTTTATATCATTGCTAGTCCTACTCCATTTTATCTTCACCCCATTCCCCTTTGCCCCCCCTCCCCCTTCCCCCCAACACACACATGTATGTGTGTGTACACACATAAACTTCCCTGTACCCACACATGCATATAGCCACACACATACAAGTGTATACTCAAACACGTGCACTTTAATAATATCACTTTATTCATGCACATGCTGTCTTCATGGATTTACACAAGTTTCACCAAAGGTTGATAAACCATCAGCATCCCCCACCCCCAGCTATGGCACCTGCAATTTGCTTGTTTTTGCTCTCAGTGATGGTGTACCAAAGTACAATAGAGAGGGGGAGGGGGGCTATGTTGTACATGGCGATCACATACAGAGAAGACAACACAAAATAAACCAATATGCTTCTTTCTCCTTAAGACAGTAGAGCAACTTCAGTTTTTGCAGACACAGCATTAGATATAGTGCATTCTGGGTGACCTCTAGGATTTGTGTTGGGGAACACCAAACAACAACAGACACTGTTTCTGGTAGCCCTCCAATTCAGTCCAGAACTGTACTTTTTCAGTCAACTTTCAGAGGGTGTGGTTCAGAACAGTTGAACTAAAGCATGAGACTGCCAAACTGTGGACCTCAGCCGGTACAGTGCTGGTCAGTGACCCCTAGGGTGTGAAGCAGCGTAAGGCTTAACAAGAACAACAACAAAAACAAATTTTTGGTAGCCGTCCAGCAATGTTGGGGACGGGATTGCTCAGTAATCAGAGCACACACTTTCCCCCAGCCAATGTTAAGCAGCATCGAGTGTGGTTACCAATTGGATGGGTGACCGTTTTCGCGCCCTGGCTTAAATTTTTTATTTAATTCTTTTACGTCGAGGATAATGGAATAAGCACTTATGTGCGTTTTTACATCCAGTCCCCGTGTGTATGCGGTTTTGTAAATTCTGTCATCTGTTCCCACCGGCACACAATGGCCTACTCTAACAAAAAGCGGAACAGGATTTAACGTGTGCCTATGATGTTCTGCGTGCGTTCGCATACGGGACCTCGGTTTATAGTCTCATCCGAAGGACTTTTGGGGAGAGTGGAGTCAGTACTGATGTTAACTCCAGAGGAAAATATCCCCTTGAACGGGAATCGAACCCGGGTCGTCAGATTGCGAGCGCAATATTCTAACCACTAGGCTATCCTCCCCCCCCCCCCCCCCCCCCACTCCCCGTCCTTCAGTAAAGTCCCCCAGTTCACCCAGCTGTAAATGGGTACCTGCCTCTCTAGGGCCAGGGAAGGTAAAGCAGCGAGGGAGAGGAGATGGGTGCCATCCTCAATATACTGGCCCCTGGAGAATTTGTGGTCTCTGATGCCTCTCTCCCGTATGACCACATAGGTTATGGGACACCTTTACCTTTTACCATTACAGCACTGTACTTCTATAATCTTTCGGGAGTTGTTGTTGGGAACGGGTGCACTTGAGCAAAAAGGTAGTGCCAGCTTTGGGATCTTGACTGGGCACAGAACCAGACAGTGATCGTGCCTGAACAAAGCCTTGCATCTGTCACCACACCGATGATGTAATGCTCAGAGCTTATCATAGCTGGAGACAATCTCAACATAACGTTTTACAACATACCATTCTAATGTAGGCCTTGGCACTTGGCTTGTGTCAATAACCCACGAAGCTTTTTTTGCCAGGGGCCAACGTTAGGTTTGATACCAAGTTCTCCCTTGACAATGTTCTCAGCCCTATACATCTAGATCTAAGTCTGTGCCTATCAACTAGGCTTCCATCTAGAGGCCCTATGATGGGCTTGGCTGTGACCACAAGCTAGGTTCCCACTTTCCTGGCCGTTATAACCCACTGAGCAACATGCAAATATCGACTATATTCCTCATCGGGCTATCAGCAACATAAAGAACGAATACCATTCCCTTCATCATTAAAGTTCTTTTTGCCAGTTTTTTTCTTATTTGTTTCACCTGTCAAGTTCTTTTTCTTTCTTGATTCGGTTCAAAACAGCTCGTGCTTCAGGGCATATCAATTCTAAATGATCATCTTAAACTTTGAACGCTTTTTTTTTAAAGAAACAAAACAGAAATACATAACTTTCAATACAAATACGAATTCAAAACCCAAAAAACCCCATGAAAGAACGGCATCACACTGTCAGTTTGCACCACACATAATTCAAAGATCATTTCCTTCTTGACCTTCCGTGTCGAGAAAAATACTCGTCTTGCCAAACCACGCCTCATAACAGAGTCTCAGCCCGACAAAGAGAGCCAGAGACATAATCAAAGTTCTGTTCCATTGCCCGATCCCATTTCCCCGCCATATGGTTTCTGGGGCTATGGCAGTAGTTTCTGTGTACAGGTGCTCCTGGCTATTGAGAAGCGTTTGTTCTGAGATCTCCCCGACAATTTCGGCTGTGGTGTCCGTCTCAGACCTGTCCCTCGTTTCTTGGAAACTAATTTCATGTGGAAATGTGAAGTTTCTACCACCTTCAACATCATCTTCTGGGTACAGCTTCGAAATAGAAGGATGGTGCTTCGGTCTTCGACTGCTATTGGCTTGTTTCCATTCGCGGTTCGTTTTCGAGTTCTGTTGAATCTTATCAGGCAGGGGTGGGTTTTCTTGTGAGCTGCTTCCTCTTTTTCCGCTTGCGTGGGTTGAGTTGCTGTTGGAGTCTGTGTTGGATTCAAGCCCTGGTTCTTTGAGGATGAGTTCAGAATTGTTTTTGGCAGGATAATGATCTTCAATGACAGCTTGGGATTCTGCCAGAAAACCTGCAGATGATGAAAATTTGTGATTGTGCTGGAACATTGTTTATACTCACAACTATAGAAGCAATAAGAGCAGTGAACATCATCCTCAACTCGTACCATCCTACATATGGAAACTTTTAGAGTGATAACTGATTCTAGTTTGCGAAGTTAGTGCACTATTATATCATCAAATGAATTGAAGGACTGGACCCGATCTTCTTCAGAGGTATGTACTTGTGGTTTTGTTTGGAATTTTATTTTGGTTTTGGTGGTTGGTTTGATCATTGATTGGTGGTGGTGGTGGGAGGGGGGGGTCTTTGTTTTGGGGGGGATTTATTTAGTATCATTATCATTCACTTTTTAAAAAATAACTTTTATTGTTTTGGTGCTTTAGTTCAGTGGCTCATTACCAGGATTATTCACTGTAGAATGTCAGTGGGAAGTCTTGAACCACAATTTTGAGCGTCATCTATTCGGCATCCACTGTAAGAACGCAAATTTGAAGGCATACACGTATTGCTTCAACTATCTCAGTGACCAACGACTGCAGGGATTTGTAATATCTCTTTCTGTGCCAATGTAAGCTTGTGTAAAAATTATGTTGCAAAATGCACGCAATACTACCACTGAATGGGAGCTACGTGATCACGGTCTGTGACCACTTTGTAAGAATTGTGGAAAGGAGGGGGGGGGGGGGGGGGGGGATCCGAACTCATTCTGACCCTGCTCCAGAATCTGCTATGGAGTTAACTACACAGGCCTTGCGTAGCCTGGATGAGAGCAGGAGCTGGTAACCAGAGTTACCTGGCAGGTGTGCAGTCTCTTCTGGTTAACGGACCTACCGGGGTCTATGGGGTATGTCATTTCATGGACACTATTTTTTTTCTGGACAGTAAAGATGCAAGAGATGAGTGTCTTAATACGTGGGAGTAGCAGTACTAGGATGTTACAGGACATAATTTTTAGTGAGACAACCATCATCCCCTCCCCCCCTTTCTCTACCCAATCAAAACAGAAACATTAGCGGCACACATGAGAGAGCGAGAGAGAGAGAGAGAGAGAGAGAGAGAGGAGAGAGAGAGAGAGAGAGAGAGGAAGAGAGCCACGCCACACACACACACACACACACACACACACACACACACACACACTCCTTATTCACCTTCTAGAAATATTCAAAGTATAGATTGTGAAGGTCTAAATCCTGGCAAGGGAGTAGACCTACCTAGTTGTGCTTCAAATAACACAACTGCCTTGGTGGCTGGAATTCTGCTTCATGATGTATATCGAGAACTAGATCTAGCTGCTGCTACATTTCTTGTAAAGGCTACTTAAAGAAAAGAAAAAACAACATTGAAAGTGATAAAGTAGGATCTGACACGTACTTTCTTTCTTTTCTATTATATTTTTTTCAAAGATTACCCACTTGTTTTATTACAAGCTACTATTACAACATTTTCGAGGAATATTTTTAAAGACTCTAGAATTGATCTAAAAATTTAAAAAATTAAAGAAAAAAAGTCAGCTATGGGACTGCTTTGCACCCCCCCCCCCCCCCCCCCCCCCCAAAAAAAGAGAAATGTTGAAAGCTATATTGATACAGAACATACAGCCAATATGAAAAGTACAAAACTGTGACATTATAAAAGCAAACACCAGAGTACACATGAATGAAAAAGTACCTGAACCATTTTCCTGTTTTTACAGATGAGTCACTTCTTGATACAAGAAATGCTGATGCAGCTGTTGTAGTGCTTACACTTTTAAGTTGACAGGTCTTATTTTCTTGGCCGAAATATAACGGTCTCTAATGCAGAATTCGACGCCAGTATTAGCTAATGGCTTTGGATTACCTGCCTGATCTTCCAGTAACTTTGTTGAAAGTGGCAATTTGTGTAGATTCTGTATACATCTGTCTTACAGGCCTTAGAAACTTTTTAATGCTAATACCCGACCTTATCTGATTATTGAAATAACTCATCCCATACACAGTTTGGAGATAAAAAGTACAGTTGGGTTTTTGTTTGTTGTTGTGGGTTTGTTTGGGTTGTTTGTTTTGGGTTGGGTTTTTTTTTTTTTTTTTTTTTTTTTTGGGGGGGGGGTGGGGGCTGCCTTTTCATGTTGGCCTAACTGGTAATTTAGTAGTTGATAAAGCGGCAAAACGGAGGGCACAAAACTCTGCAAAGTCTACCAAGTTACTTGTTTTTCATCCGTGAAAGTGGCGTACATTTCTTTTTTTTTTAATTAAAACGCGCGCGCGCGCGTGTGCGTGTGTTGGGGGGGGGGGGGGGGGGGGGGGGGCGGCGGCACAGATTTCGTAAATGCTCAGACTGGATATAATTTTATATGTATGTCACAAAAGAAGATTTGTATCCGTCTATGAAAACATGAAAGAGCATTTTGCACATTCCTCAGTATATAGATCTAACTCAAAACTGACTACTGCAGTATTTTACCGTTATAGGCCAAATTTCTTGATTTGTTTGGAGAGAGAGAGAGAGAGGGGAGAGAGAGAGAGAGGGGAGAGAGAGAGAGAGAGAGAGAGAGAGAGAGAGAGAGAGAGAGAGAGTTGTACTTTCCTCTGCATCCTGGTTTATTCCACAGCAAAACTCAATGATCCTTCACGTCACAAAGTTTTCTAGTGCTCCAGCAAGGATTTTGCTAGAGACAACTCTTGTTGCCGAGGGTTCTTTCACGTGAGCTCAAATTGTGATGCACACGGCATTTTGGTTTATGGTTTATCGTTTCATCCGGAAGACTAGCACCCAGATCATCACTCAAGACCTAATCGATGGAAAGAAAGCTTAGATTCAAACGAGGATAAAACCCCCAAGTTCTCATTTTCTACACATGACTGCATTACCTCTAGGCCACCGATCCACCACTCTTATCTATATTGATTTGTCAGTCTTTATAAACCCCCGATCCTTAAAAAACAAAACAAAACAAAAAACACCCCTACAGCCCCCCTCCCCCCAAACTGGGTATGGTATTTTGATAATCTGATTCTATGATAGTAAGTAGACACAGCGATAATTACCATCGCCGACTCTGCATTTGGAGTCGTTGAAATCCGTCATGGTTTCAACTGCTGCTGAATCTCTGCCCCGACTTCTCTGGGTGCGATGATGCAGATCTCCGTGAACTGACTGTGACATTCTGGCTTCAGGTCGGAAATGGTGTTTGTGTTGAATCAGATTTCAATTAATTGCTTTGGCTTGCCAAACTTACACCCGATCTCTGAAGCAATTTTTTTTTATAGCTTTGTAGCAATAGTTAGCGTTTTTACCCTTCAACAAACCAGGATTAAGGTAGGTCTTGCAGATTTTCTGTATCCCAAACAAACGTTGATTGATGAAGCTGGCACCAGACTAAAGATGTCTTCCTGTGTTGACGTCATCATGTTGACGTAAATAAAGTTGTAGGAAACACGTTTGCCAATTTAAAAAGATCCTTTCACTTTTAAGTCAGGAATGATAAGAGTTGACCCACTTTTAAAAAAAAACCCTCTAACATTGATTTTAATTAATCAGTATATGTTTCCAGATGTCTATAGACTACGCATTCTTGATGGCCTTTAAGTATATTTCATCTTCAATTTTTTGTTTTGCAACATCCTATTTTGTGTTTATTTGAAATCAGTCAAATTAGTGATAACAAAAATATGGCAAGGTAAACTACAGAATGACGTTATATTTGAAACTAGATTTTGGTCCACTTTTGACAAGGTAGAGAATTACACTTTGTTGGGTTCCATTACATTGCAGACTGTACTGGAATAAGACAATGGATTCTCCTGCTAAAGGAGGGGTTTCAGAAAGTTTTTATATTTACAAATTGCAGAAAACTGATCTAAAATTATCATCAGATGAACTGAAATCTATTTTGACAAGTTCTGTGTATTCTCAATTCTATAAATTGTATTTTGAAAATATATGTCATCAAGAATAGGGCAATCAAAAAATGTAGCTGATGGACTGCAATGGAATATGAACATGAGCAAATCACATTTGTGGAGTATTTTGTGTTCCAGGCATTTAATTGGACGAGTTCAAAATGTGGGGACATAAAGAGTGTATTATTTTATTTTTAGCAACATTTAACATCAATTGCTAAATTCGTTTATCATTCCACAGTGGGAACATTATCATAGTCCTTCCTTAGGAACTGCATACTCCTTGCTGCTTTGATTAATATTGCTCATTTTATGGTGGACTGGGCTGATCTGGCTTCTATTTATAGTGGGGTGTGTTATGATATGGTTTCAATGTATGGTGGGTTGGGCTATGATATGGCTTCAATGTATGGTGGGTTGGGCTATGATATGTCTTCAATGTATGGTGGGCTGGCCTATGACATGGCTCCAATCTATGGTGGGTTGGGCTATGACAAGGCTTCAATCTATGATCGGCTGGGCTATCATATGGCTTCCATTCATGGTGGGCTGGCTATGGTATGGCTTTGATCTATGATTGGCTGGGCTATCATATGGCTTCCATTCATGGTGGGCTGGGCTATGGTATGGCTTTGATCTATGATCGGCTGGGCTATCATATGGCTTCCATTTATGGTGGGCTGGCTATGGTATGGCTTTGATCTATGATTGGCTGGGCTATCATATGGCTTCCATTTATGGTGGGCTGGCTATGGTATGGCTTTGATCTATGATTGGCTGGGCTATCAAATGGCTTCCATTTATGGTGGGCTGGCTATGGTATGGCTTTGATCTATGATTGGCTGGGCAATCATATGGCTTCCATTTATGGTGGGCTGGCTATGGTATGGCTTTGATCTATGATTGGCTGGGCTATGATATGGCTTTGATCTATGATTGGCTGGGCTATCAAGTGGCTTCCATTTATGGTGGGCTGGCTATGATATGGCTTTGATCTATGATCGCTGGGCTATAACCAGAAGCTAGTCTCCCACTTTTCATGCTGCTATAACTGACTGAGCAACATAAAGGTCGACTATCAGCCTCATTGGGCTATCAACCACATAAAGAATGAATATCATTCCATTCATCATTCAATTCAATTTTATTTTCAGTTCCTTCTGATTTTCTTCACCTGTCAGGCTCTTTTTTTTAAAATTGTCGCAAAATAGTTTACTGTTCCTCATGACTTATGCAATTCTAAATGTTATATGTTAAACTTTAAACACTTTCTGATGACAAAAAAAAATCATACCTACAATACAAACACGAACACAAAATTCAAAGAGGCTTTCTGAATGATGGCTGCATTACATTGTGAGTTTGTAGCACACATAAATTACCAGTCATTTCCTTCATAATCCTCAGCCTGGAAAAAAATACTGCTCTTGCCAAACCAAACCTCATAGCAGAGTCTGAGCCCAACAAAGACAGCCAGAGACAGAACGGTAGTTCTGTTCCATTGCCCGATCCCTTTTCCCTGCCATGTGCCATCTGTGCTTCTGGTAGCTGTTTCTGTGTACATGTGTTCTTGGCCATTGGGAAGCATTTGTTCTGCTGACACCTCCCCGACAATCTCTGCTGTGGTGTCCGTCTCAGAGCTATCCCTTGTGTCTTGGAGTTCATGTGGGATTGTGAAGTTTGCACCACCTTCAATTTCATCTTCTGGGTACATATTTGCAAAAACGGAAGAAAAGTCCTTCAGTTTTGGATTGCCACTGGCTTGTTTCCATATGGCATGATGCGTTTTTGAGTTCTGATGAGTCTTGTTAGGCAAAGGCGTGATTTCTTGCGAGCTGCATTCACTTTTACCGCACGCATGGGTTGTGTTGCTGTTGGTTCCTTTGGTGTCTATGATGGACCCCAGTATGGGGTCTTTCAGGTGGAGTTTAGAGTTAGAGTTGGCAGGATAATGACCCCCGATGACAGCATGGGATTCGGCTAGAAAACCTGCAGATGATAAACATTCTGTTTGTCTTGGAACAGTACTTCTACTCATAGATACAGAAACAAGAACAAGGAGTGTTATTATTGACTCGCCCTAATACATGAAAACTTTGAGTGACATGTCACCTTTGTCTGCAATGGCCAGATGCAATATACTGTCGAATGGACTGAGGGAGAGGATTTGATCCTTTTCAGGGGCATGAATATGTGATTTTCCCCCCCTTTAATTCAGTGACTCCTCCCCAGGATTGTGTGCTAGTTGAGGTCAATGGGAATGTGGGGCAACTCACTTGAATATTATCTGTTACCCACTGTGCAGATGCACATTTGAGGACATGTATTGAACATGTATTGCTGAAAATATCTCACCAACACTGCAGAGGTCAGTTAAACCTCTGTCTGCCTCTGTGTAAGTTTGTGTAAAATGTTCAGTCGAAAAACTCACGGAATACTGACGTTTAAGGAACGTACTGATCACGATCTATGACCATCCTCTGCTATGGAGCCTGTTGTCAGTATCGTGGAGTTAGAAACTGATCTTACATGCCCTTGATGAGAACAGGAACGGGTGAGCAGCAGAATGGACTAGCAGCTGTGTGGGACTTCTTCTAGCTAGTGGTTCTACCGTGACCTGTCACTGATCTCCTTTCTAAAAAATTATTCTGAATAATGGCCAACGCACTTGGAAACAATGAGGGAACAGTCAGCATTGGAGGAAGGGCAATTACAAACTTACGTTTTGCCGACGACATCGAGGGCCTAGCTAGAAAAGAGAAAGAGCTGGTCAACTTGGTAAATCATCTTGATATAGCCTCTTGCAGATCATCGCAGAAAAAAAACCAGTAGGTAAAAAAGATAGTGCCAACGACCTCAGCACCGACATTATTATAGACAACAACAAAATTGAAACCGTTCATAGTTTCAAATTTCTGGGAGGTATTTATCTGATGAAGGATCAAATCCTGCAGTTCTCTCCAGGATAGCCCAGTTCACAGCTGCAATGGTCAAACTAAAAGTCATCTGGAAAGACAAGAACATCGCCATCAGCTGATTAGATTGATGTGTTCCCTGGTCGTGTCCATATTTTCTACGCATGTGAAACGTGGACCATAACAGCAGACATTGAAAGGATGCAGGCAAACTTCTTGGTATCTAGCACAGAGATCATATAACCAACGAGGAAGTGAAAACCAGAAGAGCTCCTAACTTCAGTGTAAAAACGCCAAATTTAGTACAGGCACGCCACATGAACAGCTGGACTGGCCAAGACTGTCCCACAAGGAACTATACAAGGAAGGAGACAAAGAGGCAGACGAAGAAAACGATGGGAAAACAACACCAGAGAGTGGACTGGCCTTGAGAGGAACGACTTTCTACGGAAATCTGAAAACTGTGAGGAGTGGAGGAAGCTGGTTGCAAAATTTTCAGTGGTACTCGAACAGCTGACTCAACTACACAA
>CM054143.1:35934322-35936822 GCA_028751875.1 Rapana venosa
GCGTTGCAGACAAAATCTGTGAAATAAAATGTCAATAATCAAATGTTTTTTCAAAAGCACACACACATTCACATAGGTCGTGTACTTTAGCAGGGTGACAGGACATGGGTTAACGTTATATTACCCCTCTCTCTCTCTCTCTCTCTCTTCATCTCCTCTCTCTCTCTCTCTCTCTCTCTCTCTTCTTTTGTCACCTTATTCTTAAACTTTTCACCTTCAACTGAACAAACGGCTGCATACTGTTGTCTGTACTGTATGTACATGGCGCACCTTTCTGTAGCAAGGGTGCAGCACCTCCTCCTCCGCTTTAGGGAGCGCTTCGATTTGTTTGTTTTACAAGATTCGGCGCTATATAAATTCCATATATTATTATTATTATCTGTCCGTCGGTCTGTGTGTGTGTGTGTGTGTGTGTGTGTGTGTGTGTGTGTGTATCTATCTATCTATCTATCTCTCTCTCTCTATCAGATACATCTATCTATCTATCTATCTGACACACTCACACTGTTGCTAACACACACACACGCACACACACACACAGTGGGCTCACACATACACACTTTGACTCTCTCTCTCACACACAACACACACACACTCTCTCTCCACACACACAGACACACAGAGTGGGGCTCACACACACACCACTTTGACTCTCTCTCACACCACACACACATTCTCTCTCTCTCTCCCACACACACACACACACACACACCAGAGTGGGGCTCACACACTTTAGCTCTCTCTCTCTCAACACACACATTTCTCTCTCTCTCTCTCTCTCTCTCTCTCTCTCTCCTCTCTCTCTCTCTCTCACACACACACACACACAACACACACACATTCTCTCTCTCTCTCACGCACATTCTCTCTCTCTCTCTCTCTCTCTCTCTCTCTCTCCCCACCCACCCACACACACATACACACACACACACACACACACTGTTCAACTCTTAACCCCTAGTTGCCGTGTTGACCTCAAACGGCAGGGGTTAGCCGCAGCATTTACCAGGGCGGTGACTGAGGTCGCTGACAGAGAAAGAGAGAAAGAGAGAGGAAGTTAAAGGGCTGAGAGTTCGCACGTAGGCCAACCACATAGTAGGATAACACGTCCATGTCGTGAGGCCTATCTGCCTGCTTTACGTCATTGATGATGCATTAGCTAGCATGCACATAGACTTCTGACATTTTTTTTGGTTTTGTTTGTGGTTAGGTCCCTTGCAGAAACTTGAGGAATGCTTGATTCAGCGTCTTCTTTCGTTTGTCGTCTTCTTTGGGTTTTAGTTTGTTTTTTGTTGTTGTTTTTTTTCCTTTTCTTTTCTTGTCTTTCTTTCTTTCAGTCTTTCCTTTCTTCTTCTTCTTCTTCTTCTCTTCTTCTTCATCGTCATCATCATCATCATCATCATCATCATCATCTTCTTCTTCTTCTTCTTCTTCTTCTTCTTTTATGTTGCTTCCCTTTTCCCCCCTTTCTTTTTTTTTGGAGGTCTGCTTCCAGAATAAAGAGTGTGTACCTTCGTCACAGAAACTCGGCTGGGGGAAGGGGACTACACCCAAACCGGCTTTATTTGATCAAAACAACAATGCAGCAACAAATAAAGTATGAGTACAATCAGCATAGGCTGTTGGTTTTACTTTTCTTTTCTTTCCTTTCACTTTGCGCTGTTTATGGCCATTCGAAGAATGTTGTTAACGTGATAAAATATTTTCTGTTTTGTGATTGTCGTTTTTTTGTTTTTTGTGGCTTTTTGTTTGTTTGTTTGTTTGTTTGTTGTTGTTGGTTGTTGTTTTTTTGGGGGGTGGGGGTGGGTGGATCTTTTGGTGTGTGTGTGTGTGTGTGTGTGTGGTGTGGGTGGTGTGAAGGTCAAGTCAAAATTATCTTTATTGAGGGTGAAAGAGTAATCTTACAAGTGTGTGTGTGTGGTGTGTGGTGTGTGTGAAGGGGGGGGGGGTGTTTTGTTTTTTGTTGTTGTTCTGGGGTGGGGGTGGGGTGTTTATGTTGTTTTGTTTTATAGTTTTCCTTTGTTTTTACTTTGGAGGTTGGATGGGCTGCGTTGGTTGGCGTTTCTGGTTGTTGTTGGTTTTTTTAAAAGGGGGGAGGGGGGTATTCCTTCATGTTTGGGGGTTTCTTTCTTTGTGTTTTTTTTGTGTTTGGCAGTTCAATTGTACTGAGGGTCAATGTTGGTTGAAAAGTCAAAACAGCCCTGTCCCACTCCCCTCTTCCCCCCCCCCCCTCTCTCTCTCTCTCTCTCTCTCTCTCTCTCTCTCTCTCCTCTGTGTGTGTGTGTGTGTGTGTGTGTATGTGTGCACCCACGCAAAACTACCACGTCACATCAAGGGACGCGTCATCGCATCCGTTTTAGTTGTAGACTACAATATTTTGTTCTCTGGTTTCTGAGTTGTTCCGCCCCCAACAATAAATTACACGTAGCATGCTGATGTGTTAAGTATTACTACACTCAATCCTGGATCTCAATATAGACAGTCCCGGAAGAGCATGTCC
>CM054143.1:35941822-35946822 GCA_028751875.1 Rapana venosa
GGTTGTATAGGTGCAGATGGATCGTGACTGTGTGTGTGTGTTGTAGTGTGTGTTGTGTGTTGTGTGTGTGTGTGTGTGTGTGTGTGTGTGTGTGTGTGTGTGTGTGTGTTGTGTGTGTGTGTGTATGTGTGTGTGTTGTATGTGTGTGTGTGTTGTATGTGTGTGTGTGTGTTGGGTGTATGTGGTGTGTGTGTGTGTGTGTGTCTGTGTGTGTGTATGTGTGTGTGTGTGTAGGTGCAGAGGGAAGTTGCGCTCACGAGCAAGCATACCTGAAGTAAATCTTTCCAACATCAAATGCCACAGCTTGATATAAGTGCCAAACAGCCGTTGCGACCATAAACAACAACAACAACAAAAGTATTAAAACACAGAAATCCCCTCTGGGGATGCTGGAGACATGTCAATATGAATAGTATCCCCACCTTCTGGAAATTTTGTGCTAGAAATTCCTCTCTTTTTTACCGATCTCTTTGTTTCTGTTTTGTTCCTTTTCTTTCTGTCGCCTCCTCCTTGTCTATTTTCTACCTTCTTGGTCCATTCTCCTGCCTTTTTACCAGAAAGATTTAAAGCATAAGAATTCTCTTCCATGCCGAAATCTGATGTGCTGGGCCTAACTTGTCAGGCGCTTAACATCAGCGCGACGCATTTTCGCTTTATAGTCATATGCCAGATAACAAAAGCTGCTGTCTGAGCGTTTGATGACGACGATGACGAAGAAACACAGGAACAATCTACCTTGAACTGGTACAGTCATCTTCACGTGGAGTGGCAGCCAAATACAGGCCTAATTTGTTTTGGGGCTAACAGCTGGCCTGTGCATTGTCGGCTGTACAACAGCTGGCTTCCTGTGACCAAGGCATGAGATCCAGACAATGACTGTCTTCTTAAGCCTCTATCTGTCTCTGTCACTGTGTCTGTGTGTCTGCTTATGTGCGTGCGTTCGCGCGCGCGCTTGTGTTCTTCGGCGGTGGCGGGGTGTGGTGTGCTATGTTCGTGTTCGGTGGTGTGTGTGTGTTTTGTGTGTGTTTGTGTCATCATGATTGCCGTGTGGTTGTGCGTCTGGTCCATGTGTTCGGCTGTTGTGTGTGCGTCCGTGCGCGCGCATTGTGTAGTGTGTATTCGTGTCATGCAATGATCAGTGTTTGTGCGTCGCATGGACAGCATCTGCTGCTATGCTATTTGACATGTTCATGTCGGATGATGTGTCAGTACAGTACTGAACCCTCGATAATACCGCGTACGAAGCTATTCTGTTGGGGATAGTAAAATCACTTCATGGATCTTCATCTACCACGCTAAGCCTCGAAAAGTCACACCAGACAATCATCTTACAGGCAGCTGAATTTAATCAATCAACACATGCTCACTACAAGGCCAATGCTAAAAACAGGTGGATTTTACCGTCCAGCAGTTATTTTCATGAGTTCGAACACAACGAAGAACCATGAAGTGACAGGGCTGTGACCCCTCCGCCTGCCGAACAGTTGCCAATTGCCTATAGTTTGGGAAGGAACAGTAAGTACGGAGCTACTGCTACGGCTGGCGAACGTTCAATGCCCATACTGTGTGTAGCTGCTAGAAAAAAGCTTTCAGGTGGAAGCTAAGCTTAGTGGTAAATGCTTGGGGTTCAATCGGTTTCGGCAGGTTTGGCATCCTACGCATGTTTGTGATAATAAGAAATTGTTGTTAGATTGTTGAAGGATTGGTCGTAGATTGGTTGTATGTGAGTGGTGTGATGTGTGTGTGTGTGTGTGTGTGTGTTTGTGTGTGTGTGTGTGTGTGTGTGTGTGTGTGTGTGTTGTGTGTTGTGTGTGTGTGTGTTGTTGTGTTGTGTGTGTGTGTTGTATGTGGTGTGTTGTGTGTGTGTGTGTGTGTGTGTGTTGTGTTGTGGTTGTGGTGTGTGTGTATGTGTGTGTGTGGTGTGTAGGTGCAGAGGAAAGTTGCGCTCACGAGCAAGCATACCTAAAGTAAATCTTTCCAAAATCAAATGCCACAGCTTGATATAAGTGCCAAACAGCCGTTGCGACCATAAACAACAACAACAACAACAAAAGTATTAACACCCTCTGGGGATGCTGGAGACATGTCAATATGAATAATATCCCCACCTTCTGGACATTTTGTGCTAGAAATTCTCTCTTTTTTTACCGCTCTCTTTGTTTCTGTTTTGTTCCTTTTCTTTCTGTCGCCTCCTCCTTGTCTATTTTCTACCTTCTTGGTCCATTCTCCTGCCTTTTTACCAGAAAGATTTAAAACATAGCAATTCTCTTCCATGCCGAAATCTGATGTGCTGGGCTAACTTGTCAGGCGCTTAACAGCAGCGCGACGCATTTTCGCTTTATAGTCATATGCCAGATAACAACAGTTGCTGTCTGAGCGTTTGATGATGACGATGACGAAGAAACACAGGAACAATCTACCTTGAACTGGTACAGTCATCTTCACGTGGAGTGGCAGCCAAATACAGGCCTAGTATTTGTTTTGGGGCTAACAGCTGGCCTGTGCATTGTCGGCTGTACAACAGCTGGCTTCGTGTGTCCAAGGCATGATGAGATCCAGACAATGACTGTCTTCTTAAGCCTCTGTCTGTCTCTGTCACTCTGTGTGTGTGTGTTGTGTGTGTGTGTGTGTGTGTGTGTTTGCGCTTATGTTCGTTCGCGCACGCGCGCGCGCGCGCGCGTGTGTGTGTGTGCTTATGTTCATACGTGCGTTCGTGTGTGTGTGTGTGTGCGTGTGTGTGCTTATGTTCGTGCGTGTGTGTGCGCACGTGCGCGCGCGTGCGTGCATGTGTGTGTATGTGTGTATTCGTGTACACAATACAAATGATTACACGTGTGGTTTGTGCGTCCGGCCATGTGCATTTCCGGCTCTGTGTGTGTGTGTGTGTGTGTGTGTGTGTGTGTGTGTGTGTGTGTGTGTGTTGCGTGCGCGCGCGCATGTGTGTGTGTCTGTGTGGTTGCATGTGCATGCATGAAGAACATCTCCACAGCTACACCCTATTTCGAACCATACTTCAATCGATGATTCCAGTACCCAGCTACTCAGAACCCTCGATAAATCACACCTACGAAGCAACTCTCTGGGGGGAAAAAATAAAAATCACTTCATGGATCTTCATCTTACCAACGCCAAGGCTGAAACGTCAACCAAGGCATGAATATTTTACAGCCCAGCTTGATTTAATCAGTCAAACACACTGCACACAAAGGTTCCACTGCACAAAACAGGGTGGTGCACTTTCTCATCCGTCCAGCAGTTACATTTGTCATGAGGTTTGGGCAAAGGAGAAACCAGTGAGTGACTGGGTCACTGTGACCTCAGCCCGGCCTGGCGAAAACAGTGTGCCAATGGCCTATGGCACTGTACGTGTGTGGTAGGCTAGGCTAAGTAAGAAGCAATCAGAGAGTTAGGGTCAGCAGCCTAAAAGCTTTCAGATGGGGAAGTCTGCAGTGTATCTAAATGCTTTGGGGGGTCAAGTCGGTCAAGCCACGGCTGTTTGGACATCACTACGTATTGTTTGTTGATTAGTGAAGGAAATTGGTGTGTTTGGACATCACTACGCATTGGTTATTGATTAGTGAAGGAAATTGGTCCTAAGACTTGGTGGTATAGGTGCAGATGGATCGTGACTGTGTGTGTGTGTGTGTGTGTGTGTGTGTGTGTGTGTGTGTGTGTGTGTGTGTGTGTGTGTGTGTGTGTGTGTGCGTGTGTGTGTTGTGTGTGTGTGTGTATTGTGTGTGTGTGTGTGCACGCGCGCGCGTGCGTGTGTGTGTGTGTGGTTGTGTGTGTGTGTGTGTGAGTGTGTGTGGGTTGTGTGTGTGTGTGTTGTGTGTATTGTGTGTGTGTGTGTGTGTGTGTGCGCGCGCGCGCGTGCGTGTGTGTGTGTGGTGTGTTGTGTGTGTGTGTGGTAGTGTGTGTGTGGTGTGTGTGTTGTGTGTGTGTGTGTGTGTGTGTGTGTGTGTGTGGTACGTATAGGTGCAGATTATCTGACGGTATTGGCTTAAAAACATGGCATACTTCTGTAGATGTTCTCATTTTGCACTCTCTGTTTGTTTATCTGTCTGCTTGTCTCCCTTTGTCTCTGTTTCTCTCTCTCTCCCTCTCACGCGCGCGCGCGCGCACGCACGTACACATACACATACGCACACACACGCGCGCGCGCACACACACACACACACACACACACACATTGTCTAATATCACTTAATGTGAATAGACGTTAAATTGAAGAACAACACACACACACTCACTCACTCACATAACACTCAACAAGGAGCTCATTCAATTTATCATTTTTTTTTGGCAGTTGTCCTATCCCGCCACTAACATAAACTTCAAGACAACAAGTCAACATCCACTTTTTTTCTTCAAATCACACACATACACACACGCACACACGCGCGCGCGGGCGCGAACAAACAAAACCATTTTCCGTTTCACTCCTAACCTTATCCAGAGGCCAGAATCCCTAGTTCGAAACGAGTCCTAATGAACATGGAAGTAAAGATAATCATAATAAAATAATAATAATAAATGGAAATTGTATAGCAGACTAGTTACTAGACGGTAGCCAAGGCAGAATCAGCTCCCAGCTCCTCCTCCCCTCCCCCTCCCCCCTTCCGAGGTTCACCAATGGTGACATTTTGCGTATGCCACCGTTTTTGCCCACCATGATGGTAGCTGCATTGCCTTTGGGGATAGTCAGCTTTTTCGTCTACCTTTCTTCTTCAGATGGCAAAACAAACAGTTTCATTACTTTGTTGTACTTTTACGTGTAGGCTAAAAGTTCATGTCTGAAATGACAGGTAATGAATTTGTATGGCTCCTTGAAGTGCAGAGGGTGCATCTTTTGCATTCATTGTATTGTATCTTATCATAAAATATGGCGGCGTACTTCTGAAGATGTTTTCCTCATTTTGCACTCTCTGTCTGTCTGTCTGTCTGTCTGTCTGTCTCTCTCTCTCTCTCTCTCTCTCTCTCTCCTCTCTCTCTCTCTTCTC
>CM054143.1:35951822-35954322 GCA_028751875.1 Rapana venosa
GTGTGTGTGTGTGTATGTGTGTGAGTGCGAGATATATATATATAATATATATATATATTATATATATATATTTGTGTGTGTGTGTTGTGTGTGTGTATGGTGTGTGTGTGCGTGCGTGCGTGCTGTTGGTGCGTGCGTGCGTGCGTGCGTGGTGGTGGTGTGTGTGTGTGTGTTGAGAGAGAGACAGAGACAGAAAAAGATCAAGTTTCTCGTAAAATAGGCAATAGTCATAGAGATTAGATAATGAAAACACATCATCAGCATCTGCAATATGGTGTGTGTAATCCATTAATCAAAGTACAGACCAAACAATGAAAACACGTAATCAATACCTAAATATTGCTGTATCAATATGTGAACAACTAAACAACAAACTGACAAAAACTTATAATAACAAAACTCTCAACATTTCCATGAACGGTTCTATTCATAAGCGAGTCATAATGGAATGACACTGAAAATGCATTCGAGCAAGCAAAATTCATGAAGAAGAGAGAGAGAGAGAGAGAGAGAGGAGAGAGAGAGAGAGAGAGAAGAGAGAGAGAGAGAGAGAGAGAGAGTGATGGTGTGTGTGTGTGTGTGTGTGTGTGTGTGTGTGTGTGTGTGTGTGTGGGGAGGTGTGTGTTTTGTGTGTGTGTGTTGTGTGTATGTGTGTGGTGTGTGTGAGAGATGTGTGTGTGGTGTGTGTGTGTGTGGCAAATGTGTGTAGGGACTCGCATGTGCATGTGTGTGCATTCATACGTGCCAGTATGCAAGTATATAAGTACATACGTGTATGTGTTAATTTGAGAGTGTGTGCGCACATGCATGCCTGTGTGTGTGTGTGTGTTTGTGGGGTGTGTGTGTGTGTGTGTGTGTGTGGTGTGTGGTGGTGGGTGTGGGGTAAGAGGGGAGAAAGCACTGAAACTAAAGCTAAAATGCGGTACCATCGATTTGTGGCCACTCCATGCTGCAATCATGACAGCACATAATTATAGCTCAAGTAAGCTTATTGCACAACCTGTCAATGCGTCGGAGGCGCTTGCTGAGTAGCTGGCAAAAGAGAAATTCATTCCAACTTGCATGCACACACACACACACACACACACACACACACACACACACACACACACACACACACACAACACACACACACACAAGCGCGAATACGTATACACACACATAAGCACGCATGCATGCACGCATACGCGCGTGCATAGACATGCATTACATGCACACAAAAGCACGATCAGTCGCGCTTATGCGCACGCGCGTGCAAACACACACACTCACACACATTTACGGCACACACACATGAACACAAGCAAGGAAGCACGCACGTACGCACACACACTTAAACAGACACACACACTTAAAAACACACACACACACACACACACACCAAATCCAACCCCTCTCGAACATGAAAATAAAAAAATCGATATCATTCCACCACCCCGTTCATCATACCCACCATAACTTCCTTTCCCAGTTGTCCTCCCTTCCCACCCCACACCTCACCCATCTTCCTCCTCACGTTCCCCACCTCCCTTACCCCCCCCCCCCCTATCCCCCAATCCATGATTTTTCTCCTTCCCTCTTTGTGAAGCTCAATCCCCCCCCCTCCCCACTTCCAAGCGATCGTTTTCAAAGAACTTGGCTCCTCCCAGTGCGAATAGAGTGTTGCGCAGCTCCGTCACTCAACACCCCCCCCCCCCCCCCCCCCCACCCCCCAACCCCCACCTCCACCCTTTGTGCTGATCGTTATAGCTTTCTTCTTACAGCGTTTCTTCTTCTTCTTCTTCAAGGAGTAGTAGTAGAAGCAGTTGTAGAAGTGTCGTTCTTCTTCTTCTTATCATCATCATCATCATCATCATCATCATCATCACCATTATTGCTGTTATTATTAGTATTATTAATGTTGTTATCATCATTATTGTTCTTGTTATCATCATCATTAGCAGTATTAGTATTATCATCATCATCATCATCACCGTCATCATCACCACCATCATCGTCGTCGTTGTTGTTATTTATCATCACTATCATCATCGTTCTTCTCGTCGTCGTCGTTATCGTCGTCAAAAACAACATCGTCGTCATCATCATCATCATCATCATCATCATCATCGATAATCAAGAAATATTTCCTATTCTGCTGCCTAAAATTGATGGTTTATGAATAACATAACCTACTAGTTCGGAGGAGTCGAATTTTCGGTGCGTATAATGATATATAGTGTTGTGTTGTGCCCCTGCCTGCTACTAGCTGTCTGTCTGTTTAAAGTGCAAGCCACATCACTGTTCTGCTGTGATGTGATGTGATGTGATGTAGTGGTACAGGCGCAACGTGTACTGTCAGAAGACAGAAAGAACGGAAGATGATGTAACTGTGTAAAGATCAACACACACAAACACACACACACACACACACGCGCGCGCGCGCGCGCGCACACACATACACAAATACAGACACACACACACGCGTGCACACGGACACACACACACACACACACGTACA
>CM054143.1:35961822-35964322 GCA_028751875.1 Rapana venosa
TTGTGACAGGCACAGCTAATTTGGGGAGGAGTGTGGCCGCTGTCTGATCTGTTGTCCTTACGGGTGTTGGGGTTATGATTGGTTCTGCGGGATTTTTTTCTTCCACTTTTAGCATAGATCGATGTGTCTTCATCAGGGTTGGTTTGTTTGTGTTTTTTTCCGCTGGCGAGACTGCGGCGTCCTTGATTGCTGGTTAGGCAAGGTGGGTGGGTGTTTTGCTTGGTTGACAAAACTTTCCCCCGGCTGACAGGAAGGCTTGGTGTGGAAATGTCAGTGCGCATTTGTCCGTGAGAAAGGGGTGGTGTGTGGTGTGGTATTGATCAGATGCCTGTTTGTATGATTGCAAGCAGCGCTACCACCCCATCCCACCCCTTCCCAATCTTTGTGTGTCTGTCTGTCTGTGTCTGTCTGTCTGTCTGTCTCTCTCTCTCTTTGTCTGTTTGTCTGTCTCTCATGTCTGTCTCTCTCTCTCTCTTTCTTTCTCTTTGGCTGGCTTTCTCTCTCTGTGCCTCTCTTCTCTCTCTCTCTCTCTCTCTCTCTCTCTCTCTCTCTCTCTCTCTCTTTCTCTGCCTGTCTCTCTCTCTCTCTCTCTCTCTTTCTCTGCCTGTCTCTCTCTGCCTCTCTCTCTCTCTCTCTCTCTCTCTCTCTCTCTCTCTTCAGTGGTAGTAATTTTGAACCTGTTATTTTTGTATTCCCCATTTCTGTCATTTCCATTTGTAATAGGCAAACAAAGGATACTCATTAAGCACACGAATATAAATATCTCTCTCTCTCTCTCTCTCTCTCTCTCTCTCTCTCTCTCTCTCTCTCTCTCTCTCTCTCTCTCTCTCACTCTCTTCGGATGAGACTATAAACCGAGGCCCCGTGTGCGAACGCACCAGAACATCTTGCGCACACGTTAAATCCTGTTCCGCTTTTCGTAAGAGTAGGCCATTGTGTGCCGGTGGGAACAGATGACAGAATTTAGAAAACCGCATACGACTGGACGTAAAAAAGCACACAAGTGCTTATTCCATTATCCTCGATGTAAAAGAATAAATTAAATTAAAATCTCTCTCTCTCTCTCTCTCTCTCTCTCTCTCTCTCTCTCTCCCCTCTCTCTCTCTCGCTCGCTCGCTCTCTGTCTCTCAGGAGTAAGGGCAGACAAACACGAACACACATATATACGAACTCACACACACACACAGGCTTTCCGCCTACACTTGTGGTTGAGTTCAAGAATAGCAACTAGTTTATCACTCCATCTATCAACCCTTCCATCAGGAAAGGACAAACACATTCTGACAGGTTTTCTGAAAACAAGATAACGGATGTTTCTGCGAGGGAGGTTTACTTTTGATAGGCGTTGAATTTCACTCGTAGGTATAAACAAATTAACTGTCTCTTACCCCGTGAGCAAGGTTTTAAATATAGGCCCCCTTACTTATATAACCTGTTTATGATCGTATAGGTCAAATATTGTTATGTAAGAAGGTATCCCGTCCCCAGTATTGTTATGACTCAATGAATTTCCCCCTTCCCCCCCCCCCCTCCCCATTCAATGTGAATATGGGGACCGCCTGTGTGTGTGTGTGTGTGTGTGTGTGTGTGTGTGTGTGCGCGCGTGCGCGCGCGCGCGCATGCTTTTATTCATTTCTAAGTGTCTGCCATGCATGTAGGTGTTATATTTATATATAATTTCGCAGTAAATCATTGCATGCACACTATTTTTTTTTTTTAATCCAGCCATGTTCGCACGTGCAGCGCGGCAGTTTGAATGCCCCTTAGGGGCACTCTGAAGATGGCGTGAGAACGTTACATCAATCTCTAATCCCATCCAGGAAACTGCAGCAAAACACTTCGGCGCTCTTGTCGTCGTTGTTGCCAATAGCTGGGAAAACCTCCCAGTAACAAAAGGGACAGATGCACGAGTACATGCCTCCGAAACGTGGGCGTGAACTTTTCCGAGTCCAAAAACAGGACACACAGCCTCCAGGGGTTAAGGCAAAACCGAGTTGGGATAGATACGTACTAAATGCGTGCCCGTTGCATATTTTGAAGCAAGTCAGAAGTCAGTTGTGGCAGGTTTATTTAGTGTAATTAGAAACTGCTGCCCATAAATTGTGTTTAAAAGGGTGAGGGAGGAGGCTGAAAATAATTACGACAAAAAAAGTGCATGACAAATAATTTTTCGTGTACTGACAGGAGTTAGTCAACCTATAAATTGCATGAATGCTGGAATATATAACATTATTTTTATGACATATTTCACAAGGTAATAATCCTAATTTTCCAAACATGAAAAACTACTAGTATCAATCTTATTTGACCTATTACACGCTTCATTTCCAAGATAATCCACATAATAAAGGATTTTCGAGAAAATCAATAAGCAACCTTCAATGCGGATTTCAGAAGCAGTGTCTAGATTTAAAAGGCAATGGTTATTATTATTTGATCGATTCCTGTCAAGTTTAAGAGCACATAACAGAGGCTTGGAATCAGTTCGTAAGAATAAAAT
>CM054143.1:35969322-35974322 GCA_028751875.1 Rapana venosa
TACATGTAGAGGAAGTATGGGTGGATGTTCTGGTTCTATTAAATTATCAAAACAGCTTGCTGTGCGTATAATGATTGTTATTTCTATTACTGTAGGTTCTAGGAAGTCTTCCCTGTTAGTTCAATACTACACACTTGTATAAGTTTCATATCCTCGCGCTGTTTCGATGTGCTTGAACTGCATTTTGTTATATAATTGCAATTTCTTATTCGTTTGTGGGTTGTTGTCTGTTCCTTACTTAGTTTTCCGGGATTATTCATTGTCATATTGATGAGTTCTAGTACTGCTAGCGAATTGTTGACGTAATAGTAGTAGTGATGATGACAATGATGGTGTGCGTGTATTAATGATAGTGTTCACAATCATCATCAAATTTCATCACTGTGGTGAAGATCTTCAATAATGAAGAACGATGATTGTGTCGATGGCACAAAAAATGTGGTTCTTCAGCCACTGCTACAAGTGTTTAAAAAAAAACAACCCAACAACAAATAACCCCGATTTTTGCCATTGTAGATAATCATTTGACCCTGAACTTTTAGCGAAGAGTGCAAATCAAAAAGGTCGAAAGGTGATCATCAAAATGCTGGCTGTTCATTGTAATTACTTATTTCCAGACTCTACCTAACTTTGCTTGAATCATGGTGTAAATGAAAAGTTGTCACTATCTGTTCTACGAACCAGCGTGTCACAATCCATAACATAAACCAACATGCACTGACATTAACGCTACCTGTTTTGTGTTGCAGAAACTGACGAACCGCCAGTGCCTACGACGCCTGCTGTGGTTTTTCCTGTTTTCCAAACCATTCCTCTCTCAACTTCGTCGGCTCCAGATTCCCAGGGGAAGGGAGAGAGAGACGGGGAGAAAATTCCCTGACGCTTCAGAAGGTGGTGGCACATATTTACGCCCACCATCAGCAGCGCTGTCCTTGTCGTCTGCTTCGTTCTGTTTTTGCTGTGAGGACGACAATCGCCTCACTGGCGAAAGAGCTCCTTTGTGGGGGGAGAGTAGCGCAAAAGAAACTAGGGTACCGTCAGCTGTCGTGGAGAAAAGATATATTATTATTGTCAGGGTAGACTTAGACGTGTGAAAACGTCAGCATTCTGCTTGAGGTTGTTTTTGTTGTTTTATTTTAGTTTGTGGAATGAGTTAAGAACAGCTGCAGAAGTGATAGCACATCAGTCTGAAATCTTGTTGAAGTGCCAGGGAATTGTTGTTGTTGTTTTATTTTTGGCCTGTTGACATCACTGTGAAAGACAACTGTGATTTATCATTCACCGTGTATACGTATTACGAGCAAAAACTGAAACCGATAGTTTTTCTTTTACGAAAGGACATACATGAAATCACTGATCAAATGATAGGTAAAGCTTATCAGTTGACTCACAATTCAAGAAACAAAAATAAGTTATTTAACTATCTTACAAAAAAGTTTTGTTCGTTCATGAATAAACGATAAACCAGCTATTAAAAAGGCTTGTTGTTGATACCTTTATTGTACAAAAAAAAAAAAAAATCCCAGCATAATACTAACATTCTAAAGGTGAAAGGACACGCCCAAAACCATGTCAGTTAACAAACTCTTTCACCTGCTGAACGAAACGAACAGCTCTTGCCCCGACTTCAAGGGACAGAACTACAAAGCCAGCTTCCACACGCGATCGTCTGCCAAGGGGCCCCGGAAGAAGACCTACAGAGCCCACCTAGATGGGGAGGGGCCCCGTAAGGGAGAGCACGCGGTGGTGAAAGTGTTTCGAGATGCTCCCGGCACGGAAGGCATGTGTGATACTGAAATAACCAAGCACGTCCTGGCCCGCAAGTTTGCCCGCAAGTTCAACAAGATGGTGCCCGAGGCTCGAGATAAGGTGAGTTTTTAACTAACTGATTGATAAAAGGGGGAGAGGAGGGATTTATTTATTTATTTATTCTTTTATATCGAGGATAATGGAATAAGCACTCATGTGCTTTTTTTGCATCCAGTCCCCGTGTGTATGCAGTTTTGTCAATTTTGTCATCTGTTTAGGGAGAGAGAGAGAGAGAGGCAGACAGACAGGTTAACAGACAGACAGGCAGGTAGACAGACGGGCAGACCGACAGACAGATTATTGCAAACATGTTAGCAGGGACAAGAGAAACACAGAGTAGCATCTCTTTTATAGTTGCTCTTTCCTGTATGCACAGGCTGCACACACACGCACGTGCACGCACAGATTCTCTCTCTCTCTCTCTCTCTCTCTCTCTCTCTCTTGCTCTCTCTCTCTCTCTCTCTCTCTCTCTCTCTCTCTCTCTCTCCTCTCTCTCTCTCTCTCTCTCTCTTCTCTCTCTCTCTTCCTCTCTCTCACTCCATGCAGAGTATACAACAATAACTGGAACATTTCTTAACCTGTTTTCCTTTTAGTTTTTTTCATTTTCATAAGAATAAATAAAAAAGACTACAAGAACACCCATTGATAATTTTAAAAAAAAACATTCTGCTTCAACTACTTCTATATGCACATCCCTCCGACAAGGTGACTGTTACTGCAGCTACTTCTGCTACTCTCGCAAAAGATGATACACAAATAATGGCGATGATATCAATTTTCCTTAGGTAGATTGATCTTACTTATGGTTTAAACAGGTTTTATCAAATAGAGAATAACAACATAGATAGATAGATAGATAGATAGATAGATAGATAGATAGATAGATAGATAGATAGATAGATAGATGAACATATATATAAACAAAACTGCTCTTACATTATCGCTTGTCTGCAAGCTGCGTCTCAGAATGGAATCACAAGAGAAAGAAGATGAATTTTCCTTCTTTTTTTTTTAAAAAACACCACACACGCACTTTTTTTCTGTACTCACTAATACGCCTAATGGGTATATCAGAGAAAAATATCAATCCACCAACAGCAAGCAATGTTGGACATAGCCATAGACACCCTACAAGAAACATTGATTTTGGTGTGGGGGCTTTTTGTTGGTTTTTTGGTTCCTTAGCTAGAACTCCAAGGTTTACCAATGGTGAGATTTTGCCTTAAAGGACCGTTTTTGCCCACCATGAAGAAAGCCACTGTTCTGCTTCAGAGATGAAACATTGATTGATGAACACCACTAGGCGCTTTAGAGGAGGATCTTTCTCTCCCTGTGGGATATCGGGGGGGGGGGGGGGGGGGGGGGGGGGGGGGGGGGGGGGGGGGGGGGGCTTGTCAGTGTAAATAGCATCCATGCATTCTGGAAAATCTATGCCAGAAATTTCTACTCTCTCTCTCTCTCTCTGTCTGTCTCTCTCTCTCTCTGTCTGGTCGTCTCTCTCTCTCTCTCTCTCTCTCTCTCTCTTCTGTCTGTCTTCTCTCTCTCTCTCTCTCTCTCTTGTGCTCTTTATTTATATTATTTATTATTATTATTGTATTGTATGTGTATAGTATATACATATATATTATCCCCATTCCTCGGCTAGAGCTCCGAGGTTCACCAGTGGTGAGATTTTCGCGTATGCGACCGTTTTTGCCCACCACTGAGGTAAGCCATTTTCCCAGTTCGAGGATGATTTCTAGATACCATGCCAGGGTGCAAGCATTTAAAAATATATATTTTGTGATCAGTACCTACTGGCACGAAACGGCCTACTCTTCTTAAAGGATAAATGGGTTTTATATGTGCGCAAGATTTTTTTCTTCATGGGTTTGCACCCGGGGCCTGGATTCATAGTCTCATCCTAAGGACTTTTTGGGGTGTGGAGTTGGTACTGATCTTATCTCCAGGGGGGAAAAATCTCGTCGAGGCGGTGGTGGCCCGAACCCGAACCGTCAGATGACGAGCTTAATGCTCTAACCGCTAAGCTATCCTGATCCCCCAGTTCTGAATGAAGTCATAATCATATCGAGCAATTAAGCTAAGGAACATTAATAACAGCTAAAACTCGAGAGGTTATCCACGATTTATCAGAATAGCACAAGATCGTAATCAGTACCAGGTGCCAAAGAATAATCGTGGGATGAATTATCCTCTGACTTTGATGTTCCGGTATAAAGCGCGGCAAAAAAAGAAGAAGAAAAAAGCAACAACAAAAAAGCAACAACAACAAAAATCCCTCCCAAAACAAACAATCAAACAAACATAAAAAGCTAATGAATGCAGGAAGACCAACGGACTAACCAACCATTGTAACTTCCAAAAACCGCAATCGGGGGACATGCAAGCAAAAGACCCCCATTTGTTTTAATAGGACAGGACAGACAAATCGCAAGGCATTAGCACTAAAGAGCTCTTGGCCGCTGTACTGTGTGGTATTGACATTGATATGCATGGAGGGCCTATTGTTCCCCTGCTCCTGTTTCCTGATGACTTTGAGCACGACCGAATCAGTGGGAGCAAAGGCCATGAGATTGGCTCTTCAGAGTGGCTCCCGTCATGCCATTCATGATCATCCTGGACAGGAAAAGGGAATGTTGTGACTGATAAGTGGGAACTGGGAACGAGTGATTCATGAAATGACACACAATGACTGACTGATGAAAACTGGAAAGTGGGATTCTGGATGTAATGAAAGCTGGAAAACAGAGCTGTGGGTTTAATGAGAACTGGAAAGTAGGATTTTGGGTTTAATGAAAACTGGAAAACAGAACTGTGGGTTTAATGAGAACTGGAAAATAGGACTTTAGGTTTAATGAGAACTAAAAAATAGGACTCTGGGGTTGATGAGAACTGGAAAATAAAAGGCTGGGATTAATGAAAACTAGAAAATAGGACTGTTGCATTAATGAAAAGTGGAAAATAGGATTCTGGGATTTGTGGAAACTGAAAAAAGGACTGTGGGTTTAATAAAAACTGGAAACTAGGACTGTGGGATTAATGAGAACTGAAAACTAGGACTGTGGGGTTGATAACTGGAAAATGAGACGGTAACATTTGATGGCTGGAAAGTTGGACTGAAATATTATTGATATATGGTACTGACTTATTTACTAAAACAAAAAATTGGGATAGAATGAGAAATAAATACT
>CM054143.1:35979322-35981822 GCA_028751875.1 Rapana venosa
GTGTGTGTGTGTGTGTGTGTGTGTGTGTTTGGGGTGGTGAGGGGGCGTGGGTCGTCTAAAGTCTTAAAATCTCATGTGTAGGAAACCGTTGAAAAAACACTTTTATAAAGGAATCATTCATTCTACTCATGGCACAACCCCCACCCTCACCCCCCACCATTGAAGAAAAGAATTATTCATTCTCTATTCATGGCACCCTCACCCAACTCCACCCCCACTCCCACCACCCCACCCTTTTGTTTGGGTTTTGTTTCTTTCTTTGATTTAAGGGAGGTGAACATAACTTTGTTCAGTATTGAGATAGGTTGTGTGTGTGTGTGTGTGTGTGTGTGTGTGTGTGTGTGTGTGTGTGTGTGTGTGTGTGTGTGTGTGTGTGTGTGTTGAGTGTGTGTGTGTGAGAGAGAGAAGAGAGAGAGGGAAGAGAGAGAGAGAGAGAGAGAGGAGATGTAAGGATGTAGTGATGTGGTGAGATGAGGTGAGAGTGAGACTGTGTGTGTGTTAGTGTTGTGTGTGTGTGGTGTGTAACTGCGTGTGTGCGTTGTGCATATGTTTGGTATCATGCGTAGCGTGCGTGCGTTGCGGGGTGGTGTGTGTGTGTGGTGTGTGTATGTGTGTGTGTGTGTGTGTGTGTGTGTTTTAACGTCTATCCACTTGAAAGTGAGGAGATTGTGTGTGTGTGTGTGTGTCAGTGTGTGTGTGTGTGTGTATGTGTGTTTTGTGTGTATATGTGTGTGTGTCGTGTGTGTGTATGTGTCAGTGTGTGTTGTGTGTGTGTTGTGTGTGTTGTGTGTGTGTGTGTGTGTGTGTGTGTGTGTGTGTGTGGTGTGTGTGTGTGTGTTGATATCAGCCTAGTGTAAGCCTGCAAATGAGTGTATGTGTGTGTTATGTGTCTCAAAGTGGATGTGTCTAATAGACTTGTGACTTGTCGGTCAGTTTTGTTAAATTTTGCGGGTATGTTGTGTTGTGCGTGTGTAGTGCGTGTAGTTGTGTGTGTGTTATGTGCTCAGTGATTGTTATGACTTCGTACGTGATCGGTAGTCTTTTTGTGTGTGTGTGGATGTGTGTGTGTGTGATGTGTGTGATGTGTGTGTGTCGGTGCGTGTGTGTGTGTGTGTTGGTGTTGTGTGTTGTGCGCGCGTATGCGCGCGTGTGACTGTGTATTGTGTGTGACTGTGTGTGCATGTGTGTGTGTTGTGTGTATGGTATATGTGTGTGTAGGGGGGCGTGGGTGTCTTAGTTAGGGGAAGGTGTTGGTTGTTTTCGTTGTTGTTTTGGTTGCTGTTTTATATATTTTGGTTTTTTTATGAATCCGTTTTTCATACCATCTGTTTTTAATCTGTTGTGTTGTTTTTTTTTACTATCCGTTCGTGTTCAAATGCAAAATGAATTCTCACGACACTCGTATAAAAAATAAAAATAAAAATGTTAATATTTCTGCCCCGCCTTTCACGTCTTTACATCACGTTTTCACGAAGGACTTCAGTTAACAACACCTTCCTCCTCGTCCACCGCTCAGACAGCGGCAACTATTGTTGTCTGTCAAATGCGCGAAAATGCGCTGCGCTGCCGTTAGGCCCCTGGACATGTCAGGCAGGCCCAGCGCATCCTATTTCAGCGTGGGAGAGAACTGTTATCTTTTTAGTCTTTCTGGAGAGAGAAAAAAGAGGCAGGAGGAGAATGGACCAAGAAGGCAGAAAATAGACAAGAAGGAGGTGACAGGAAGAGAAGGAACAAGGCAGAAACAAAGAGAGGGATAGAAAAGAAGGGAATTCTTAGCACGAAACTTCCAGAAGGTGGGGGGTGGTATTTTTACTGACAGGGCCCCCCAGGCATTCTCACGGATTAATTGGGGTGGGGGGTAGGGGGGGGTGGGGGGGGTGTAACAATATCTTCACCTGTGTCCGCATGGCCCGCAGGAATACCAAATGATTTTCTCGGATGACAAAACAAACTAAGAAATCTTCACCTGAAAAATCTGTGCCTGAATTTTTTTCCCTTTTCTATCATTCTCTTTTGGTTTTTATTGCTGTTGCTTTCTGTAACTGCTTTGTGTGTGTGTGTGTGTGTGTGTGTGTGGTGTGGTGTGTGTGTGTGTGTGTTTTCATCTTGATATATATTTTTTTGTCCCTGATTGGTCCGTTCATGCGTTGGCTCGCAGACATGCCGCACAGAGACGCGCCATTTCCGGTTTTTTTTGTTTTGTTTGTTTGTTTGTTGTTGGTTTTGTTTGTTTGGTATTTTTGTTTGTTGTTGTTGTTTTTTGGGGGTTGTTGTTGTTGGGTTTAGTTGGGTTTTTTTTTTTCTTTTTTTGGGGGGAGGGGTTCTCTTATAAACAGTGGAAAGTATTTTAAACGACTGTGCCTCAGGTTTAGTAGACTTTTTTCCGGACTAAAATCTGTATTTGCGGTCATTAGTTATACTTGCTAAGCATTTGTTTTTTCACGTTCCTGCGCTTACCTCGTTGTTGTTGCTTTTGTTGTTGTAGTAAGTTGTCCCGTTG
>CM054143.1:35986822-35989322 GCA_028751875.1 Rapana venosa
GACTCATCATCCCACCTGGGAATCACACCAGATGAGAAGTTTGCGTGTATGACTCTTTTCAAGTACCTCTCCATATAGGCAGCCATAGTCCGACTTGAAGGGGATTTTTTCTCCTATAACAAAGGAGAGTGCAGATTGTTATGTTAAGAGCTTGTCATGGCTGAAGGCAATCTCAACACAGCATTTGACAACATAACATTTCAGTGTAGGCCTTGGCAATTAGCTGAGGATGAGACTATAAACCGAGGCCCCGTGTGCGAACGCATGCAGAACATCTTGCGCACACATTAAATCCTGTTCCGCTGTTCGAAAGAGTAGGCCATTGTGTGCCGGTGGGAACAGATGACAAAATTTTTAAAACCGCATACACACGCATAAAAAAAATCATCTGAGCGCTTTGATTTGTTGCTTTACAAGATTCAGCGCTATATATAAATTCCATACATTATTATTATTATTATCATTATTATTAATAACTGACACAGCTTTAGCCGGGGCCATGTGTTTTATACAAATCGTGCCACAAACTGCTGCTGACAAGTTTCTCATTAAGGATTTTACGACTATATTGTACCGTCTACGATAACATCCACAGTATGAGACAGGTATTGTACGGGCTTATCCAGAAGTGTTGTCATTAACGGTTAAGGTGCCATGCCCGCTGTTTGGTCTTAAACGGACAGTTGTGCGCTTCTGACGAAAATGGATAACAGCTTTCACAGTAGTGCACGCTATTCATAACTGCTATTTGTGTTCAGACTACTTTTGTGGGGACGGGATAGCTCATTGGTCGGAGCACTCGCTTTCCCCCAGCCAAGTTAAGCAGCGTCGAGCGTGGTTACCAGTTGGATGGGTGACCGTTTGCGCGCCTTGGCTTCAGTACAGTTCCCCCCAGTTCACCCAGTTCACCCAGCTGTAAATGGGTACCTGCCCTCTTTAGGGTCAGGGAAGGTAAAGCAGCGAGGGAGAGGAGATGGGCGCCGCCCTCAATATGCTGGCCCTAGAGAAGTGAGGTCTCTGACGCCTCGCTCCCCTACGACCTTATAGGTTATGGGACTCCTTTACCTTTACCTTTTTACCTACTTTTGTCCCTCTGCCATGGGGACTGTCTGTCATTCCCGTGTGGGACTGGCCAGCCACAACCAGACGCTGTACTAGAATGAACACCTAGAGGGCAACTCCATAGTCTTCTGAGACTTAAGGCTGCCAATAATTTGTGTTTAGATCACTTTTGTCCCTTATGCTTGTTTCTTGACCACGAAAAAAAAAGAATTAAAATTCGTCGTTATGTTAAGAGGATTTATAAGCGCTTTGATTTGTCTGTGCAAGATACAGAGCTATATTATTATTATTATTATTATTTATATATAAAAGGATTACATTGAACCAAAACTATGGATGTAATAGCTGTGTTCTGTGTTCATTTTTCCCCTCCAGTAAAAGAGAAAAATCATGGTGCTTGAAAAGGTTTTTGAAGGCTGTGTCGTCAGGTATAGATTCGTTTGCACACTGATGTGCGACTGTAATCTTGAAGTGTCTATGTATCCTACAATGTGTACAATGTGTGTGTGTGTGTGTGTGTGTGTGTGTGTGTGTGTGTGTGTGTGTGTGTGTGTGTGTGTGTGTGTGTGTGTGTGTTGTGTGTGTGTGTGGTGTGTGTGTGCGCGCGCGCGCGCGTGCGTGTGTGTATGTGTGTGTGTGGTGTGTGTGTGCGCGCGAATGCGTGTGTGTATGTGTGTGCCTGTGCGTGTGTGTGTGTGTGTGTGTGTGTGTGTGTGTGTGTGTGTGTGTGTGTGTGTGTGTGTGTGTGTGTGTGTGTGTGTGCAGTTTGAGCTGTTCCTGAGGAAGAACGGGGATCGGCCCAAAAAGGACCCCTCCTCGCTGGATGCCTTTCTGCACTTCAGCTATTTTGAGTCCGGACAGAAATTCGTTCTCTGTGGTTTTCAGGTGAGATCTTCACACACACACACACACACACACACACACACACACACACACACCACACACACACACACACACACACTCACACACACTTACACACACACACACACACACACACACACAGACAGACAGACAGACAGACAGAGAGGGAGAGAGAGTTTCCGCTTTTCGGAAGAGTAGACCATTGTGTGTCGGTGGGAACGGATGACAAAATGTACAAAAACTGCATACACACGGGGACTAGATGGAAAAAGGCACAAGAGTGCTTATTCCATTATCCTCGAAATAAAAGAATAAAATAAAATAAATTTAAAAAATAAGAGAGAAAAGGGGGTGGGGTAGGGGTAAAAGAAACGCGTGTTGCCTGAATTTTGTGTGTGTGTGGTATTTCAATTCTCTGTGTATAAAAAAAGAAAGGTCTGCAATTCTGTGAGAATATTGGCGTCCGCTCTGTGTGTGTGTGTGTGTGTCTGTGTGTGTGTCTGTATGTGTGTGTGTCTGTGTCTGTGTGTATGTGTGTTGTGTGTGTGTGTGTGGTGCGTATCTTCATGCTCTTTTT
>CM054143.1:35994322-36004322 GCA_028751875.1 Rapana venosa
GACGAAATCTCAATATAAACGTCAGAATGGCTGTGGTTTGACTAAGTTTGGATGAAGAGATTCTTTGATATTGTTGTTATTGTTATGTAAGTTCGTTCTGCGGTCAGACTGTTGTGCTTTCAGCTTGTTTTGGGGTTGGGTTTGTTTTGGGGGGGGGGGGGGGGGGGGGGGGGGGGGGGGGGGGGGAGGGGGTTGGGTGTTGTTTTTTTTTGGTAACAAGAATTTATTTGTGTGACATGTTTGTATAGACTGTCGATCTCCAACTGTATTGTCCACCAACGATACACAGTGTGGTCAATCTATGATTGTGTCGTCAATCTGTGATTGTATTATTGTTAACTTAACAGTTGTCAATCTATGACCGTGCTGTCAGTCTATGATTGTATTGTTGTTAACCTACAATTGTCAATCTATGATTGTGTTGTCAATCTATGATTGTATTGTTGTTAACATACAATTGTCAATCTACGACCGTGTTGTCAATCTATGATTGTATCACTGTTAACCTACAGTTGTATGGATTGTCATCCTGTTGTATATATTTTGTAATTACTAGGCAAGCGGTGAACGAGTGTTGTGTGATGTTATCCATGTTCATGTTGTTTCAGAGCAATCTTAGAATGATGATGTTTGTTTCCTTGATAGTCTTTTTATTTTTTTTCTTATTATCAAGTCAACGTTTAGGGCCGTGTTGAGTTAAAAAGTCATATTCTTTGAGATTCTTGCTGTTTTAATTAGATTCTTATTGCTTTATCAAATCAAAATTTGAAGGCTGGTTGTTGTTGTGGTGGTTGTTTTGGTTTGGTTTTGTTGTTGTTGGGTTGTTGTTGTTGTTTTTTTTTGGGGGGGTTGTTTTTTTGTGGGGTTTTTTTTTTTTTTTTGGGGGGGGGGGGTTGGTTTGTTTGGTTGCAGTAAGGATGACTGCATTTAAATTCGGGGGCTTGTTGAATGGATTACAGATTCTTTAAGATCCTTGCAGTTTTGTTCCGATATCTTTTATTTGTTTAAATAGGTCAAAGTTTGGGCGTTTGTTTGATAGATTGCAGTCAGATTGATTCGGGATTTGTGCTGTTGCGGTGAAATTTGTATCACTTCATTAAATCAAAGTTTGGGGACTTGTGTAATATATTACAGCGAGATTGTATGGTATCCTTGTTGCTTCGTTGAGATTCGTATTACTGTTGTCAAGTCAACGCTTAAAGACAGGTTTAAAAGGTTACAGGTTCTTTGCGATTCTTGATATTTCGTTGAGACTCTTACAGTTATTATCAAGTTAGTGTTTGTGGGCTTGTGTAATAGTTAAGTGTCAAATTCTTTGGGATCTCTCATGCTTCGTAGAGATTCTTATTGCTTTATCAAGTAGAAAGTTAGAGGCTTGTTTAATAAAGTTTCTGTTACAGTCAGATTCTGTGAGATTGTTTCTGGTTCGTTTTGATCTTTTGTCGCTATTTCATCTCATAGTTTAGGAGCTTATTACTGTCAGATACTTTGTGATTCTTTCTGGTTTGCTTTGATCTTTTGTCACTATTTCATCTCATAGTTTAGGAGCTTGTTTAATATATTACAGTCAGATTCTGTGAGATTCTTTCTGGTTCGTTTAGATCTTTTGTTACTATTTCATTCATAGTTTAGGAGCTTGTTTAATATATTACAGTCAGATACTTTGTGATTCTTACTCTTTCGTTGAGTTCTTTAAAAATTAATGTCTTCATCAAGTCGACATTTAAGAGCTAAATATATGAGATTTTCGCTGCATTGAAATTATTATTATTTTATCAAGTTCAAGTTTGGGAGCTTGTTTCAGAAAGGATCTTCAAATTCGTGAGATTCTTGCCTTTATGTTGAGATTTTTAAAAATTATCTTACACATTTTTTAAAACGTAGGGGGCTTACTAAATGGATTACAGATTATTTTAGAGCATTGCTGGTTTTTAGAGATGTTTGTAATATATTATGTCAACTCAGAGATTGGGGAGATCGTTTAATAGATCACCTGCAGATTGTCTTGAGAATCTTGCTCTTTGCTTGAGATTTTTTTGTATTACTTTATAAATTCAGAGTTTTGAAACTTGTACAATAGACTACAGTTATATTCCTTTTTGTCTTTGCCATTGTCTTGATATTCTTGATTTCGACTTATGATCTGGATATTGCAAAAATAAGCTGATTTACACTTTGGGGGAGGGTGTTTGTTGGTTGTTTTTTTTACTTCTTTTTGTTGAATATGTTTTGAACTTGATCATATATCGCTTTGTATTGTTTTCAGACTGATATTTATACTAAGTGGTTTGTTTGTTGTTACAGTGGATATCGTGTCGTCAGACAACGATCAACGCTCGAAAAATTTTTTTAAAGGAGATTAAACAATGTCTCATTTATGTCTTATTTATTACCCTTTTTTAAATATCGGTTGGAGCTACAGGCTAACCATGTCTCGGTTTTTTTCTATTGTATTGGTTTCTTCTATAATATGTTCTTGAAATGTCCTGTGTGTTGATGCTTGTACGTTTACTCTGTGGTGCTGTTCGTTTGTTTGTTTGTTTGCTCGTGATTTATAACAATGTATGTCAAGTTTTGAGATGATTTCAGCGTCTTTTATTTTGTGTGTGTGAAGCGTCAGGGGTGGATCGAACCTGTACCCTCTGTTACCGCGTCAAATCAAGAAGTCGATGTTCTAAACCACTTGGCTATCTCCCTTCCCCCCCCCCCCCCCCCCCCCCCCCCCCCCCCCCACCCCTAATCCCTTCTCCTTAACCTCATGGAGAACTTGAACGAAACTGAGTATCCTGCATTCTTCTTGTTCTTCTTGTTGTTCTTCTTCTCCTTTTTCTTCTCCTCCTCTTTCTTCTTCTGCTCCTCCTCCTTCTCCTCCTCCTACTCCTCATCCTCTTCTTTCTTCTTTTTCTTTCTTCTTCTTCTTCTTCTTCTTCTTCTTCTTCTTCTTCTTCTTCTTCTTCTTCTTCTTTTTCTTCCTCCTCCTCCTCTCCTTCTTCTTCTTCCTCTTCCTCCTCCTCCTCCTCCTCCTCCTCCTCCTCCTCCTTCTTCTTCGTTTCCCTTATTCTTATATTGGGGGAGGTGCATGCATAGTGCATGATCTTCTCCTGCGCTTGTAACTCTGCATGAGGTCTGCCCGCTGGCTTCACTCACACTCCACACATTCCGAACGACTTCAGAGCAGCTCAGGACCTTGTCTAAGCCTGCGACCCCTCTTGAGAAAGGCTGCCGAGAGCTATGCTAGTGTTGTCATCCCGGTGCTAGTTATATGAACGCTGCTACAGCTTTCGCCACAGCTGGAGGCTGTGTCCACACACCCTGTCTGCTGCCCCATGTCCTGTCCCCATCAAGAGAACTAACACCCACAGTAACTAACGGGGTGTGGAGGTGCGACTACACAGTTCACTCCTGACCCGAAGGTGTGTGTGAGATTTTTCGAAGAGCAGTTTACATTATTTGTTTGGTTTTTTCTTTCCTCAGCTAGAGAGATCCGAGGTTTAACTTTAACCAATGGTGAGATTTTGCGTGTGTGACCGTTTTTAACCTACCATTAAGGTAGCTGCATTCCGAGTTCGGAGATAGTTTACAAATTATGAGGAGTGTTGGAAAACTCTGAAAGATGTCACTTTCACGTCGTCCTCATTGTAGCGTAATGGTATCTGTGACTTCTTCTCCTTCTTCTTCTCCCCTTAACTCCTGGAGGAGCCAGTGGGATACTCCTCTGTCTTTTTTTTTCCAGGGTGTATTATATCATGGGCAGGTTGAACCTGGTGGAGCCCATCCCTCTCCAGGTAGCAGGGTGCATGCTGGGTATGTTCTGTCAGCCATCCCAGGAGCCGTAGTTAATCTACTCTTCCATGAAAGAAAAATGGAAGTTCTTCTTCTTTGAACGCCCAGACAATAACTACTGCTGTCTGACATAGAAGCGAAAATGCGTTGCGTTGCCGAAAAGCTCCTGACAAGTCAGGCCCAGCGCATCTGACTTAAGGCATGGAATTGGATTTAAGCGTGTGTCCAAGATGTTACATTATGGATTTAGTTGGGGTGAAAAGCGCTTTACAAATTAAGGTTTTACTTCTTGGTTCTAAGTTAGCAGAACCGACTTTACAACTGAGACGATGGCTGATAAAATAGTCATTAAGATTGGAGCTGCAAACCGCACCCCCCCCCCCCCCCCCCCCCCCCACACACACACACCCTAACAAAACAACAACAACAAAACGAATTACGAAAAAAAAAAACCCTGACATTTTCAATTTCGTTGTTGCCGGTTTTTATTTGTTTCTTTGTTGGGTGGTTTGTTTGACCGTTTGTTTGTTTGTTTCTCGAGCCTGGTACCGGGAATTGTTATGTGAATATCTATTTCAACTTCTTTCACAAAGATGTGCAGCATCCATATTTTGCGATCTTTTTTTTTATGTTGATGATATTGTTTCCCGGGTTGACTTGTTATGTACATAAACATTGTGTTGTGTTGTGTGTTTGAAGTAGTTACGTTGTGTTGTGCTGCGTTGAGTGTATTGTATTACGTTATATTGCGTTACATAAAATCACAACAGATTTTCTCTCCAAGAAATGTAAGCTATTCTCTCGAAACAGACCGCATAGCTAATAGACCGACGCCACATCTTTTTTCTTCATATTTGCCTGTCTGTTTGTTTGCCAATACGAGTGGTACCTCAACACTGACAGAGTTTTGCCAGAGACAATGTTCTTGTTGCCGTGGGATCTTGAACGTCCACTGATTACGTGTTGCACACGGAACCTAAAGTTATGGTCTAATCCCGAAGATTAGAACTCAGTCTTGGCCCAGTGGATGAGGGACAAAGTCTGGCAGTGGATTGTGAGGGATTTGAACCCACAGACGTGTCTATAACTATGTGGAGGTTACATCAGAGATAAAGGCTGGGGTTTTTTTAACCACTCAAGTCAGCTGTGTTGTTTATAATTGATATCAACTAACCGAACATACAATAATAATAAATTTTAAGGTTATTGTGTAGAAGACTTTCTGAAGAAGTTTCTCTAACAGTCTCAGTATGTGTGTGTGTGTGTGTTTGTGTGTGTAGTGTGTGTGTGTGTTGTGTGTGTGTGTGTGTGTGTGTGTGTGTGTGTGTGTGTGTGTGTATGTGTGTGCGTGTGTGTGTGTGTGTTTTGTGTGTGTGTGTCTGTGTCTGTGTGTGTGTGTGTGTGTGTGTGTATGTGTGTGGGTGTGCGTGTGTGTATACGTGTGTGTGTGTGTGTGTGTTGTTGTTGTTGTGGTTGTTGTTGTTGTTAACTCAACTTTTAAAATCTATGCCAGAAAGATATACAGTTACAGGATATGTTTATTGTTTAGATCGCTTCGTTGCCTCAGGTGTTTGTTTTGTTGTTGTTGTATGTTTGTTTTGTTGTTGTTGTTTTTTGGTGGGATTGGTAGTTGTTGTGGTTAGGTTGGAGGTTGTTTGGGTTTTTGTTTTTTGTTTGTTTGTGTGTGTGGTGGTTTTTTTGTTGTTGTTTTTTGTGTGGGGAGGCTCCTCGGCTAGAGCTCTGAGGTTCACCAAACACGAAATGTTGTGCATGCGACCGTTTCCCGCTCTGCCCGCCACTAAGGTAGCCGCATTCCGACTTCGTAGACGTCTCACTTTAATCATACCTCCCTCGTAGGGATGCCAGGGGGCCTGTGAATAGAAATAGGATCCTCACCTTCTGGAAATTCTGTGCTAGAAATTCCCCTCTTCTTTTTTTTTCTTCCTATCCCCGTCTTTGTTTCCGACTTGTTCTCTTTCTTTTTTTTCCCCCTGTCACCTGCTTTTTGTCTGTTTTCTGTCCTTCTTGGTTCAGTGTCCTGCCCCCCCCCCCTCCGAAAGACTTAGCCTAAAAGATAACTATTCTCTCCCATGCCAAAGTCGGATAGGCTGGGCCTGACTTGTCAGGCGCTTAACAGCAGTGCCATGCATTTTCGCTCATATGACAGACAACAATTAGTTGCTATCTGGGCGTTCGACCACGACGAAGAAGAAGAGGTTTAAATGTACACATCCATGTATTTGTAAATTGTACAGTGTTTATTTTTTGGCCCATTTCAGGGGACAGATTCTTCGTTCACACCAGTTACAATTGCATTTTTACAGTCATTTTTGGTTGTTGTTGTTGTTGTTGTTGTTGTTGTAGTTATTGTGTTGGTGTTGTTCTTTTGTTGTTTTGATATTGATTGATGTAAAAATGTGTTCGTGACTGAATTTAAAGGTTGTTGTGGGTTGCTGTGCTGTCTCACAAAGAGCGGCTTTGAATGGAGCATGTCCGTTAACAGCACAAATCTGATGCGAGAATCTCAGTTATCATTTTGCTCTACATTGGTATCCTCACTTCAAGCGAACTTGTGTTTTCGATGGTTTGATGGCATTCTTCATCCTTTCTGTTACTGGTTGAACATAATATCTAATTTTCATGGGTATGAATTCGTGTGTGTGTGTGTGTGTGTGTGTGAGCGTGTGTGTGTGTGTGTGTGTGTACGCGCGCGCGCGTGTATGTGTGTGTGTGTGTATGTGCGCGCGCGCGCGTGTATGTGTGTGTGTGTGTGTAAGTTTTTTTGGTTGGTTGGTTGTAGAGAGATGCTGTTTGTTTTGATGTTGTTTATTTGTGAAGTGCATACTATCAAAATAATAACTGCATCTTTTTTAATCAGTTTTGTTGTTGTTTTACTATTCAATAATGTGTGAGGTCCATGAGTATAATTATGTGGGGGTTGGGGGGGGGAGGGGGGGCACATACAGGATGTAACGTTTTCCACCCTATTGTTCGGCGATGTTCTTACAAATCTGTCGGTAATCTTCTCTAGCATAACTTCATTACAGTAATAATCATAATCAGATTATCGGTACTGTCACGTCGTTTTTCCGTCCTAGAGATCCATGGCTGTTTCCTCTGTGTGTGTGTGTGTGTGTGTGCGTGTGGTGTGTGTGTGTGTGTGTGTGCGTGTGCGTGTGTGTGTGTGTGTGCGTGTGCGTGTGTGTGTGTGTGTGTGTTTGTGTGTAGGTGTGTGTTTGTGTGTGTGCGTGCGTGTGCGCGCGCTTGTGTTGTATGTGTGTGTGTGTGTGTGCGTGGGGGGGTTGAGTGTATGTGTGTGAGTGTGTGCGCGTGCACGCGACCATGTGAGTGTGCGAGCGTAATTATGAATACATTCAAAGTAAAATCCCTGAAAGATGAAAAGAAGTGTCTCATTTCGGCATGGATGGATCTAAGATAATGTCTCTTCTGCTGAAATGTTTGAAATAGGAACAAAGTTTTGATGTCACCTAATTTACACATGCACAACGTAAAAAATATCCTGGACCTATCTGCACAAAAACGCACACCTATACACACGCTTGCACGCGCACGCATGTATATGCAAAGAATAACATACATACGCAAGCATCTTTTGTCTGTACATACACGAATGTCCTACTGGATTGGTTGTTTTTTTTAAACAGATATGTGTATTCGATTATGGTTGTGATTTGAGAACGACAAAATATTTGAAGCAGTTCCACTTTTTTGTGGGTTTTGTTTGTTGTTGTTGTCTTTTTGTTGTTTTTGTTATCCCATATAAACAAAACTGAGCATTCATTACGATATTCTTCATCCAATGTTAAAATCATGATTGTGGTATTGACTGTCCACCCTTGTTCTCAATGTCATGGTGGGGGTTGTATGAGTGATAGTGTGTTTTTTTTATATTATTATAATTATAGACTCTACATCATCTTATTGTTCTTTGTGTGCATGAACATTCCATATTTATTGAAAATACAGCCCATCTTGCCTACCTATTTCTGTCATGATACAATAGGGTTACAAAATGTATGAATGACAACATGTGTTGATGTGTCACACACTGTCACGCACACACACAGACACACACACACGCACACACACACACACACACGCACGCACGCACGCGCACACACACAACACACACACACACACACACACACACACACACACACACACGTACGCACACACACGCACACGCGCACACACACGCATGCATACATACACTCAAATGTGTGCGCGCACATTCATACACACACAAACACCACCACACACACACACACACACACACACACACACACACGTACAGGCGCCGGAAAATAATAATACGAATCCTTTGCCTGCTGTTTATAATGGTCATGTACTCCTAAGCTTGCTTTCTCAACGCTGATCACGTGTGTCTGGCTAAACCTAACTTTGTTTTACCTGAAGTTAGTTAAATTATTCCACAAAGTCGTTTCTGTCAGGAACAAAATCAGTTTCGTGTTTGATAAATGACATGGCAGTAACTTTGTTACTGTAACCTGTTTTCAACAGGTGGGTTGTTGTTGTTTTTTGAAAAATGTAAGTTTTTGTCTACGTGGTACTGTTACATTTTAAACCTTGACACAGCTGTGTTACTTGAACGAAATTATTTTTTTGAAAGTAATAAATGACATGGCTACAACTTCTGTTTTCAACAGGTACTTTGTTAAATATTCATTTAGGGTTGGTGTGGGGGGGTTGTGTCTAGGGGTACTGTTACATTTTAAACCTTGACATAGCTGTGTTACTTGAACGAAATTATTTTTTTGAAAGTAATAAATGACATGGCTACAACTTCTGTTTTCAACAGGTACTTTGTTAAATATTCATTTAGGGATAGTTTTTTTTTTTGGGGGGGTGTCTAGGGGTACTGTTACATTTTAACCTTGGCATGTCTGTGTTGCTGCAAGAGGCTGAAGACAAACCAGTCTGGAGAAAAGTGTGGACAGAAGGTGTCCCTTGTGTCATCATCCCTCCACCCCCACCCCTGTCCCCTCCTTCCCCCCTTCCCACGACCACCAGCTTGGTTATGGGAATGATGATGATGATGGTGATGATGATAGTGGTGATGATTGTGATAATGACGAATGTTTACATTGTAGTGAGAATTGTTTTTTAACTGATGATGATGATGATGACGAATGTTTAGATTATAGTGAGAATTTTTTTCTACTGATGATAATGGTCTTGGTGATGATGATGGTCTTGATGATGATGATGATTATGATGATGATGATGATGATGATGATGATGAATGTTTACATTGTGAGATTTTTTTCAGCAGAGGATGATGATGGTCATGATGATGATGATGATGATGGTGATGATGGTGAATGTTTACATTGTAGTGAGATTTTTTCCAGCAGAGGATGATGATGGTCATGATGATGATGATGATGATGATGATGACGATGATGATGATGATGATGATGATGAATGTTTACATTGTAGTGAGATTTTTTTTCAACTGATGATAATGATGTTGATGATGATATGCCGAGTGTTTACATTGTAGTGGGGTTTTTTCCCCAACATTTATCGCGACGGTAGGTGTTTGAAAACTACAGAAGAGACTAGATTAAGGCGTGTTATCTCTAATTATGTGGAAGTAATATTAATGACACCACACACATGATGTTATGAAAATAGTACAAAGATGTGTGTGCTATGAAAGCGATATTGACAAAAGAACAAATGATTATGATGTTGACAATTTTTTGACTGATTTTGATCAAAACGTCTTTCATCTTATATTGTGTGTTAATGGAGCGCATAATGTGTGTGTGCGCGCGCGCGCGCGCGCGCGCGCGCGCGCGTGTGTGTGTGTGTGTGTGAGATTGAATTGTGTGTGTGACTGTATCTTTGTGTGTCTATGTGTCTGTGCGTGTGTCATTAAATTTTCATATACATCATTGTCCGCGCCTCCCATACACACATTCATACTTTTATTTTCATTCATGCAACTTCTAACGCTTTATCTTTGTTTTTATTCATTCAACCATTCATACTTTATTTCTTCTCATAAAATGAATGTACAGTGTGAGAAAGAAAGACGTGTTAATGTACACTGAAAATTTTTCTTACAAATCATTAAAGATGCTTTGATTTTATATGATTTGATTTGGATTGGATTGGATTGGATTTTGGTATCCCTACATGCGATATTCTGTGCTGATACTGATTGGTG
>CM054143.1:36009322-36024322 GCA_028751875.1 Rapana venosa
CGAGAGTGCACAAGGGATTAAATGATAACAATTAATAAAAATCAAAATAAGACACCCCAGAGCAGAGATTTGACTTGAATACTCCTGTAGACAGTGCAGTCAGTAGTGTGTGAGTGTGTGTGTGTGTGTGTGTGTGTGTGTGTGTGTGTGTGTGTGTGTGTGTGTAACCAAAATAAAAAGATCTTCCACTTCTGTTGTGTCCATAAGTTTTAAACATGTGTCTCAAAATATTTTTAAAATTGAATTTTTTTCATCAGACAATTGTTTCTTCTTCTTCTTCTTCTTCTTCTTCTTCTTCTTCTTCTTCTTCTTCTTCTTCTTCTTCTTCTTCTTCTTCTTCTTTCTTCTTCTTCACATATACAACGTCCAAACTCGTTAGTCTCTCATTCTTTCACGTCTGGACTATTGCGATTCTCTTTTGGCTGGTCTGCCAGCATCATCAATCCACTCCCTTCAACGTATACAAAACTCTGCAGCTCCACTAGTCATCAGAAAGAAAAAATCTGAGCACATTACTCCTCTCTTGCGATCTCTCCACTGGCTGCCTGTGCCACAGAGAGTAAACTATAAGATCAGTACCCTCTGTTACAAATGTATTCACAAAACAGCACCCGCCTACCTCTGTGAATGTCTTCACTTGTACACTCCTTCACGTTCTCTCCGCTCTGCTGCAGATACCTTGTGTTTAAGAATACCTAGATTCAACCAGTCCACCGTTGGCTGTCGCTCTTTCTGTTTATGGTCCATCGATCTGCAATGACCTCCCTCTCTCCATTCGCCAAAAGCCTTCTTATGACACTTTTAAATCCAGTCTCAGGATATATTTATTTCAAACCTAAGATTTGCCTCTCCTGCTTCATCTCATAGCTTTTGCCTGCCTTCAACAGCCAAGATTCTATCGCCCTGCCAGGGTGTGTGACCTGTGTGTGTGTATGTGTGTGTGCGCGCGTGCGTGCGTGCGTGCGTGCGTGCCTGCGTGCGTGCGTGTGTGTGCGTGCGTGCGTGCACATTTGGACTTGATGGAACTATCAATTGTTACTGGTTGTATGACTGTGTAAGAATGAGTTGAGTGCATACCTTTGATTTGTCTCTGCAAGATATAAAAGGTAAAAAGGTAAAGGAGTCCCATAACCTATAAGGTCGTAGGGGAGCGAGGCGTCAGAGACCTCACTTCTCTAGGGCCAGCATATTGAGGGCGGCGCCCATCTCCTCTCCCTCGCTGCTTTACCTTCCCTGACCCTAAAGAGGGCAGGTACCCATTTACAGCTGGGTGAACTGGAGGAACTGTACTGAAGCCAAGGCGCGCAAACGGTCACCCATCCAACTGGTAACCACGCTCGACGCTGCTTAACTTGGCTGGGGGAAAGCGAGTGCTCCGACCACTGAGCTATCCCGTCCCCATATAGATATAGCGCTAAATAAATTCCATTTCTTCTTCTTTTTCTTCTTCTTCTTCTTCTTCTCCTCCTCCTCCTCCTCCTAGATCCTCATCCTCCTAGATCCTCGTCCTCCTCCTCCTCCTTTTCTTCTCCTCCTCCTCTTCCTCCTTTTCTTCTCCTCCTCCTCCTCCTCCTTTTCTTCCCCCTCCTCCTCCTCCTCCTCCTCCTCCTTCTCCTCCTCCTTCTTCTCCTCCTCCTCATCCTCCTAGATCCTAGATCCTCCTCCTCCTCCTTCTTCTTCTCCTCATCCTAGATCCTCGTCCTCCTCCTCCTCCTTCTCCTCCTCCTCATCCTAGATCCTCCTCCTCCTCCTTCTTCTTCTCCTCCTTCTCCTCCTCCTCCTCCTAGATCCTCGTCCTCCTCCTCCTTCTCCTCCTCCTTCTTCTCCTCCTCCTCCTAGATCCTCGTCCTCCTCCTCCTCCTTCTCCTCCTCCTCATCCTAGATCCTCCTCCTCCTCCTTCTTCTTCTCCTCCTTCTTCTCCTCCTCCTCCTCCTAGATCTTCGTCCTCCTCCTTCTTCTCCTCCTCCTCCTTCTTCTTCCTCCTCTTCCTCTTCTCCTTCTTCCTCGCTGGCCAGTGGGTTGTTCGTCTCATTAGATTACAGTCATGTTGACACGCAGCACCTATTTTTAGAATATGCTATTGCTTTCGCCAGTGTGCTGGACAGGTTGCCAGACAGATCAATTAATAATCAATTCAGTTTTCAGCCAGTGAACAGCCTGCAGACAGCCTGGTTTTCATCACTCAGGCACACAGGCATGTGTAAGGTTACAGCAACCTTGTTCTATATATAGCCAATAGTTCACATACTTGCTGTCTTCGTTTTCCCACGTTCCTCGAATGGAGCTCCAAAGTTCACCAATGATGACATATTGCAGTACGCAACCGTTTTTTACCCACCATGAAGGTAGCCGCATTCCGACTTCAGGGATGTTTGCTCAAATATATTTTATGGTGTGTTTCCGTAACCCTTGCAAACGCTGATAGGAATTACGGGATCTTTAACGTGCATATTTTTTTAATCTTCGTATATACACGGAGAAAAATTCAGGCACTGGCAGGTCTGCGTGTTGAAGTTGACTTGAGAGATCGTAAAAAATCCCCACCCTCAATTCACCAGACGCCGCTGCCAAGACTCGAACCCACGACTTCATGGGCCCATTAGGATAGAAGTCGAACGGTCTTAACCACTCGGCTATAGCGTCCGTCACTTGTTCTTGCCTGGGTCAAGGAGTGACACTTTAACCAGCACGTTCGTGTTTGCCTTCCCCCCCCCCCCCCCTCCTCTCCAGTGAATAAAGGTAAAAGGTAAAGGTGTCCCATAACCTATACTAAGGTCCTAGGGGAGCGAGGCGTCAGAGACCTCACTTCTCTAGGGCCCAGCGTATTGAGAGCAGCGGCGCCCATCTCCTCTCCCTCGCTGCTTTACCTTCCCTGACCCTAAAGAGGGCAGGTAGGTACCCATTTACAGCTGGGGGAACTTGGGGAACTGTACTGAAGCCAAGGCGAGAAAACGGTCACCCATCCAATTGGTAGCCACGCTCGACGCTGCTTAACTTGGCTGGGGGAAAGCGAGTGCTCGACCACTGAGCTGTCCCGTCCCCAGTGAACAGGACCCTTCTCACTGTATGGGTGACTGGCTTCTCGTGCAGGGCCTCTTGGGTTTCTTGTTCTTTTTTTCTCATTTGTTTAATTTTCGAACGGTGGTGGTGGTGGTGGTGGTGGGTGGTGCTGGTGGTATGATGATGACGACGACTACGACGCTGACGACGACGATGATGATCAAATGATGATGAAGACGACGACGACGATGATTATGTCTGCGATGATGACGAAGACGACTGCGATGATGATGAGAAGGAGGACGAGGACGATGATGACGATGACGACAATAACGATAACGGTGATGGTGACGACGACGGTGACGTCTGCGATGATGACGAAGACGACTGCGACAACGACGACGACGACGACGACGATGATGATGATGATGATGTATGGTATTTGTATAGTGCTGAATCTTGTGTAGCAAACAAATCGAAGCGCTTGCATTCAAATCATTTTTGGATGATGATGATGATGATGATGATGATGATGATGATGATGATGATGATGATGATGATGATGATGATGATGATGATGATGATGATGATGATGATGATGATGAAAAGGTGTAAAGCAGAGGCAGTTTCCTGTGTCCATTGCTTCAAGTATCAACTCTGCCTCATAATGAAAATTCATGAATAAACAAAATAGCGACCGGAATAGTTTCCCTACCGTTGACTTAAAAAATAACATCTGTTACCCGATGTTGTGAGAGTTTAGAATCATAATTATCTCCACCGAGAGGATGCCGGGGGCCCGTCAGTATAATAAATAGCATCCACACCTTCTACAAATTCTGAGCTACAAATTCCCTCTTTTCTCTCCCTCTTTTTGTTGTTGTTGTTGTTGTTTCTGCTTTGTTCCTTTTCTTTTCTGTCAACCTCCTTCTTGTCTATTTTTTCTGCCTTCTAGATCCATTATTCTGTTCCTTTTTCCAGAAAAAAGATTTAAAAGATAACAACAACCAACTCTCTCCCACGCCGAAATCGGATGCGCTGGGCCTGACTTATCAGGCGCTTAACGGCGATGTGATATTGATAGCTCCAAGTATGTAGGCGGCTGAGTCTGAGAGAATGACTAAACAAATACAGTGTTAGCTGTGTGGTGAGGTGAGACCGGGGTGAGCGAGATGGTAATAGTTGTGTTTTAAACATTATAGATGACAGAGGAGAGAGAGAGAGAGAGAGGGTGAGAGAGAGAGAGGGGGGGGGCTTGGAGGGGGGTGTGTGCGAGCGCGCGTGCGTGCATACGTGTGTGTGTGTGTGTGTGTGTGGTGTGTGTGCCTCTGTGTGTGTCTGTGTGTGTCTGTGTGTGCACTTGAGAGACAGACAGGCAGAGAGACAGGCAGACAGAGAGAGAGAAGAGAGAGAGAGAGAGGAGAGAGAGAGAGAGAGAGAGAGAGAGAGAGAGAGAGGAGGGAGAGAGAGAGAGAGAGAGAGAGGAGGGAGAGAGAGAGAGAAGAGAGAGAGAGAGAGAGACAGACAGAGAGACAGGCAGACAGACAGGGAGTGTGTGTGTGTGTCTGTGTCTGTGTATGTGCATGCGTGCACGCGTGTGTGTGAGAGAGAGAGAGCGAGCTTTTGTGCATCTGTTTTAAATTTCTTGTGGGTGTGAGTTTTAAAACTGCGACTGTGAAAGAAAAAGGTCGCGGTATTTTTATCCCAGCAAATCCTTTCCCAACCGATGAATATTTCAGGAAGAGAAAGAGCAAAGGTGGTGACAATACCACCATCAACTGGGGGAAAAAATATCGCAGGGAAAAAGTTTTGTAATTCAACAGATTAAACATAAAAAGAAAGAAAAGAAAACTCGTCTCTCTCTCTCTCTCTCTCCCTCTCTCTCTCTCTCTCTCTCACACACACACCACACACATTTTCTTTTAGTTCATACATTTTGGTTGGTTGACTGGTTGCTGTTGTTTTTTTAATTTTTTGGGGGTTTTTGTTAGCATGTTTCCTGCTTTGTTTGTATCCTTTATAAGATTAATTGGGGTCTGTGTTATTGCGTTGTTTTTAAGGATTTATTACTTTTCTTATTCTAGAGAACGTTGACCTTAGCTCCTAATATCGCTCAAGAATTGAACAGACGTTAAATTGAAGACCTTGGCTTTGTCGATATCGTCACGTCTTTCTTCAGTGTACCCACCCACTCCCACTCTACCCCACCTTATCAAGAACTGGTCCATCAAAAATAAATAAATTGAAAAAAATAAATAAGAAAATGAATACAAATTATGATAGCGGCAGCAGCAGCAGCAGCAGCAGCAGCAGCAGTAGTAGTAGTAGTAGTAGTAGTAGTAGTAGTAGTAGTAATGATAATGTAATAATAATAGCAATAACAATGATAATGATGATGATAATGATGATGATGATGATGATGATGATAAAACAAATTTTTTAAAGATTTATTTCAAAGCAATAAAAAAAAGAACTAGCCTTACTACTGTTAACTTTTCCAAAGATTCTTTTCCCATAGGCCTAGTTATCAGTTGTTTTTTACCATCGTAAATAAGCACAGTCATGCTCCCCTATGGGCGCACTACACGCGTGCGTGTACACACACACACACACACACACACACACAGAACGTGTTCGGAGCTCTCAGAGCAGCCACCTGTGACTATCAAAGAGAAAAGAATGCATGAATCAACCATGAAGTTTGCAACCAGCTTCTAATCATTGGTGGCAATCAATAAATGGCATTCATGAAATTGTGTTACAGGGAACTCTTTGTTATTGCTGATATGAAATTTTCATCATACATCCTGGCAGATAGGGCCTAGATAGAAGGAAGCTCTCTCTCCTTCTTCTTCTTTCCCCTCTCCCCCTTTCTCCTCTCTCTTCTCTCTCATGATGCTTTTCTTTATTCAAAAAAAAAGAATTTGTCTTTGTCTTCTTCTCTCTCTTTCTCTCTTCTCTCTTCTCTCTCCCCTTCCCCTCTCCCTCTCGCCCATGTAGGGACAAAATAAAGGGGTTTGTGTTGAAAGTGCGCAAATTTTTGCATTTTAGCTTCAAAATGTCATTAACCCCTTTCCAGCAACGTAATAAAAATTTTTAAAAACGCCTGGATGCAACGTTCGAGTTGGAAAGCGCGGGGGAGACGCAGCTTTGGGGTTTTTTTGGGGAATAACCCACTGAAATCGTGCAACAGAAAGGGCAGCCCCGGTGCTGAACCGTACTCCGTGTTCATTTAATCCCAAAAAACCCCCCTTGTCAAATACTCGCATGTCCAAAAAAGAGAAAAACCAAAAAGAAAGGCAACCCCAAATGTGACAGAAAATGTTTGGGAAGGGGTTTGTGTAACATTGACTCCCTGCTCGATGTGGAAAAAAAGAAAACAAACAGGTGAACAGAACTTTGTGTCAGATAAATTGAATCCCCGGGCCCACCCCGATTCCTTATTACTGTGTATCCAGCAACAACAGCAAGATCGGGTTTTTCGGGGCGTTGATGGCAGGAAGGTGACAGTTGGGCACATGGTTGTCTGTCGGTATTGTGAAACAGTATGTGTTACTCAATGCAAACGTGTGCGGTTGATTAAGGGACAGAAGAGAAAAACGGTTTTCAAAAGGTGGGGGACATATTCGGGGATCAAAACATTGTGATGTTGAATCAGATGACACGCCCGGGAATACTTTGGAAGGAATTGGGAGGAATCTAAGTGGTGTTTGAATCAAAAGAAAAAAAAACATTTTCCCGAAGAACGTGTAGGCTTCCCAATTTCGAAAGGGAAGCAGGTACTAAAACAAACAGCAGGGACGGGGGAGTGCTGAGCGGGAATTACATTTTTTGGGACTACCCCGTTTAAGGGGACTTCCGGTGTAGATGGAAAAGAAGGTGTTTTAAAATTGAGACATTTGACCCCAACAATAAGTTCAACTTGATGTACAAACACTATGCCAGGGTTTCCATGTATTGAAATCCTTCGCTTTAAATATCGTTGTTACGGCACGCATCGCAAAAAGGGTTATGCAAATAATAAATTTTTTAATTTGTCTTTTGTCATTTTCTCTTCTTTTTTTTCTCCTTTTCCCCCCCCTTTTTCTTTTCCCCTCCCCCCCTCCCCCCCCCTCCTTGTTCTTTCTCTTTTTATTTTTCTCTAATATTAAGGGGGGGAGGGAGTAAAAAACACATGAGTGCTTATTCATTACCCTCGAATAAAAAATTTATTGTCATTTTTTTCCCTTCTCCCTCTTTCCTTCTTCTCTCTCTTCTTTCTTTTTTTCCCCCCCTCCCCCCCCTTTCCTCCCCCTCTTTTTTTTTTTAAATATCAATATATCCCTAAGGGCGGGACTGGATGTAAAAAAAACAGAGTGCTTATTCCTTTTTCCCAAAATAAAAAAAATTTGTATTGTATTCTCTCTTCTTCTTCTCTTTTCCCCTTTCTTTTTCCTTCTCTCCTCTCTCTCTTTCTCCCCTTCTTTTTTTTTATCATCATATAACCCCTAAGGGCGGGCCGGGTAAAAAAAAGAATGACTTTTCTTTTCCCTCGAAATAAAAAAAATTTTTTATTTCTCCTTCTCTTCTCCTCTCTCTTCCTCTCCTCTCCTCTCTCCTCTCTCTCTCCTTTTAAATAAAGTCCTTTTCGTTTCATTGTTGTAGAGAGAGGGGGAGAGAGAGAAAGAGAAGAGAGAGGGGAGAGAAGAAAAAGAGAAAAAAATATTTCCAAAGGATATTATTTTGCATTTTAAAATGTGCCCCTACTGAAAAAAGCTGTTTTCGTGCTACGTTTTAAAAGGGCAATAAAGAAGACACGACAGCAGCCAAAAACACCTTGAAAAACCTAAAAGGGGGAAAACTTATAAAGAAACTTTGTGTGTGGGTGGTGTGTGTGTGGGGTTTGTGTTGTGTTGTGTGGTGTGTGGGTTTGTGTGTGTGTGTTGTGTGTGTGATGTGTGTGTGGCGCGCCCCCGCGCGCGGTGGGGTTCCCCTTAAGTATTTTTTTTCCGTTAACGGGATGATTCCCGTGTGCGAACACAAACAAAATATTGTAAGTTAAAACCCCTCCGCTCTTGGGAAGAGTAGACCTTGGGGCCCCGGGTGGAAGGGATCACAAAATTTTAAAAAACGCGTACAAGGGGGAGGCTTTAAAAAAAAGGAATGAGTTTATTAAATTTATCCTCAAAATAAAAGAATGAAATAAAAAATTCCATTATCCTCGAAATAAAAGAATGAAATAAAAAACTTCAACTCGAAAACCCCAATGCAAAATAACTAGAAATCTTTCCTTTTTTTATTTTTTTTTTTTCAAAGTTGGGGGTATCTTTTTTTGCCTGTCTTCTGGGTTGGGTTTTTTTTGTTTTGTTGTTTGGGGGTTTTTTTGTTGTTTTTTTTAAAGTGTTGATAGAGTATGTGCTAAACGTTAAAATGATTCCATTTCTTTTGCACAGGTTCGGAGTTCCCGTATGTCCAGTTAAAGGCACGTATTGTTAGGACACCATCGACCAAGTCTTCCTCGCAGTGAAGGGGAAAGGTTGTAAAAGCGTGACGTGGGCGAATAACTTTTATGAGGGAAAGGGGAAGGGCGAATTAAGGGGATTTGGTAGGGAAATTACCGTTGGTAGAAGCGGTAACCTAACACACCTTATTATCTTTGTTATTTTTTTCTTTTATTTCGAGGAAATGGGAAAAGCACTGCCCGTGAGTAGGATGCAATGCCGACAAACTCACTGCACCCCCTGGCACCCACACACACCACCACACACACCACGCACGCACGACGCAGCAACCCCCCACCGGCACACACACACACACACACACCACACCCACACCCACCCACCACACAAAAAAACAACCAAAACACAACACACCCACACACACACACACACACACACACCACACACAAAACACCAAAAAACAAAAACCCCAAAAAAACAACCCACAACCCACAACAGCCCCGCTGCCCCGACAACACCACACAACAAAAACAAAACCAACAACAAACCCAAAAAAACAACACAAACCCCACAAAAACACACAACCACACACACACACACACACAAAACCCCAACAAACAACAAAAACACAACACACACAACACACACAAACACCCCCCCCCCACACACACACACAAACAACAAACAACACAACAAAAACAAAAACAAACACACACACAAACAAAACACAACAACAAAAAAAAAACACACAAACCACACCCAAAAAACCAAACACAACACAAAACACACCAACAAAAAAACACACCCCAAACCCAAAAAAAAAAAAAAAAAAAACACCCACACACCACACAACACAAAACACACCAAAACCCCCAAAACCCCATCAAAACCAAAAAACAACAAAAAAAAACCAACAACAAACCCAAAAAAAACCCCCCCAAAAAAACCCCCCAAACCAAAAAAACCCAAAAACCCCCAAAAAAAACAAAACCCCCAACCCAAAAACCAAACAAACCAAAAACAACAACAACAAAACAAAAACCCCAAAAAAAAAACCCCCAAAAACCCCCCCAAAAACCCAAAACAAAAAACCCCCACTCCTAACCCTCACCAAAATTGATTTGTTTGTTTTTGTGGTGTTTTTGGGGGGTTGTTTGTAATTGTTTTTTGTTTGTTTTTTGTAGTTTTGCGGGGGTTTGGGGTGTTGTGGTTTTTTTGTTTTTTTGGTTTGTTGGTTGTGGTTGTGGTGTGTGTGTGTGGGTTGTTGTGTGTGTTGGGTGTGGGGTGTGTGTGTGTTGTGTGTTGTGTTGTGGGTGTTTGGGGGTTGGTGTGTGTGTGTGTGTTTGTGGTGTGTTTTGTTGGGGGTGTGGTGTTGTGGGGGTTTTTGTTTTGGTGGGGTTTTGGTGTTTTTTGGGTTGTTGTGGTTTTTGTGTGTGTGTTGTGGGGTTTGGGGTGGTTTGTGTGGTGGGTGTGTTGTGGGTGTGTGGTGGTGTGTGTGTGGTGTGGGGGTGGTTGTGTGTGTTGTTTGTGTGTGTTGGTGTGTTGTTGGTGTGTTTGGTTGTTGGGGGTGTTGTTTTGGGGTGTGTTGGGTGTTTGGGGGTTTGTGGTTGTGGTTTTTGTGTGTTTGTTGTGTGTGTGGGTGTGTGGTTGTGTTTTGGGGGTTTGTGTGTGTGTTGGGGGTTTTTGGGGTGGGTGGGGGTGTGGTTTTTTTGTGTGGTGTTGTGTGTTGTTGTGTTTTGTTGTTTTGGGTGTGGGGTGTTGGTTGTGTGTTGTGGTTGTGGTGGTGGGGTTTTTGGGGGGGGGTTTGCGTGGGTGTGTGGGTGTGTGGGGGGGTGGGGTTTGTGGTTTGGGGGGGGTGTTATAGGTGTGTGTTTGTTGGGTGGTGTTTGTTGTGTTTGTGTTGTGGGGGAAGGGGAAGAGAAGGGGGGGAGGAAGAGGAGAAAAAGAGAGAGTGTTGTGTTTGTGTGTTGGGAAGAGGTTTTTGGTGTGTTTTTTGTGTGTGGGGGGGGTTGTGGGGGGGGGTGTTTGTGTGGTGGGGGGGGGGTGTGTGGGGGGTTGTTTCGGTTGTTTGAGTTTGTTTTGGTGGTTTTGTGCGTGTTGTCGGGTGGTGTTTTGTGGTGTTGTGAGATGTGGTGTTTTGTGTTGGGTTTTTGTGGGGTTTTGTGTGTGGGTGGTGTTTGTTGGGGTGTGGTTGGTGTGTGGTGTTTTGTGGGGGTTTTGGGTGTATGTGTTGTGGGTTTGTATTAGGTTGGTGGGGGGTTTTTGGGTGTGTGTGTGTGTGTTGTTTGGGGGGTTGTTGTGAGTGAGGGTGTGGTAATTTTATGTGTTAGTGTGTTTTGGGGTGTTGGGTGGTTGGGGGATGGGGGGGGGTGGGGGTTTGTTTTTGGGGGGTTGGGGGGTTAGTGTATTGGTGTTAGTTGTTATGTGGTTATGGTTGAATTTTGTAATGTTCCTTGTGTAGTGGTATGTATTGGTGTGTAGGGTTTTAGGTTTAGGGGGAGGGGGTTTGGGGGGGGGTTTGGGTTGGTTTTGGGTTTGTGTATGGTGGGGGGTTTTTGGGGGGTTTTAAAGGGGGTTTTTTGGGGGTGTGTGTGGGGTGGTGTGGGTGGGGGTTGGGGGGGGTGTGGCCTGGTTTGTGGAGAGAAGAAAAGGGGGTGTGTGTGGGGTTGTGTGTATGTGTTTTTGTTGTGTGTGTGTGTTATGTGTGTGTGATGTGTTGTGTGTGTGTGGGGTGTAGTGTGTGTGTTGTGTGTGTGTTTTGGTGTGGGTGGTGGGGGTGTGTGTGGTGTGTGTGTGTGTGTTTTTATGGTGTGTGTGTATGGTGTGGAAGAGAGAGGGTGGTGGGTGTGTGTGGGGTGGTGGTGTGTGTGTGGTGTGGGTGATTGTGGTGTGGTGTGAGTGGAGAGGAGGGTGTGTGGTGTGGGTGTTGTGTGTGGTGTGTTGTGTGGTGGTGGGGTGTGAGTAGGGGTTGTTTTTGTGTGTGTGTGTGGGTGTGTGTGTGAGAGGGGTGTGTTGTGGTGTGTGGTGGATGTGTGTGTGTTGTGTGGTGTGTGTTTGTTGTTGTGGTGTGGTTTTGTTGTGGTGTTGGTGGTTTGGTGGGGGGGGGTGGTGGGGGTTTGGTGGTGGTGGTGGGTGTGTGTGTGCGTGTGTGTGTGTATGTGTGTGGTGTGAGTGTTGTGTATGGTGTGAGTGTGTGTAGCATTGCATGTGTGGTGCGTTCGTGCGTGCGTGTCGGGGGGGTTGTGTGTGTGTGTGTGTGTGTGGTGTGTGTGTGTGTGTGTGGGGTGTGTGTGTGGTGGGGTGTGTGTGTGTGTGTGTGTGTTTGTGTTGTGTGGTGTGTGGTGTGTGTGTGGCATGAAGCAATCAACAGGGTATCTTGTCTCAACCACAACATAGGGTTTATACGCGTTGACCTTTCTGAATCAGCATGCTTCTTTAGAGAAAAAAAAAAATACAGGCAGATAGACAGACAGAAAGAAAGAAAGACAGAAAAAAGACAGGAAGGGAAAAGATAAAAGACAGGAAGACAATTTTTTTTAAGTGAAGAAAACGGAGAAAAAAAAACGAAAAGAAAGACGAGAGAGAGAGGGGAGGGGGAAAGAGAGAGAAAGAGAGAAGGGGGGGGGGAAGAGAAAGAGAGAGAGAGGATGTGGTGGGGAAGAGAAGAGAGAAAGAGAGAGAAAAGGGGGGAAAGAGAGAGAGAGAGAGGAGGGGGAAGAGAGAGAAAGAGGGCAGGAGGGGGAAAAAGAGAGAGAGAGAGGAGAGAGAGAGAGAAAAGAGAGAGAGAGAGAGACAGACAGACAGACAGACAGACAGACAGACAGACAGACAGACGGACCTACAGACATCTCTTGTGTGGGTTTTTTTTCTCCATTTCAGCCTACATTACTTTCTTTTCCTTTCTCTCTTATTCAAGCTACACTGGGGGGAAAAAAACTCTACAACAAACAAGAACTGAGAATCACTTGGAATAAAAGCATTGCCAAAGCAAGACAGGAGGGAGAGAGTGTAAGGGTGGGTGGGAAAAGCATCTCTTGTGTATTTGTGGATGAGTGCGAGAGCGTGCGTGCACTCATAGACATGCACGTGTGCGCACTCACACACAAGATTCCAGATTTTCATTCCTTTCACCCCTTTTGGGGTGTGTGGGGATTACAAACCCGTTTAACAGGAAAACGAACCTAACAGCATTCATTCATAAAATATCAGTGCTATTAGGAACTGTAGAACAAAGTGTTCAGTATGGTTGAAACAATAATAGTAACATAATAAACAATGAATGAAAGTGTAAAATACTAAAGAAATGTACTTCATATTTTTTTTTTGGTTTTCAAAAAGGCAATTCGAGTAGAAATTCTGGGAGGGAACTGTTCTTTGAGAGAGAGAGAGAAGAGAGAGAGAGAGGAGAGAGAGAGAAGAGAGAGAGAGAGAGAGAGGAGAGAGAGAGAGAGAGAGATATATATATATATATATATGTATGTATGTATGTATGTATGTATGTATGTATGTATGTATGTATGTATGTGTGTGTGTGTGTGTGTGTGTGTGTGTGTGTGTGTGTGTGTGTGTGTGTGTGTGTGTGTGTGTGTGTGTGTGTGTGTGTGTGTGTGTGTGTGTGTGTGTGTGTGTGTGTTGTGTGTGTGTGTGTGTGTTTCAGGGAATACTGGATAAAATAATACATTTTGACAGAAACACCAGAACTTTTCAACATCTTCATTTCACCAGTCTACACAAAATTGTAACTAGATATAGATTGAAGAAAGTGCCGAAGAATAACACCACACACACACACACACACACACACACACACACACACCACACACACACGCACGCACGCAAGCACACACACACACGCACACACACGCACGCACGCACGCACACACACACAAACACACACACACACATACACACAAACAAACAAACACACACACACACAAACAAACACACACACACACAAATACACACACACAAATACACACCCCACACAAATACACACACACACACACACGCACGCACGCACACACACACACACACAACACACACACAAACACACACACACACACACACCACACACACACACACACACACACATCACGCTATCTCTCATTGTCTGTATCTGTTACTGCCAGTCACTAATCTGTCTTTCTATAACCGTCTCTAAGGCTACTCTACCTTCAGCATCAACCAGTCATTTCCGTCATACCGTCATGGGAAGGAAGGTGGCAGGATGGTTAAGACGCTTGCCTGCCAATAAGTAAACCGTGAGGTTCTGGGTTCGATTCCCAGCCTCGCCCTTTCTTCCTAGTTTGACTAAAAAAATCGAATGAATGTCAAAGTCCTTCGGATGAGACTATAAACCGAGGCCCCGTGTGCGAACGCATGCAGAACATCTTGCGCACACGTTAAATCCTGTTCCGCTTTTCGAAAGAGTAGGCCATTGTGTGCCGGTGGGAACAGATGACAAAATGTACAAAACTGCATACACACGGGGACTGGATGTACAAAAGCACATGAGTGCTTATTCCATTATCCTCGATTTTTTTTTTACGTCATCCGAGCGCTTTGATTTGTTGCTTTACAAGATTCAGCGCTATATAAATTCCATACATTATTTTTTTTAAAATTATTATTATTATTATTATTACACCTGAAGCCGATATGCGGCTGACTACCTTAACGGTGGAGGGAAAACGGTCGCATGCTAAAAAATCACACCATTGGCGAACGAACCTCAGAGTCCTTTCCAGTCGAGGAACGAGGGGGGAAAAGGTCAAACGTCTAGGTCGCCTTTGGATACTTACGAGATGGATGTCAGATCGATCCCCTGTTCTCTCTGCTGGGTCGTCGTCAGAATCAGAAGTATTTAGGGATTCATAGCCAGCCATAGCTCTCCCGGGCAATGCATGTAACTTCAGTTTTCAACGAGCCAGCAATATATTCTTCCTTTGGTTTTTTTTCGTTCCTCGGCTAGAGCTCCGAAGTTCACCAATGTTGAGGTTTTGCGTATACGACAGGTTTTTGGGGGCTCCAACTATTAAGGTAGCCGCATCCCGACTTCGGGAATGGTGTCTTAACACAATACTTGTGTGCATGTGGCCTTTTTGTGTGGGTTTTTTTGGTAATTTTGTTATCCCTTCCTACCGGCACAAAATAACCTACTCTTTCGAAAGGCGGAACAGGTTTTTAACGTGTGCACAAGATTTGTTCTGCTACATTCGTACACGAGGTCTCGATTTATAGTCTCATCGATTTTCTCGTCAAACTGGGAAGAAAGGGCAAGGCCACAAATCGAACCAGAACCTCACGGTTTTCTTGTTAGGCAAGGTGAACGACTTAACCGTCCTGCCACCTTTGGATACAAGATGGATGTCAGATCGATTCCCTTCTCTCTCTCTCTCTCTCTCTCTCTCTCTCTCTCTCTCTCTCTCTCTCTCTCTCTCTCTCTCTCTCTCTCTCTCTCTCTCTCTCTCTCCTGGGTCGTCAGAATCAGAAGTATTTATGATTCACAGCCAGCCTCATAAGCGCGCAACTTCAACTTTCATCAATCACATCCATCTTAGA
>CM054143.1:36044322-36048879 GCA_028751875.1 Rapana venosa
AATTAATAAATGTACGAGCCCACCAAGTCAGTTCGGTTACAGGTTTCAACATCGGTTTATATTCAGTTTCATAACAAAGGAGATTTCGCAAAATACAACACACAGTAATACCATAATTTTTTTTACAAATAATAATACCTGCATCGACACAATACTCAGCACCAACAGTTACAAAGCACAATATATAAATCTATGTGAACGCGTACGTGCAAAAATTCGCGTGTCTATAAACGTGTAGGTTACATCGTGACGAAGGAGATTCGGGGGAAATAATGTATTTTTTAAAGATAAGAACTAACTATGTCAATGCAGTGTAAAACTGTCGTGTCTAGTATCCGGATATAAAAGAGGGGGTAATAATTAGATCTAAGTGCCTAACCACAGTCCCCAGCAATACATATGAGAGAAGGGGGTGAATGGAGAAAGAGGAGAAGTGGGACGAAAGGAGAAGAGGGGGGAGGGAAGCGTGAGAGATAGGGACTGACAGAGAGGGGAAGCGAGAAAGACAGGACAGACAAACAGGCAGACAGACAGGTAGAGGGGGGGAAGGGAGGGGGGTGGGGAGAAAGAGTAGGGACTGTAAGAAAGAACGAAATAGAACTCTCTTTTTCCAGGGAAAATTCTAATGGATTAAAAACTTATCACTGCGTCACAATCTGTCGTCATAATGATTACGTCAAATGCAAAGGAAGGCAGGCAATACTTACACTTAATGAAAACGATGTTGCGGCTACTGTAGCGTAACGCTTATGGCAGGATGATAATGGTTTATTTATTAAGTCAGTTTTACATAGAGAATTGTGAGTTACGTCAGTTAACCAAAAAGAAATATCCAAACAAAAACTTGTAAGCTACATTTGTAAGTAGACAGAGAAGTATCCGTTAGAAAGGTAGGTTTTAGTTCAGATTTATTGGTTATTGGCAAAAACATTTTTTTACCAGGAAATTTTGTCATGTGGCATGTACTTCAGTCTTGACATTATCGTTTACTTTGTTTCATCTGTTTTGCCTTTTGTGTATTCAAATGTGTCTTCGTTCTTCCCGTATACATCCGTCAATTAATCAGCGATACGCTTTTTTTGCTTAGACTAATAAACGCAAAAGAGTTATTGGGACTAAACCATTGCTGTCACTGGGAACATGCATGATACGGCAGTTAAAAAGGGAGGCAAGGCAGGTGAGTTATACCGGATGTACATCTCCAACATAGAATGTGTCTTTGAGGTCTCTGGCGTCGATGGAATGACCCACGTCTTCAAAGGCCTCTGTCACGTCAGTGCCTGCACAAGACAATGGGACGAATTAGTCATGATCGTTACTCTCTCTCTCTCTCTCTCTCTCTCTCTCTCTCTTCTCTCTCTCTCTCTTCTCTTCTCTCTCTCTCTCTCTCACACCACACACACAACACACACACACACACACACACACACAACACATTACATTGTATTTTGATTGCTTTCATTTGTCAATTTTCTTGATTTTCTTTTTTTTGTGAGGGAAGGATGAAAAAAAGTTGTATAAACTTATCTTTTACCCACAATAAAGATCATTTTGACTTGACTTCACACACACACAAAACACACACACACACACCACACACACACACACACACACAACTGATTTTATGCAAAGCCTTTTCAATAAAAGACATTATGAAGTTTTAAGGTACGATGCTATTTCTCTGTTTACTTGTTTATTTTTTTTTCCTTCTTTGGTTTTTTACTTTGGGGTTGTTTTCCCTTCCCTAAGTAGTTCCGAATTTCTGAATGTAGGTTTGCTTTGTATTTGTTTGTTCATTGCAGATGTACTTCACCGTGTACTCTTTTTGTTTAGGCTAATCATTCATTTGTTCGTGTACCCCGTTGAAAAAAATTAACGTTTTAAACATTATATCACAGATAAGAGACTCTGGTGTGTGTGTGTGTGTGTGTGTGTGTGTGTGTGTGTGTGTTCTTTAATTTAACGTCTTTTCACATTAAGTGATATTTAACAAATGTGTGTGTGTGTCTGTGTGTGTGTACAGCATACAACAGGTGAATGGCATATTAAGACCAAAGAAGGTATTACAGTGGGTTTTGACAATGACAATGGTGGCTATTGTCCACTTCTAGGGATAAAAACAAAACAGAACAGACGGCGGGGGGGAGGGGGCGGAGCTAGAGAAAGACAGAGACAAAGAGAGAAACAAGAATAGGCAGAGACAAACGATTTGAGAGAGACAGACAGTCAGTCAGACAGACAGATAGAGGGAGGATCTAAAACTGAAGCTGAAGAGGGGGTTATTGCCATTGACAACTTCTTCCCCTTGGCAAGGAGCACAATAAACCATTACAAGCCTGTTGGCCAGCATGGCTAGAAATGAATGGAAAGAGAGAGAATGAATGAATGATTAGTTGAATGAATGATTGAGTGAATGAAACTTTGAATGAAATGAAACTTTTCATTGAGGGAAAAGAAGAAGCACACATAATGGCTTTTTATTTAATTTAATTAATTTACATCTAGCACTCGGGGAAAGCTCCAAAGTCTAGTTTTGCAAAGAGAGCAGAGCAGTTGACTCACCTGCATTACCCAGTAGAACATCGTCCCCTCCTGGATGCTGGAAAAAAGAAAAGAAAAAGGAAAGGAAGGTAAAGAGAACGAAACTAACACACTCTCTCTCTCTCCCTCTCTCTCTCTCTCTCCCTCTCTCTCCTTCTTCTCCTCTCTCTCTCTCTCTCTCTCTCTCACACACACACACACACACACACACACACACACACCACACACTCTCTCTCTTTTCTCTCTCTCGTCTCTCTCTCTCTCTCTCTCTCTCTCTCTTCTCTCTCTCTCTCTCACACCACACACACACTCTCACTCTCTCTCTCTCTTGTCTCTCTCTCACACAACACTCTCTCTCTAGTCTCATCTCTCTCTCTCTAGCTCTCTCCTCTCTCCTCACATCTCTCTTCTCTCTCTCTCTCTCTCTCACACTCTCTCTCTCTCTCTCTCTCTCTCTCTCTCTCACACACCACTCTCTCTCTCTCTCTCCTCTCTCTCTCTCTCTCTTCCTCTCTCTCATCTCTACACACACTCTCTCTAGCTCTCTCTACTCATCCTATCTCTCTCCTCACACACACTCTCTCTCTCTCTTCTCTTCTCTCTCCTCTCTCTCTCTCTCTCTCTCTTAGCAGGTGGAACAGATGACAGATTTACAAAACCGCATACACACGGGGACTGAATGTAAAAAAAAAAGTACATAAGTACTTATTCCATTATCCTCGATACAAAGGAATAAAAATAAATTTTAAAAATTAAATTAAAATTAAATTAAATTAGCTCGCAAAACATAACCTACAAAATTCAGTGCAGTGCCCAAAACGCCCATCAGAGAGCAGGGAAGGAATGAAGGGAATAACCAAGCAGATGTTTGACTACTGGGGGCGGGATAGCCTGGTGGTTAGAGCATTGTGCTCGCCACCTGACGACCCAGGTTCGGGCTACCACAGAGACGCCTGTTCAAGGGGATTTCTCCTGGAGTTAACACCAGTCTGGACTCCACTCTCCCGAAAGTCGTTTGGATGAGACTATAACCGAGGTCCAGTGTCCAAACGCATGCAGTACATCTTGAGCATGGTTAAAACCTGTTCTTTCTTTTTGGAGGAGTAGACCACTATGCCGGTGGGAACGGATGACAAATTTACAAAGCTGCATGCACACGGAGACAGGAAGTAAGCAAATTTAATTTTTAAAAATGAGTGCTTATTCATTATAAAAATAAAAGAACAGATATTGAGGAATAAACTACACAACTTAATGTACCATGAAGAGGCTTTAGTTAACAACTTGTCGATTGTTGAAATGAACTAAGGTATCTTTAATGTGCATAACTGATCTTCTCCAAACATATATCTGACGGGATATAAGGCACTGGCAGACCTGCGAGTCACCCCCCCCCCCCCTCTCCCATCCAATCAAGCATTACTGAGATTTGAGCCAATTACCAATCACGTCAGGATCATTAGGGTCAGAATCCAGTCGCCTTATCCATTCAGCTATTGCACTGGTCAAAGGACTAGAAATTCTGTTCCAGCACAGTACTTTTCTTTGCTTTGTCACTCTGTTCAGCCTTTTTATACCTCTTTCTCGTTTATCTCTTCCTTTCCAGTCCATTTACCCTCTTTGATTTTGTGTGTGTGTGCGTGTGTGTGTGTGTGTGTGTGTGTGTGTGGTCCATTTACCACTTTGATTTCCTTTTGCAAGATATAGCGCTATATAAATTCCATTTATTATTATTATTATATCTTATTAAAGTAAAATTTGACACTCTTTTTTCCATCCCCAGTTATGGTTGATTGATGATCGTCCCTCTAGGAGATGTTAGTGCATACTGCAGTAAAATAAGTTTGTTTTCCATTGTTCGAATTATTCTGTACACCGCTGCAGTATTGTGACCTTTCAATCTGAACATACTAGCAGGCAAAGGAATGGAGCTCAACCTGTTCTTTACTATAAAAAAAAATTGTGCAGACTTCACAGGCAGAGAGAATTTGGACACCCACTTCAAGCTTGATGCAT
>CM054143.1:36049379-36071221 GCA_028751875.1 Rapana venosa
AATTAGGGAGGTGTTTAATGGTTTATTTTTTAAAGTCAGTTTTACATAGGAATTGGGGATTTACGTCAGTTAAAAAAAAAAATATCCAAAAAAAAAATTGTAGCTACATTGTAATAGACGAGAAGTTCCGTTAGAAAGGTAGGTTTTAGTTCAGATTTATTGGTTATTGGCAAAAACATTTTTTTACCGGAAATTTTTTTCATGTGGCATGTACTTCAGTCTTGACATTATCGTTTTACTTTGTTTCATCTGTTTTGCCTTTTGTGTATTCAAATGTGTCTTCGTTCTTCCCGTATACATCCGTCAATTAATCAGCGATACGCTTTTTTTGCTTAGACTAATAAACGCAAAAGAGTTATTGGGACTAAACCATTGCTGTCACTGGGAACATGCATGATACGGCAGTTAAAAAGGGAGGCAAGGCAGGTGAGTTTTTACCGGATGTACATCTCCAACATAGAATGTGTCTTTGAGGTCTCTGGCGTCGATGGGAATGACCCACGTTTCAAAGGCCTCTGTCACGTCAGTGCCTGCACAAGACAATGGGACGAATTAGTCATGATCGTTACTCTCTCTCTCTCTCTCTCTCTCTCTCTCTCTCTCTCTCTCTCTCTCTCTCTCTCTCTCTCTCTCTCTCACACACACACACACACACACACACACACATTACATTGTATTTTGATTGCTTTCATTGTCAATTTTCTTGATTTTCTTTTTTTGTGAGGGAAGGATGAAAAAAAGTTGTATAAACTTATCTTTTACCCACAATAAAGATCATTTTGACTTGACTTCACACACACAACACACACCACACACACAACACACACACACACAACACACACACACACACACACACACACAACTGATTTTATGCAAAGCCTTTTCAATAAAAGACATTATGAAGTTTTAAGGTACGATGCTATTTCTCTGTTTACTTGTTTATTTTTTTTTCCTTCTTGGTTTTTTTACTTTGGGGTTGTTTTTCCCTTCCCTAAGTAGTTCCGAATTTCTGAATGTAGGTTTTGCTTTGTATTTGTTTGTTCATTGCAGATGAAACTTCACCGTGTACTCTTTTTGTTTAGGCTAATCATTCATTTGTTCGTGTACCCCGTTGAAAAAAATTAACGTTTTAAACATTATATCACAGATAAGAGACTCTGGTGTGTGTGTGTGTGTGTGTGTGTGTGTGTGTTCTTTAATTTAACGTCTTTTCACATTAAGTGATATTTAACAAATGTGTGTGTGTGTGTCTGTGTGTGTGTACAGCATACAACAGGTGAATGGCATATTAAGACCAAAGAAGGTATTACAGTGGGTTTTGACAATGACAATGGTGGCTATTATCCACTTCTAGGGATAAAAACAAAACAGAACAGACGGCGGGGGGGAGGGGGCGGAGCTAGAGAAAGACAGAGACAAAGAGAGAAACAAGAATAGGCAGAGACAAACGATTTGAGAGAGACAGACAGTCAGTCCCGACAGACAGATAGAGGGAGGATCTAAAACTGAAGCTGAAGAGGGGGTTATTGCCATTGACAACTTCTTCCCCTTGGCAAGGAGCACAATAAACCATTACAAGCCTGTTGGCCAGCATGGCTAGAAATGAATGGAAAGAGAGAGAATGAATGAATGATTAGTTGAATGAATGATTGAGTGAATGAAACTTTGAATGAAATGAAACTTTTCATTGAGGGAAAAGAAGAAGCACACATAATGGCTTTTTATTTAATTTAATTAATTTACATCTAGCACTCGGGGAAAGCTCCAAAGTCTAGTTTTGCAAAGAGAGCAGAGCAGTTGACTCACCTGCATTACCAGTAGAACATCGTCCCCTCCTGGATGCTGGAAAAAGAAGAAAGAAAAAGGAAAGGAAGGTAAAGAGAACGAAACAACACACTCTCTCTCTCCCTCTCTCTCTCTCCTCTCCTCTCTTCTCTCCTCTCTCTCTCTCTCTCTCTCTCTCTCTATCTCATCACACACACACACACACACACACACACACACACACACACCCACTCTCTCTCTTTCCTCTCTCTCGTCTCTCTCTCTCTCTCTCCCCTCTCTCTCTCTCTCTCTCTCACACACAACACACACACTCTCACTCTCTCTCTCTCTTGCTCTCTCTCACAAAACATCTCTCTCTAGTCCACTCCTTTTCCCTTTTTTCCTTTTCCACACTCTCTCCTTTTTCCCCCCCTTTTAAATCCTCTCTCTCTCTTTCCGTCTCTCTCCAAACACACTCTCTCTCTTCCCCTCTCCTTTCCCCTTTTTTTCTCTTAACACCACTCTCTCTCTCCCCCTTTTCTCTCTCCTCTCTCCCTCCCTTTTCCCCCCTCCTCTCCCTTTCTGGGCTGCAAATTTCAAAAAACCCTTCCCCCCTTTTTAAAAAAAAAACTTCTTTTCCCTTTTCCCCCCATCAAAAAAAAATTAAAAATTTTTTTTTTTTTTAAAAATTTCCCCAAACCTCTTCTTTCTTTTCCCCCCCTCCAAAGGGGGAAAAGGGTTTTAACCCAATTTTCTTCCATACCCTTTTAAACATTTTTTCCCCCCTCACCCTTTCCCCCCACAAGGGGCCCCTTTCAAACCCTATTCCCATCTCCTCCTTCCCAAATCTTTTTTTCCAGGTCCCTTCCCAAAACCCCCCTTCATCTTGGGCATTTAAAAAATCTTTTTTTTTGGGGGTAAACCCCTTGCCTGGGGAAATTTCAAAATTTCCTCTTTTACCCAGGAATAACAAAAAAAATTTTTTTAAAAAGGGCTTTTTTCAAAAAAAAAAAAAAGTATTTAAAAATAAAAATCAAATTTTTAAAAGAAATAATTTATTTTAAATAAATAATATTTAATTTCAAAAAGTTCTTTCCCCAAAAAAATTGACGGGAAAAAAGGATCAAAGGGGGTACCCCCCCCTCTTTAAAAAATTAAACTTCGGGGAAACAATTCCAACCGCGGGTTTTAGGGGGTTTCCTGTTAAAACCTTTGTTTCCTTTAAAAGGTGAATTTTTTTCCGACGTTCTTTTTTGCTTTTAATTTGTTGCCTTTTTTAAACTTTTTCTTTTTTTTCCCCTTTTAGGCTTTACCCTTTTATTTTTGGGGGGTTTTCCCCCCGGGGGGGGTTTTTTTTTTATTTCATTTGATTTCCTTTTTAAAAAAAAATATAAATTTAAAAAAATTTTATTACATTTAAAGTAAAAACATCTTTTTTATCCCCCTTTTTTGATTATGATCTCCCCTAAATGATGATAGCAGAATATTTTTTTTTCAAATTCTTCACCCCTAATTTGCCTTTAATTGGGGGAAAAATGGGTCAACCTTTTTTTACAATAAAAAAAAAAAAAAGGGCAGACTTCCGGGGAAAAAATTTGCCCCCTTCAACTTTTCTTTTTTCCCCTTTTTTCACTTTTTGAAAAGGTTTTCGGGTAAAATTTGGGTGTTGTGTGCAAACCCTAAAATTTTCTTTGGGCCAATACCAAAAATTAAAAAAAAAAAATAAATCTTTTAAAGTAAATTTCACTTTTTTTTTCCTAATGGGGATGGGAAACCCCCTTTTTAAATTTTTTTATTGTAAAATAAAATTCCTTTTTTAATTTTCTTTTAAAAGCTTTTTTTTGGGGGGGAAAATTTCTCTATATGAAAATTTCCCCAACCGTTTAAAAAAAAAAAAAAGGGGTAAGAGGGGATTTGGGGGTTTTTTAAGGTTTGGATTCAATTTAAACAGGCAAATTTTCGAAGTTATTGGTCTGTTGGGGGGAAAATTTTTTTAAAAAACTTTGAAAAAAAAAAAATTTTCCCCCTAACACTTGGAAAAAAGATTGGGTTTTAAACCTTTTCTTCTATGTGCCCTTTCAAAAAATGTTTTTCAGGAATTTTTCCTTACTTTTGGGAACCCCAAATTTGGGGGGAAAAAAGGGGGGATGAAACTTTCCATTAAAATTAAAGGGGTTTTTTGTGGGGCCGAGTAGGTGTCCGTTTGTTTATTTTTGAGGCACTTTTTAAAACTTGCTCCCGTGCCAAGTGTGGAAATTTTTTTTTTTAAAAAAAATTTTTGAAAAAATTTTTTAGTGTTCCTTCTAAATTAAATTGGGTTTGTGGTACGTCTATTCTTCTTTTATCCTTTTTTTGGGGGGGGCCCGCTGCTCCCAGAAGTCCATCCCAAAAATTTGATTTTAAATCTGTCCTGCTTTCTCCAAAACCAAACATCGAATCTTCACTGTTTTCAACACCCCCTAAAAAATCTTTGTAGAAAAGGATTACCCCCCTTTCACATCAGAAAAGACTTAAAATATCAGGAGCTGCGACCCCCGCTCCCTACCTTTTGGCTAACAAGGATTAAGTGACACATTGGGGGAAACCTAAAAGCGGATGGCCAACTATAAAGGTGGAAAAGGGAAACTTTGGGTCCTTTTCTCCAAAGTGTCGAGTTTAAAGAGGGCATCATTCAGGGCTCTGTGGGATAAACAACCCTTATATCAAACCCTGCCAGGGGGAGAGGGTTGCATTAGGTTAATGAAGGTCGGGGGTTTTCGAATCCCTATTTTTTTTTTCACTCGGGGGTTTCCCGGGTGTTTGCTAAGGTTTTTTTCCTTTTTCTTTTCTTGCCTTTAAAACCAATTTTCGAAATTCACATTCCTCACATCCCCCGGCCGTGCCCCCTTCCAGGGCGGGGGGTTCACAATTAGCCAGGCTGGGGGCCCTGCACCCGTAGGTGTGGGCACCGGCTTCTTCTCCACAGGGCACATAGCAGATGGGAAATTTTTTTTTTCCGTATGTTTATTCGCCTGTTGTGCCCCCTGGGGCGTATTCCCGAAAAAAACCCTGGTTGTCTAAACGGGGAAGGGGGTTGGTTGGTTGTGACTGGGAGTTTGTTATTTTTTTTTCATCTCCCTTTAGGTTTTGAAATTGCCTGTTCTTTCCCTTTTTTCCTCTTTCTGTTGTTTATTTTTTAACCCATGGGAGGAAAAAACACTGGACCTTTTGCAAAAGGCTTAAGGCTTGCAGGCCCGACTTTCTTGCCCCAGCTTAAAACGCGAGGGCGTTGGGGGAAGCGATTGGGTTTTTTTCCCACCTGGTTTGTGAATTTTCTTCATGGGGGTTTATTCACCTTTTTTTAGTAAAATGCAGGCCTGTTGAAAATTTTGGTGAAATCTTTGGGGTACTGAATTAGAGACCTCCAATTGAAAATTGTTCATCCTCTGTATTTGGTTTTTGGGGGGTATCTTTTTTCCCGGGTATTAATTTTTTCCTTTCCCCCCATTTTTTTGGGGGGGACAAGGTATTTCTTGGAGGTTTTCTTTCTTCCCATTGGTTGTCAAGGGAAAAGAGGGGGTCGGAATGGTTGGAAGTTTTTGTTGGATTTTCATACTAGGCCTTTATTTAAAGGCCTTGTTTAGCGCCTGGGTGGGTTTTTTTACCTTTGGCTTTCAGGGGGTTTTCTGAGTGCACCGACTTTGAATCAGGGTTTTTTTTTCCTTCTTGTAAATTGGGGAATCCATTTCACTTTTCCATTTGGTTGATTTTTTAATTAAATGCCTTTTTGTTTTGTGGGTTTTGGTTTAAAAGATTTTTATGGTGGGGTCTTCTTCTCCAGGTTGCCCAAAAGGAAGGTTTCCAAGGCCCTTGGAAGCTTTTTTTAAAAAATTTTCGTTTGCCCCCGTTGGGCCGGCCATTTCCCAGATGTTTGTTTTCTTTCTTTGTTTCGTTCATTTATATGGGCCCCTTCCTGTATTCCTTTTGTAAAAAAAGTATTTCCCCAGGTAGGTTTGATATCCCAAAATTTTAGGTGGTGTTTCAAGGGTGATGTTTAGGGGAAAACCAAATCACCAAAAAAAAAAAAGGGTAAAAGGTCCGCCCTTTGTGCGATGCGTTTGCTTCCCCGGGGGACGGCCGTTTTCCAGAGAAATTCCGGCTTTTTTTGGTTAAAAAATTGGGCTTTTTTTGTTTGCTTTAAAGATTCCGTATTTAAAATCCAAATTTTTTATTATTTTTATTATCCCAGGTTTTTTGTTTGGGGTGAGGCTAAAAAGGTGGCGTGGATTTCCCGTATTGTTACCCCAGTTTTTCACCCCATCTGAAAAACCCTCCCGGGCAAGTGCATTCTATAGTTGCTGTTTTGCATGCTTTTCGTTGCTCCAGAGTACCGGGTCTTTGCTAAAGCGGGGGCATGGCCCCCTTTTGGTGTTTTGCGACCACTCGTTTGAAGGGGATGAAAAAAGGGGTGAGAGCCACCCCCCTGGGGAACCCCCTGTCTCAAAAACCCTTTCGGCCACGTGGCCATAAACCGACATCGGGGCCCTCTTCGTTGTGAGGAAGATTTGGTCCACGGGTATTTTCCTTTGGGAAAACCATTTGCAGGATTTTCAAAAGGATCTGTCTTTCCAGACCTTGTCAAAGGTTTTTCGTAAATCAATACAGCTCGCCAGAGTGCCCTTTCTGGACTAAACATCCCTTAACGGGGGACAGGTGAGGTTTTTGATCTTTCTGTACTTCTTTACTGTCGAATCCAGCCGCTAAGGCCCCCACGATGCCCTCAGCCATATAAAGCTGTAGCGCGGGTTTTTACAATACGTCCAGGTCTACAGACCAACTATAAGGTGAGGGGATGGTAATTTGCGGGTTTGCCTTTGTTCTTCCCTCTTTTAAAATGGGAATCATTGTACTTCCTTCCACACAGCGGAACCTGCCCCTCTTTCCAGCGAGGTTAAATATTCCAAAAGATTTTGGAGCGACGATTTCCCTAAATTTTAGCATCCATTTTTGATGTTTCGGGGCCAAGATTTTTTTTTCCCAATTTTGGGATGCTTGTTTCTTGGCCGCAAGTCTTGTTTCATGTCATCATTTAGGGGCATTTTGTGCTTCTGTCCTTTTTTCTCTGTTTTTTTACCCCTTCGTAAGGCTTGGAATGGTGTGTTGCTTCTTTGCTAGGTCTGCGAAGGTTTTGCAGGGCGCCTTTCTGTTACATTTGTCCATCTTCCTCGGGGTGATTTTCCCCCTTTGGTACCTTCATCTTTTCCTTTTGCTTCATAGACTTTTAACTTTGGCGGTTTTTCCTTCCCCATTTTAAACTTGCTGCTTTCCCTTTCCGCCTGCCGTTTGTTCTCTATCTTTTTTTCTTAGGTTTTTGGGGGCACATTTTTTCCCAGTTTGATGTTTTTTCTTGGCTCGGGTTTCTCACTTTTCTCTTGGCTTCATTAAAAGCATATGATCCGCTGCAGCGCTTCCCCAGTAGGCTTGTAGTTTACCTTGCCCCCCTTGGGTATGCACTCCTTAGCCTTGAAGGATGCTGTTTTTAAACCCCCCTTCCAACTTTGTTGATTTTTTCCTTCCCTCTGTTTTGATGTTTCCTTGTCAGCTCTTTCGTTCAATCTGAAGAGAGCCCATTTCCCTTTCTTGTAGTTCCATCGTGGTGTTGGGCTTGTCCAGGCATTTTAAACACCACAATGGTGAGGATAACTGGGCGATGGTCACTTCCCCCTTTGTTGATGTTCAACCTTTTGCTGATCTTTCTGTGGAGTCACCCAGTGCAGAAAGCCAGGTCCGGTGTGGGTTTGTATGCCAGCGGCGGAGTAGAAGGTGGGTGGATCATTTGGGATCATTGACAAGGATTAGGTGGTGTTCATCTTGCCAGTTCTCTACTTCTTCTCCTCGTGAGTCCAAGGTATTGTTCCCCAGCTCTGGGACCGGCTGTTGAAGTCACCAGTGATGAGGAAGTCGCTGTCGGGGACCTGGATGTGTCCAGTGCTAGCAGCTTGTCGTCAGGGCAATAGTAGTTGACGATGTTGAGGATGCTGTTTGAGGTGGACACCTTGACTTGAAGATATTCGGATTCTTTCATGTATCTAGTGTTTCACTGGCGTTTCGATTTTTTTCTGCCCAGTGTTAGCACTCCTCCTTTCCTTCTCCCTTGACGGTCCTCCTGAACACCTGATAGCCTCTAATCTTAAAAAGTCTTCCCTTCCGCGATGTTTTCTTAAATTTGCAACAGATGCTTATGTTTGTTTAAATGTAGGAACTGTTGGAGATCTTCCCTCTTGGTTGAAACCCCTTCTGCATTCCATTGCATGATGTGATTGAGGGGGTTCTTTCTTTGGTTGGCCAGTCGCTGTCCTTGCTCGCCTCCTGACTCCACAAGCCCGAGACGAAGGACCTCCAGTCACTTTGGGTGGGTTCCTTTGAGGCCTGGAACCCGGCGCTGCACCTGCCTGGCGGATCCCCACAGGCGAGCAAACCCTTCGAATTGATCTGGTCTCCAAACATCATAAAGGCTGTATTACACGGTGTCGTGTTTTTTGGTTGGAGCACCTGAAGGCCCGGGACCTCTGATTTCAGCTCCTTTTGGCGCATTGACGGGTTTCCTCCTGGGTGTTCTTCGAGTTTTCCTTCTCCATGCATGGGTTTGAAATCGAGTTTTCCGCTCTCCTGGGTGGATTTTGTCAGCAAAACGGATCCCCCCTACCCTACCTGGTTATCCCGCCAGGCGATCAGTCTCCCCACAGCAGGTCTTTGCGAAAACAGGACACCAACGAGTAGGTGCCTTTCTGTGGAAAGTTGCGATAGGAGAGGCTATGCAGCACCCTTCTGAAGGGTACCCCTCTTGCCTGGCAAGCCAAACAAGAGGTTGCAGCTTCACTATCCCTGGGAAGCAGAGGTGTAGAGCGGATGCTCAGAAATGCACATACTTCCCTTCACAGGCGGGACATCCAGCACCAGACCCTGTGGTCCCCCACTAAGGTTGTTTGATAAAGCAGCTGTCTTGGTTCTGTATTTGTAATTGTTAAATAAAGCAGCTTTTTGGTTCTGTATTTGTGATTGTCTCATAAAGCAGCTGTCCTAGTTATTCATTGTGATTGTTTGATAAACCAGCTTAGCTCTCTTTCTCTTTATTTTTTCTTCTTTCTCTGGCTCAAGCTCTGAGGTTCACAAATGGTGAGATTTTGCGTATGCGACCGTCCCCTCCCCCGCCCCCTTCCATTATGGTAGCCGCATTCCGACTTCAGAGATACAATTGGGAATTGAACCTGCCAATTTTTCCAGGACAGTGATTCCTTGCTGCTCTTTCCGATTTTCAATTGTGGATTCTTTTGACGTGCACAAGTCCGTAAGCACACGGGTCCGACTGGTTTAGAGTCTCCTCCGGAAAAAACTTGACATTCAGTTCGATTTTTCCGTCAAACTGGTAAGAAACGGCAAGGCTGGGAATCGAACCCAGAACTTCACAGTTTACTTGTTAGGCAGGTGACGGTATTAACCATCCTGCCACCTTCCTTTTGGTTCTTTGTGATTGATACAGCAACAGCCTTTTTTCTTATTAATTCCTTTCCCTGGAGTGCTAGAGACTACTGTCAAACAGCATCTTAACTTTCTGTTTGTGCTCTCTTCTCTCTCTCTCCCCTCTCTCTCTCTCTCTCCAGTTCAAGTGGACAGATAGCTCTGATGAACCAGCCGATTTCTTTTGGTTTATAAAGAAGAACATTAAACACCTAAACTGAGGAAGAACGTGTCATTTTTTCCAGGCTACAGCTGTGGACTTTGGCAGATCGTAAAAAAATGAAAAAGAGGATTGATGCCAGTCTTAATTTTCTGCATGTGATCATGGGTGTTGTTCAATATCAGCTTGGATAATTGTGATTGTGACTGCCTATTTTTAATAGGTGTGTGCATGTGCGTGCGCGCGTGCGTGTGTGTGTGCTAGCGTGCGTGTGTGTGTGTGCGTGTGTGTGCGAGCGTGCGCGCGCGTGTGTGTGTGTGTGCGAGCGTGTGTGTGTGTGTGTGTGGTGTGGGGTGTGAGAGAGAGAGAGAGAGAGAGCATAAACGGACTGCCGCATACGTGTCCTCGCCAGTTTCGTTTTCCTCACGTGTTTTTGTGTAACAAAATAGCAGGAGCCAGTGGCCCAGCCTGACTGAACACTTTGCTGCAATGCTGTGTCTGATTCTGGATCTCTATCTCTGTACCATGACGTGGAATCCATGCCATGAAGATCATTTGGGCTACAACCATATTTGTTGCTGTTGTTGTTGTTATTGTTCAATATATGTGTTGTGCCCAGTCCCCTTCCCACTGTCCCCTTGTGAATGGCTTCACAGCTTAAATCACAATAAACTATTGTCATTGTCATTGTCTCTCTCTCTCTCTCTCTCTCTCTCTATCTCAGTGTGTTTGTGGGGTTGTGTGGGTGTGTGTACCCTGTGATTGGAGCACCTCTACTTCATGCCTTTTGGGGTTGGGGTGGGGAGGGGGTTCGATGAAATTATCTATGGTGGTGTTTTTTTTTCTCTCTTGTTAGATTTATTTTAGATTCAGACCAAGGTTTTGGAGTTTTTGACTTAAGAAATAATGTGTCATAGTTAGCCTGTTGTTCTGTTGTTGTTGTTTGTTGGTTGATTTGTTTGTTGTTGGGTTGTTTTTTGTTGTTGTTTTTTGGGGATCTAAACCGTTTGCCTAACAGTGTTGCTATGTAGCTTAGTAGATTACCCAATCCAGTCATGTCAGCTCCTGGCCCAAATGACATACTGGCCAAGGGTCTGCAAAAGTCTAGATCTAAAAGAAGCCATGATGCTACTTGCCTTGAACCAGAATGCCAGTGGGGAAGGAGAAGAAAAGAACAAGGCAACTGGTTGTGATGTGAAGGCTGATGACAGAAAAGATGTTACGTCACGTGTACTTGATCTCCTTATTCCAACATCAACATCGTCTTTTAAGTACCAAGTTTTTACAACAACCTGCAAAAGATAACTTATACAAGTAAAAACACTTTATGTTATAGAAGCGCCAATACCACCCAATGGTGTGATAATTCAGTCTAAGGCAATTCCTCTCAAACAGCAAAAAAAACAACCCACAACAATAAACTATTCAAACCAACCACATACATACACACTATTCTGATTAAGTCTAGATCTATTAGTTTTGTTTTCCAAAAGCACGGGTGTCAAATTGTAGGCCTTTAGGCCTAGCCAGTAAATTCTCAATACTGCAACTGTGACAGAAGACGGCACACATTTAATAATAGGAGATCCAACTACCAGTGTTGTGTTGGCAACAAAACACAATTTGATGCATTTCTGTGAATAGCAAGCACTAGATCACTGGTAATGAACACAGGGTGCGATAACTAGATAGCATGAGTTTAACTTCGAATATGCCTATCATAAGAAAAAATGTTATCACATGAAAAAAGAAATTAACACAAAGAAACATTAACATTGTTTAACAAGATTTATAAAGTACAAGGTGCTACCTACCCTACAGAAAACATCAAGTTAAAGGGTTTTGATGCTAACCGTCATAGCTACTTGTTTGCTTTTGAAAAGCAGACTAAAATGTCAGAGATATTCAAGAAATGACTGGCATAGAAAATTTCTGTAGATAAAGAAAATGTAACCCAACAGGTTTCTGGAGAGAAAAGAAGGAAAATTAAATATGCACTGGCCATCTCGTTAAGCTTTGATATGGCCTTGTGGTGATAACTCAAGGTTCTTGTAGTCTTCTTTGCTGGCATAATTATCGTCTTCCAAAAGTCCAGCAACTCTTCTCAATCATTATTTTTGAAATCGCAGCATTTTGCTCTGACAACAAAGATGTGCATAAGCCAGAGTTGTGCATGCATGTGTGCATGTGTGAGTGTGTGTTGTTGTTGTGCGGGGTAGCAGTCATGTGTTTATTGTGACTAGATCAAATAAACGCATGTAAGAAATGTATGTATTGTAAAATATGAATGCTTGTGCACAAAGCAAGCTATTTTGTTTTAATCCTCAGTATATTCAAAAAGTTTCAATATACACTCAGTTCACAAACAACATGTGTACCACATACAACAACCAAACTGCAGAAATAAAACTCCACACAGCTTCAGTTTCACTTCTACTCACTATTTATTTGACAAATACAACATATTCAGTAAATAAACACATAAACAACATATTCAGTAAAAACAATCATAAAACTCACAACCTAGTGATGAATAAAATGTATATGGGCATTCCAATATATTTCTGAAAACTGATAAATGTTGGTGTGAGATACACTTATACATTTCTTGCTAGAACATCAGATGTATCACAATTTTCCCACCAAAAAAATACATGGGTCAACTCCAATATACAAATAATTGTGCTTCACTAAGAACTAGTGCATCAGTGGTGCAATCATATAGTAATGATTCATACACCATTTACATATTCTTTTCCAAGTTAAGTGCGCTCTTAATTTATTTTTGAAAAAAATCATCACATACAATCTTTTGATCATCATACTCTCCTATCTTTCAAAAATTTTGGTTAATGTGATAAACAAGTGTTCAACAACGACGAAAAACAAGCATATGAAACACAAAACATCAACATAAGTTCTATACAGCACCGTGTTTATGGCTTATACAAAGCAAGGCAACTAGTGTTTCACATAACCTGAAAGCTTACTTAAAATGCACACTAAATCACACATGAGATTCTTATTTACATTGTTTTTCTGAGACAGATCTATGTCTACCAAATTTGTCCAACAAAACATAGAATAAAGCAACAACTGTAAGAATACAAAGATCTCATGCTTTTCCTTACCAAAGTGTGTTTCATCCTATCACCAGACAAACATTATTTGTTTTATTTATTTTTTTTTTTTTTTAAAGAATCAAGGTTTCCTTCGTATGCTTTTTTGTCTCTTGTTTCCAACATATTAGGTCATTTGTTATGGTAATGCTTAAACTTAGCATAAGTAAAGATGCTAATTACTTTCCTATTGACTAAATTTTGCTTTTTTGTTTCCTAATAACTCAATTTCTAAATCACTTTTCCAAACCAACTACAACCTTATTTACCTGAGCTTAGTACATGTGTGTAATTTTTTACATTTTTTTTTTTTTTGGGGGGGTGGTGGTCAGCACTATCTATTGCAAATTTTGTTTTCATTTCATGCAAATTGACATCGGTAGACCTCTATCAAAAAAAGAAGGAAACTGAAATGAAGGTTAAACAAACCTTTTCAACACCTAATAATGGTGTAAAACTGTGCCTCAAACAAAAATGCACCTAAAAGTTTTTTCCTGTGAGCTAACTCTTAGGAGCACTTATCGTATTTTACAGGAGTATATGAAATGCACAGAATGTTCTGTACCTAACAAGAATATCAAATAAATGACAGCATAGCATTATGGCTGTCAGCTTAAAAAGAAAAACATTGGCGGTCTTAACTTTTCATTAAAAACTTAGCACCACCTATAAATAGTAAGCACTAAAAAAAACTTCTTTTCTCCTTCTTCCTTTTTTGTCATGTTTCCCCCCAGGGGAGGTTTGACATTGATGAGCCTTCTCCACCTCTCTGTTTTGAGCTTCCCCCCTTATTTATGCGTCTTTCTCTAAGATCATCTGCAATACAGGCAGCCCAGGTCTTGCTAGGTCTTCCCTTTGGTCTCTTTCCATCCACTACGAAGTTCATTGCTCTTTTTATGATGTGGTGGTCTGCTTTCCGTTGAACGTGCCCAAACCAGCGCAGTCTATTGCTACTAGCTACAGACTTCAGATCATCAACTTTACACATTCTCCATAGTTCATTCGTGATCCTGTCTTCCCATTTGATCTTTGTCATGTAGCGTAGCATTCGGTTTTCACAGCTCTTCAACAAACGTTTGACGTTTTTTGTGAAAACCCACGTCTCCGAGCCATACAGGAGAACAGGTCTGGCCTTGTATATCGGGCAGCATCTCTCCAGTGGGATTTTCTGATTTCTGAGCAGACTTGCCAATTCTTTCCATTTCTTCCAAGCACTCGCAATCCTGGTTCTGACAGCTAACTCAGATTTTGCTTTGATACCAATGAGTTGGCTCAGGAAGGGCATCCGGCCATGAAAATCCTTGTTCCCCCCAAAATGATGAGTCAAGCACTAAAAAAAACACGCTAATCTAAAATTTGTGTCATAAATGTGGCCTTTTCTCCCTTGAATTATAACATATTTTTGTAACTACAGACTAATACAGTAATTCTTATATATGTATCCTGATTGGTTTAGTTACCTGCTTTGGCTGAAAATAAATATTGAACTGATTTTTCTATCATGAGCTAAAGACTATTCAAACCTGCTCTGGCTGAAAATAAAGATAGAACTGAATTTTCTATCATGATCTAAAGACTATTCAACCTATCAATTGGGACTTGTCAGTGTGAAATGGATAAACTACCGCACAAGATAGTTGAAAAGTTGTGATGTGAAGGTCACTGCAAGTTCAAAGATTTCAATCACATACACAAGGACACGCACGCTCAGGGACGCAAAATGGGCATGGGTTTCAATCTGTGCTCTGATTGGCTGGAGGATACTCGTCAGCCATTTAAAAAAGATCACAATCTATTCCAAACATTTTAACCTGCATTCTTAGGCCATCCCATAAATGTGTTTTCAGTGATAAATTATCCATTTTTGGACACGTTTCGCTCCTTTCTCCTAAGCTATACATTGAGGGAACCTACTGTCACCTCCTTTAGAGCAAACAATAAAACTCAGCACTTGAGCGCTTTGATTTGCTGCTTACAAGATTCAGTGCTATATAAATTCCATACATTATTATTATTATTATCATTATTATTATTATCTCACTGACACGCAATCCCATACACGAAGGCTTGCTTATGTTCAAACTGACAGGTGCCTGACCCTAGGATGACCACCGCTTACATGACTGACCCCTGAAATCGTAGAGACGTAAGCAAGGGATACAGGGGAAACACATAAAAAAACAACACTTTCTTTAAAAAGAAATTAATGATTTGATGAGTCATAGTACTATAATTCCATTTTCCATTTCTTGATCTCATATTTCACATAAAATCTGACCATGTAATGGCGGGAGTCCTAAGCATATGTGAAGAACAGTTACACACACACACACACACACACACACACACACACGCATCAATCTGAAAATGTCAGAGGGATGTTGCAAAAACGGTAATGTACTTTGTATGGATGTGCATGCAACTTTTTTGGAATAGTGTTGGAAAAAAAGGTTTCCTCTTATATGATGAAATGTATACATACATGCCAATGCAGTTTAATAATATTGACAAAGAAAAAATGCTTTATTCCTCATAAGTTATGGGATAAAATGTATCCATGTATAAACATTTGAAAAATAATATTGTCAGAAAGGGAGTACCAACGTTTCTGAAAATTTGTGATATGGTAAGTGAAGACAAATTTTTGTGACTACATTATCATATGTATCTGCAACTATTATTATTATCAGGAAAATGCTTAAACATCTGAAACCTAATATGAATAGAAAGAACTAAGGGTTACATTAAGTGAAATATAAAAGCATCAGAAAACAAAACCATGTAGTTTGCCATTATATGATAAAATGTCTTACAGTTAGTTGTGTATTTGATTCTTTTATACATATTGCCTTGTTAGTTGAAAAACCAATGTTATCAGCTAGTAATGCTTAAACTAAGTTATGCAATCAAATGAATTATCTTGATTAAAAAAAAAATTAAAATGCTGATTTATCCCAAAAGCAATACCTCAAATTTAAGATTTACAATGATTTTTTTTTTATAAAGGAAAAATATATAACACCAAAAAATGTCAAAAGAACAAAACGCATTGACCATTATCAAAATAAAATGCCTGACACAATTGAAATCACACTACCAAAGAGAAACTCAGATATGCTGCACCTAGTATTATCTAAAAAGGCAGAAACAAAGACAGTCCTAAAAAGACATTCAAAAAAAATTCCAAGGCATGGAAATAAATACTATCATACTGAAAGATCTGCCCTTAGGGGATTGTCACAGATGAAAAAAATATTCAAATACAATAACAATCTTACAATCTGAATGCGTAGTGTGTGGAAGAAACAATGTGAATCTAAGAAAAGTGAGGTATGTAGATGCCCATGCAAACATATTAATGCTCAGCAAAAACTGCCTGACTTATTCCTGTAATCTGTTTTACAAATCCACAAAGGAAAAAACAGATATGTAAAATAAAGTTCCTGACAACCAAAATACTTTTGAGTTTATATGAACACCAAAACTGGAAGCCCTTACAGCACCTTTCTTCTCTCTTGGAACATGTGTACTATGGCTACAAAAGTAAACATCATTCTGAACACAAACCACAGTACTCATATTTTCACAATACAAACTCACAAAGCCCAGATCCAGTATCCTGAAGATCAAGTCATGTCAAAATGCTTCAATCATCCCATGAAAGGCAGTTATAGATCAGACCCATGTTTGTAGGACCTGTGTTTGTAGTTCAAGTTGTGAACTGTCTTGTTCCAGATCTTGGTCTACAGCAACAGTGTCAAGTTTAGACCAACATAACAATGTGAATCTCTTTCAGATGAAGAGACTTGCACATTCTAGGAGATGGCATATGAGATTCAGAAAATTCTTCTCCTGTAATATTTGATCACTAAACTTCCTTTTTGCTGTCCATCACAACCACCTCTCCTCTCGCAACTCCTTTTGGTTCAACAACCTTTCTAGCATACTGTTGACCAACAAATTTTTAACTTGAATAGGAAAAAAAAAACCAAACTAATTTAACTGATTCACAATAGCAACCATGCAGTAAAAATACCTGGAATAAAAAGTATCTGTAAACGTAAACCATCAATCATTTTACACTATAGTCAACCTACCCTGTTGCAATGTACACAGAGATATTTTCTTGATCTGCAATGCTTGCACAATGAAAAAAAGCAGGATAAAACGTGTAATGTATCAAACACTCAATGCAGCTCTCTTAAATGATTTTGAAAAAAAATATATTGTACACACTTAAAACTGATAAAGGAAAAATTACAAATACAGTTTTAAATCCAGTAAAAAAAAAGTAAACCCTAAAACCTGAAAAATCTTTACATTTTTGATTGCTCTATGCTGTATGTCTGAACAACAACTACTCCCCCCAAAAATTCTGAGAGTGCGTACTTCCTTTAAAAAAAACAAAAATGCAGAAATTTGCTTTGCATACCCACTATTCTTACTTACAGGGACCTCTCATAGAAAAACATAAAGAAAAAACAAAAACAAAAAAAACAAAAACAAAACAAACAAAAAAAACCTAACAAGAACCTACATAAAAACTGTTCAACAAAATAGATCAACTTATGAGCGTTGAACAAAAAAAGTAGCAAATAGCCTTTAAATGCTGTCATGATTGTCATCTCATTATAGCAACAGATGCCAGATCATGGACCTGATACTGTCAGTATTACTTACATAATAAATAAACTTTAATTTTTGATTTCTTACCGATTTGATATTGTCTGTATTACTTATGTAATAAATAGACTTTTATTTTGATTTCTTACAGAACATTTTTGAGAATTGTCAGCTATACACAAATCAAAGTAACAATATGTACAAAACAACATCATCAGCAGTCATTACTCTGTCATGTCTTGGTGGGTTGACGTAGATCAACAAGTGCTTTAGTTAAGTAACAGCCAACAATTCTGTACATGCATATTTTTTTTAACCATGCTTTTCCACAAAAAAACAACGATAGAGCGTTAACTCTGGAACGAGACTTCCATGTACAAGCAAGGTGAAAACCCGGGTACTGGCCAGTGTCACGCCGGCTCACACAGTCTCAATCAAGATCCAGCACTGCTTGACTTTCCTCTGGACTGACATCAGAGATTAACTAAAAGATGTACAACTTAAAAACCAAAATAGGCTTCTGACCAAGCTCAGGCAATCTGCATCCTCCATGATGACATTACACCGAGTCTGGAAGAACATCGGCCCCTAGTTTGACAACATCTTCCTGCTTGTCAAGGTTGCCGTAAGATTTCACATCCTCCACAACTCTCTCGTCATCCTCCAGCGAACCGTTGTTGCCGTCTTCCTCTTCTACAGCGTTTGACTGAGGAGGACAGTTGAGACAGTGGGGTTCGTTCAGCCCATAGTCCAGACATGTGCTACCAATGCACTGGCAGCAGCCATACTCGTGGGAACCAGCGGTACTTGGCAGCACCCATGGACTTGCAGGACATTTTGCACTTGCCAATAGACATGCACTGGGAGAAGAAAGCGGTGCTGCAGTTCTGGATCCCCATCAGACCTGAGGCATTGCTGGACCCACTTCCCCCCCACTCCCTCTGCAAACAAAAGTATTGAACTAGATTACTAATTAAGTTTTGTTAGGCTTGGGCACTGCAGTCATTTGTGTACTTTTTTTTTGGTACTATTAAATCGATCATTCAGAATATATTTGTGACTTGATGCACATTTAGAGACTAAGATTATTTCAAAACTTTTTTCTTTTCCTTTTATGTAAGTTTAAAATTTTGAGCACAGTTCTAAAAAATGAACTCCATGGCTTTTCAAGATTTCAAGTTTCTTAAAACCATACTGCCCTTTTTCACATACACACACACACACACACACACACACACTCACACACACACACACACAAAACACACACACACACACACACAATTTCATGTCATGCCGATGATGTTTGTACTTTAAAAGAAAACATTTACACTCCTCATGCAGAAGAACATGGCAACATAAATGAAACAAGTGAACTAAGATTTTCCAACCATTCTGAATGTTCAGCTAGACATTTGTGACACCAGGCTGCTTGGCTTATGCCAAATTCAATAAGAACAGCTCTCTGTACTGAGTAACATTGAAAAAACAGCAGGATATTTATACAGCACTTTCCAACATATGACACCTCACTACAATATTTGCCAGAGGATCTTATTCAAAAGGCTGTCATAAAATCACACCCATGGATATATATATTATATATACAAACTAGAAAAGGTAAAAATATAATGGGTGGCGCTGCTCTTGTGGCAATGTGCTCTCTCTTGGGAGAGCAGCCTGAATGTTACACAGAGAAATTATGTGCTGTGACTGAAAGTTGCATCCAACAATAAAACTCAAGCAGTCACCCTCAATGCGGATGTCTGGAGTGTAGCCGGTGCCTGGCTTGAACAGCAAGGAGTCCAGGTTGTAGGCATAGGTGTGGGTGGTCCAGCGTTTCAGGAAGTCCTCCTCCTCTGTCAGCACACTGAAGAGGTCAGGGATGGGGTCGGGCAGCGTCTCGATAGAATGGTGCGATACAGACCATCATCCGGATCTGGGCTGGGCACAAGCCTGAAACAGATAATGATACAGTGTTCACTACTGACTTCACTTAATATATTACTTAGGCCCATCACTCCCCCTGGAGCATAGGCCGCCGACAACAGTCTGCCAGAGTCCTCTGTCCTGGGCTATTCTCTCCAGCTGTCTCCAGATATATCCCCTCTTTCTGGTTTCTGCCTCAAGGTCGCTGTCGCCAGGTGTTTCTGGCCTTCCTCTTTTCGTTTTCCCTGGGGTTCCATGATAGTGCCTGCCTTGTGATGTTGCTGGCTGGCTTTCTCAGGGTGTGCCCAATCCATCCCCATCTCCTGCGCCGGATTTCATTTTCGGCTGGCAGCTGGTTGGTACATTGCCACAGGTCTGCGTTGCTGATGGTGTTGGGCCAGTGAATCTGGAGGATTCGACTCAGGCAGCTGTTGATGAAGGTCTGCACTTTCTTGATGGTGGTCTTTGTTCTCCTGTCCATATATAGTAGGACTGACTTGACGTTGGAGTTGAACAGCCTGATCTTTGTGCGGGTCGACACCACCTTGGAGCTGCAGATGTTCAGCTGCAAGTATGCTGCCCTCGCCTTGCCAATTCTTGCTCTGACGTCTGCGTCTGTGCCGCCCTGCATGTTAATGATGCTACCCAGGTACGTGAATGTCTCCACTTCTTCCAGCTCCTTCCCATTTAGTGTGACTGGGTCCTCACTCACTGCGTTGATCTTGAGAATCTTGGTTTTGCCTTCATGGATCTTGAGACCAACTTGTAATGAGGTGGCTGCTAGTTCTGTAGTCTTGTCCTGCATCTGTTGGCAGCTGTGGGAAAGCAGGGCCAGGTCGTCTGCAAAGTCGAGATCATCCAGCTGGTCCCACAGTGTCCACTAGATTCCATTTCTTCTGTATGCCGTTGAAGTCTTCATGGTCCAATCGATTGCCAGGAGGAAGAGGAAAGGTGACAGGAGACAGCCTTGTCTGACTCCGGTCTTCACCTCAAAGCTGTTTGTGAGTTGTCCTCCATGGACCACCCAGGAGGTCATTCTTTCATAGGAGTTCTTGATCAAGTTGCCCATTTGGTTTGGGACTCCAGGTGGCGAAAAATTTTCCCAGAGGGTGTTGCGGCCCACAGTTGAATGCTTCTCATAATCAACAAATTTGTGTTAAAGATGAGCCCACTCAAAAGTTTGCTAAAAGTGATGCGCAAGGTGGCAATCTGATTGATGATCTGTTCTGGGGAAGCCCCCGTGTCTGGAGGGGGGCAACTGCATTTTTCTTTTTTCGGGGGACCCCTTTAAAAGCTTTTCCTGGCACCAGAAACATTATCCCTTAGGTTTGGCCATTTTCTGGGGGTCCCCTTTGTTGGTAGTTGATGAGGAGCCCCCCTTCTTTTGGGGTATTTCCCTCCTTTCCCAAATTTTCCCCAAAAGGGGTTTTAAGCATTCTCCGGGGTCTCCGGGTCTGCCTTGAGTGCTTTGCGGGATGTTGTCGGTCCCTGCTCCCTTGCATTTCAGCTTTTTTGGGGCTTTCTGATCTCCTCCCTGGTTGGTTCTACAGTTGATGTCGGGCTCTTCAGCAGGGTCGATGTCGGGGGTTTTGAAGGACGGATTGTTCGGGGTTTCCCTAAAAGTTCTGCCCATCTGTTCAGTTGCCCTCTGTTCCCGGGTGGTGTTTTTTTTGTTTTGATGGCGTCGGCCCGAAAACCCCCTGAGAGTTTCTTAGTGGGTAACGCAGTTTATTTGTTATTTTGGTGCGCTTCCTCCTTCCCTTGGGGGCGTCGATGTACTTGCGTTTTCGTTCTTGCGCCTTTTGACTTCTTGTTGGTTCGGGAAAGTTGTTGTCCCTTTGGGCCTTTGTGTTTTGTTTTGTTGTTTATGTGCTTTTTGTTTAAAAAAATCTTGCCCATTTTGACTGCGATATTTTTTGTTGGGTTTTTGGGGCCCCCCTACTTCCAAAACGTTGACTCAGTGTCCCACTTTTTCCACTGGCTCCGATTAGTCTCTTCTCAAGCAGTTTTTTTAGTACTTGGACTTGTTGGTGAGGGCAGTTGTTTTTTCTTCACTTAAAAAATATGAATAAAAATTTATAAAATAGGAATTTTTTGCATTGAATTTTAAAGCAAACAAATAAGCGTTTGTATTGACCTTACAATGGTCAGGGGAAAATGGGTTTTTGTTGACCTCCCCCTTTCCCCAGGTCTTTTTAGTCTGCTGCGGGGTAGTTCAGTCTTTCATTTCAAAAAGCCTATTTGGGCCTATTTTTATATGAAAAAAAAAATTTGGGGTTCCCTGTGTTCTGCCCATTCACTCACAGAACTTCATTTGATAAAATTTTAAAGTTTAGCATGGATGCTACGGGAGGGGTTTAAGACCATTTGTTTTTGGACTGCGGGGTTCTGAATCGTTGGGTTCAAATCTTGGCAGCGTTGGGAACTAAGGGTGGGGTTTTTACTACTCCCGGAAAATAAGGGAAAACCCTGCCGGGCCCTTTAAATTCCCCTTTGTGTTTTATACAATGCAGAAGATAAATAGGACGTTAAAGATCCATTTTCATGTCATTTTGGGTTACAAAAAACACAAACTTCCCGAAATTCCAAAGTCGAATCGACTACCTTCAAGTGGGGAAAAAAAAAGTGCTTTAAATAGTTTATGCAGAATCTCACCATTGGTGACTCAGATATTTTATGGTTATTGAACGTCTGAGGAGGAAGGGATTTGGTTTAAATTCCTCCGGAGAAAAAGACCCCCCCCCAAAAAAAAT